>OY755048.1:13193946-13793946 GCA_963576565.1 Aspidapion aeneum | reverse complement strand
ACTGAACTACCTCGACCATTTTTTTACATAAAATAATTAGATAAAAAACCAAATATACAACAGTATTTAAATTATTCTAGTTTGTATAAAAACTAGTTCAAAAAATAGATATTTAAATAAATTTTAATCTTTTGTTCGTGATGATGTATTTGATGTGTACTCATCATGAAGCAAATCACCAGGTATCTTGTTCTGTGGAGGTTGAAAAAAATGTAGAAAGTATGGTACCTATGTATAATATGTTACATAAACCGTCTTTACAACAAACGTCGGGTTTAGAAGAATCTCCATACAGGTTATTGACTCCTCTATTACGGTGAGTGAGCTCATCTGAAATTTTAAATTGACTGTTATTTCCTATATATAAAAACAGCAATAATTACTACTTTAGGCCTATTTCATTTCATATCTCTGAAACCTAGATATCTTCTATCGATGGCTAATCTAATAATAGACATTTTATTTAAAGACATTCTTAATATCTGGCCAACTATGACTCGGAATGTAAATGACTATATTACTTTATAGTCTTCGAATGCATCTGACATGAACACTCGCGGCGAATCTCAAAACATTTTCATTTAAATAATTTGGGGTCAAAACTCTTTTTTTCAGTGGCGCAAACATTTTTTTTTTTTTGGAAAGGGGTACCTCGATCATTTTCGGCCTGATTATCGGCGTCCATTGAAGTCGTGTGTTAATCTATATTAAAAAAAAATAATGCTGCACCTAAATGGCCAGATACCTGAAAAAAACTAATATGTCATAAAAAACTTTAGAAAAGAAAAATAATTTAAGAAAACGGTATGCGAAGTTCGATAAAACATATTTATAGCCTTTTTTGTTTTTGAACAGACTTTTACTGTTTGTGGTGCAGTGGTGGATTTCAATAATTAAGGTAACGTATGCATAGTAAGTTTTTTATATAGGTAGTAGGTCTTTGTGTTCTATATAACGTGATTTAAAAAGATAGTTCAAAAATTTTAAAACATTAAAATTAAAATTGAGATATGTTTCTTATATGGTCGTATCTGGTTGTCGAGTGATTATGAAAATAATAACCATTGTTTCTAACAAAGGATATTTAGAAAAATTTTTGCATTTTTTTCTCCTCACCCTAATTTCGTCACAAACAGACCGACAAATACAAAAACAAATTTTACAACGAAATCATTGCTTTAGGTCAAAAATAAATAAATACCACGGCACATTTTTGTTTGTTTTTCTATTTTAATCGTCTTAGTCAGCGAGAAGAATACTATTACTACTAGTTTGTTAATTTAACCAATCTAGTAAATCCAATAACAAAAAGTTAGCAATGGTGCACACTTAATGAAACACACTGTATAAAGAATTATTTTATTATTTATTTTTGCTTAAAAGAAAAAGAAATAGGTTTTGGTAAATAAGTTTATTTTTTTAATAATAATATGTTTTCTTTATTTAAATAATAATTAAGCAACGGTGCAAAATGAAATACCCTGTATAAAGAATTAATATTTATTTTTATCTAATAACAAAAGGAATGGGTTTAGGTAATAGTTAATTTTTTTAAAATAATGTGTTTCCTTTTTTAAAATCATAAGTTAGCAATGGTGCAAACTTAAAGAATAACCAATATGTTTCCTTCATTTAAATAATAAGTTAGACTTAAACACCCGGTATATAAAGATTGCTGTACTATATTTCTAAAAAATACTGAATATAAAATAATAAAATCCCCCTAGATCATAAAACGGACACACTGTGCGGCGTGTATAAAGAGGTAGGACTAATTTAAATTTTACACTCGCCCAAGGAGTGGGAAATTCTTTCATTTCTGCAGCACCCGACCTCTGCACCGAAGAGATTCGTACCCGTCTCTGTGGCACCGAGATTCCTAACTCACTTGTAAATATAATTTATTGCAATTGAACGATAAATTTTATTACCTAACCTACTGGTGCTCTATGGAAGCATCTACGAAAAAAAGTTCTCACAATCAAAGTTTATCGATTGATTGAATGAAAAGTACCGGTAAATACCTATAGGCGCTGCTAAGCACGGTTTAAGAAAACAATCAAAATCCACAGGTGGGCAATACTGATTTGTATTTCTTTAGCTAACCTATTTTTATTCTTTTGTTTTAATAAACGATTTGCTTGATTGAAAGAACGGTACTGGTTATAGTTTTCGATAAAATTGCAACTCAATTAGACTGTAAAATACCCTCTTTAGAACAGTTACATTGTTTAAATAGGGTTTACACACTATTTTTGAATTTTCCGTCAGAACATGAGAAGGAGATTCTTCATTACACCATTCATTCATTATTCCAAATCCTTAACTATGTTTAGAATGTCAATTTGTTTATTGAGGGAACATTGTCTTTTTTTAAAAATATTAGCTCTAAAGTTATCTTCGTTTCCAAGAAGGATTTTTGATTGCTTTATACTTGTTCATCACAAGCAAAGTCCTCGTGCCCTAAAGCATCAGTTTTTGATTCTATTCTATCTATCGCAGCATTTTTCTCCACGGAAATGTCTTCGTTCTTTAGTTCGAAAAGATTATCAATTTTGTTGTGCCGATTTCGAATTTTTATTTTAATCTAACTTAATCTATTTTTTCCTAAATCATAGCTCCTCTAGTTGGGAGATCAAAATCTGTGTTAAACCTAACCGTGGTCAATTGATCGCAAACATATCCTAACCGGTGTCTGAACTACCAAAATTAACAAAAAATCCTCTTTAAAAAAATGTTTTCCTTATTATTATACTCTTTTTAGAACAGTAACATTGTTTTTAACAGGGTTTACCACTATTTTTGAAAAGACTATTCCTACAACCAAAAAGTCGTCAGAACATGAGAAGGAGATTCTTCATCACACCACAAATATTCAAAATCCTTAACTAATTTTAGAATGTCAATTTGTTTATGGAGGGAACATTGTCTTTTTTTTATATGTTAACTCTAAAGGCATCTTTGTTATTAATAAGGATTTTGGATTGCTTTATTCCTTATTGATCACAAGCAAAGTCATCTTGCCCTGGTGCATCAACTTGTGATTCTATTCTATCTATCTCAGCAGTTTCCTCCACAGAAATGTCTTCGTTCTTTAGTTCAAAAAGGATATCAACTTTGTTGTGCTTTGCTGGGATTTTTAAGAAGGGGACAAGTCGCCGCAAGCCGGTTCGCGAGAATTTTCGTTTAATTTTTATTTTAATCTAACTTAACTTGATTTTTCCTAAATCATAGCTTCTTTGTCCTCTAGTTGGAAGATCAAAATTTGTGTTAAACTTAACCGTGGTCAATTGATCGCAAACATATTCTAACCGGTGTCTGGACCAGTGTTGTCAGATGTGAAGGTTTTCCTTCAATATGAAGAGTTTTAAACAAAAATTTGGACTATTGAAGGATTGAAGGTTTTTATCAGAATTTGAAGGATTTTGAATATTTTGAGGCAAAGTTTACCAAACTTAACTTATGAAGTAGTAACTTAGTAAATACTTAATTTTTAATTTTGGTTTTGATCATTTTTATTTTATTTTAAAAAAAAATTGTTCGTGGTATAAAGTTTTTTTTGGTTTGGTATCGACCATCCACCCCTTACACTTTTAAAGGATATGAATTTAATACGTTTTCAAAATGTAGCTTTTTCAAAAGATAATTCATAAAAAAACTAGTGGGCCGCGAATTGCTTCCTCGGCGAATCGAACCGCGGCGAATCGAGCCGCGGCGAATTGTCCCGCGACGCATCGGTTCGCGGCAAATCAGCCGCGGCGAATTGTCCCATTTTCTTTGCATGTATTAAATGTGTATTTAACAGACGGACCCCGTTAATGTACTGGGATTGTGTTTTGTCGTTTTTATTTTTGCAACGATTACACTTATTACACGAAGAAATTTGTTTAACGGTGCTGGACGTATTAAAACAAATATTATTATTGTTACCGGCGAGCAGGTAACTGCGTTATTTTGATTTTGACCTACAAAATTTACTGTGTCAGCGAAATTTATGAATAACAATCTTAAGTTAAATAATTTGCGATTATAAAGACGTCAAAATTTGGACAAGCAATTATGTCTAGCTTAGCAGTTCTTGAACTGAATTAAATAAAAGCCTGTTTTTTGTTTATAACATTTTTTGAACTAATAGGGACCTTTTGCACGCACTATTTTGCTAACTTTATCCGTTATAAATGCGACATTAAATGACAGATGTCACGTGATATTTAGAAGTCTAATTTTGACCTTTTGCAGACCACGACATTTTGTTTTCTTGTTTAGAAATGCCAAGGGCTTGTCAACCGCTGTTATTGTTTATTTGTTTTTTTGCCAGTTTTTTTATTAAACTTGGGATGAAATCTAACTTTTAAAAACTGTATCTTAAAACAGTACTTTTTCCATAAGAGTAGGATTTTTTTTATTTTTTAACAAAAACACAACAAAAATAAGAACAACTGACAGTCTTCGCCATTTTGACAAGGCCGTGGTAAAATCCACGGTGGATAGAATAGACCGGTGTTCGGATCTTATATGTCGAATTTTCATGTCACTGGTGGTCCAGCTGATTTTTGGAAACAAAAGTTAGATATGATATGAACATGCAACTAATATTTTTTGAATTTTTTGAAAACTAAGGCAATTTTCCTACTATTTTTTAGTGTATTCTTATAAATTAATATTTTTCAGACATACCAGTCGTTATTTTTTTTAGCCCGCTTCATTTCTCTTTACACAACAATTAAAATTCGAATAAAATATTGTATTCGTTTCAGCTTCAAAAATCATCCGCTGACCTACATCTTTGTTTACTTCCCAAGTGCTCGGTTCACCTTTGATACTAAACGATCACATTCAGTTTGACTTGTAGTTTAAGTTTTGTGTAATAAAAAATAAAGCTGGCTAAAAAAAATAACGACAATTAGTCTAGAAAATTACATTTTATAAGGATGTATTAGAAAACAGTAGGAAAATTGCCTTAATTTTCAAAAAATTCAAAACATATTAGTTGTTCCGTTGTTCATATCAGATCTAATTTTTGTTTACAAAAATCAGCTGGACCACCAGTGACGTGGAAAATTCGACATATATATATATATATATATATATATATATATATATATATATATATATATATATCTTATATATTATATAAGATCCGAACACCGGTCTATTCTATCTACCGTGGGTAAAATCAAGGTATAAGTAGGTGTGGTTAGGTTGCCCACCAATGCCCAACTATTTTTACCACGTTTTCAATGGTAATGTCAAACGCCACTCTTTCTGTTTTGGTTGGTTGTGAAATCCAATCTCTAGCTGTTCTAATATCTCTTGCAAACACAATTATTTTTGTTATCCTTTATTTATTATTAACAGGAAAAAGTGAAAAACCAGTACCAGTGAAAAATCGCCAGGAGAATAAAGGATTAGGTATGTGTATTGTGTATTGTGTGCTTCTTAATTTTTTTAAACCTTTTCTAACCTAATCTATGTTAACACACTCCACAGAACATTGATGACTTTTGGTTAGTTGATGAACACTGTTGCCAAACAACACATATCTACCAGTTTTAATAAATAATCATTTTCAATAATTAGCATGAAATTAAATCTGCGGATTATCCATAATTGTCTGGTATCAAAAATATTTTAAATTTACAGTATATTTTGTCGTAACCTTATATGCGCGGCAACACTGTTTCCAAATAAAGGAACTAGTAGCTTGCGTTATTCGAATTCAAGTCAGGTCAAACATTATCCTTTAGTAAGGGATAAAGTTTAAACCAGTGTTTAGCAAAAATTCTGTTTTAGTGAACTTGAGTCTCAATTACGTATATTTTACTTAATGCCTTACTCATCGTTTTGTTTATTGGAGCGTTTTAGTGGACCCATGACATTATTAAAAATTTTGTATTTACAATTTTTCATTTTATTTATTTTCATTGAAGATTTATTTATTGTTTTTTTATGATTTCTACTAATCTTCTCATTTTTAATATTATCTGCCTCTACTATATCGTCAACATCTCGAAAATCGGTGAACTGTTAACTTTAACTTAACAACTCCTTGGTATTTCTCTGAATGTTTTCAAATTCAAACTTGGGTGTATTAAAACGGAGAGTGCATTGTCATTTAGGTTTTAATAGTATTTGTTTTTCTTAATAAGGTATGTCAGCAAAATTAGAGAAAGTTTAATTTAAAAACATACTGTCGCCGGTTTTATGCGTACCAATGTACGTTTCTCTCAAATAAAACTTTTAGATATTTTATCTGTTAAGGTGTGATCTAAGATCTCATCCCGATGATTATTTTACGTATTTCGTTTTTCCTCTTTCTGTAAATATTTATTTTCATTAAACCTGTTGGCTTGAGAAATATTCGAGAAAATGTCAAAGAGATAGATGGTAATAGTTTCTTCAGATATTTGCCAAGGTCTTTTCTTGCATTCTGCGCCAGCCTACAGAGTGAAAATACTTCGAAAATCATTAGGGACTTATTGGAATAAAACCTGACTTTATTTTAGAGTCGACTTTATTTTGACACATTTACACAGAAAACTAACAGCTGACCTCTCAAAATTGACATACCAAAGCCAAATTTAATAATACAGACGCTATAGCAGAGCAGCTGCTTTTTATATGTAAATCTGTCACTATAGGGTCGATTTTAAAATAAGGTCAGGTTTTATTCCAATAAGTGTCTATTGTTTATAAACTTCAACACAACAATTAACTTATTTATGGCGCTATTTGATTTTGAATTTGAAAGAGTCCCACGCTTGTTTACATTGCCTTGAGCCTCACATTTTTTAGCGATCACTCGCCTTCTTATTATATTATAACCACTGTCTACATACTTTTAAACCATGCTACTATGATTAATTAATTAGAATTGGCCACACTATGGCAAGTGATAGAACCGATTTTTGAAGGTGCAGATACCTTTTGGAGGGAAAAAATTATTAACAGTATAGAGACTATTGGAAATGAAAGAAAATCTTTTGATTTAAGGGCGGATAATGCGAGGGTTTAAAGCCATAGTGACGTAACTCAAAAACAGCAAATTTGTAGTTACGTCCCTATGACTTTAAACCCTCGAATGGTTTTTACGGTTTTCCGTAAAACTAGATATCGTATAGAACTGATTTTTGAAGGTGCAGATACCTTTTGGAAGGAAAAAATTATTAACAGTATAGAGACTATTCGAAATGAAAAAAAGTCTTTTGGTTTAGGGCGGATAATGGTTTTTACGGTTTGCAGCAAAACTAGATCCCCTATGGAAAAAAGTTAAATATAATAATTTGAATAAATATTTTTACATAACCTAATATTTCCCGAGAAGGATCGAAAAAAATATATTTTTTTAATTTTTGATTTAAATCGTCTTAATTTATTTTTTCTTTTTTACAAAATTTGGTAAAAATACACTCCTTAACACGTGATTTTTTTGAAATATTGATTTTTTTGTTTTATTTTGATTTAAAACTTAAAATAAGGCCCCATTTTTACCCGAAAATGCTGGAAACTTCTGGAAGCAGTTTGGTTATTTGGTTTGCTAAAACGTCTATTTTAAGATGCTGTAAAAAACATCACTTTTTGACAGAAACAGAATTTTTGATTTTCAATGTGCCTTTTTCGTATTTATTGGCAAATTTTTCCATAGTAATAAATAAAAAAAAATACAAGTCTTAGCGGAAAACTGATCACTGTTTTTAGAAACTAAAAATGGCAGATAATTTGACAGTTGTTGTTTGTTTACAAAAAAATCCATAAAAATTAATTCAAACCAGAATTAAATTTTAATAAATAAAATTGTTAATATTGGGGTTTAATCTGTCACACGCAAACATGAGTTGATTGACCCAAATCTGAGGTCCCCAAGCGAAATTTACAAAACTCTTTGCGCGGTTTTTAACAAAGAGTTAAATTGATAAGCAGGTAATTTTTTTGGCAAAGATTTTTGCGGCGATAATTTTTTTATGCCCAAACTAGGTCAGAACCTGTGTGCAGTGTTCGTTTTTTGCTTGATTATGTGAGTTGATTACGATCTTTTGCATGTTTCATTATGTGACGTGAAATTTGCTTGTTTTATATACTTTAATAAAACAGTTCACTGCTTTTAAAAAATATTTAATCTAGTTTAAAAAACATGGTTTTTACAGACATCATTCTGGTTTTTACCGATTTCCGTGGTTTCTTCTAGGTACTATACTTAATCCGTTTGATAACCATTCGGCCGGTTCAGATCGGTTCGGTTCATAATAACGGAGAGTAAAATTACAAATATGAAGGCAAGTCGTTCGCCCCATACTAACATATATAGCTCCATTCTGGAACAAATCGTGCAAAACGCAAATGGGACGGCTACAAAGCTTTCAAAACAGAGTTGTAAGACAAATAGCGGAAGCCCCTTGGTTTGTACGTAACGTACAAATTAAGAAGGAACGCAACATTGAGGATATCTCAGAAACGATCCTGTATTGGCCCGGAGACAGGCCAGGAACCTACAAAAGGCCCCTGGATGTCCAACAAAGTTGCATCACAAGTAGTAGTAGTAGATGCGCCACTGACTTTAATCATTATTGTGTCTGAGAGGACGTCTGGTTACAGAGAAATTGTGGTCTGGCCCTTGCGATTGGTCTGGCTGATCAGTATCCGAGACTCCATGAGGCCGTAATTTATGCTATTATATATTTGTATTCATCATATATGAGAAATGTCTACAAAAATCTTTGCTTCGGGGGGGAAGGGGGCCCCTTATATACGTCACTGGTCAAAGCTATAATTATACTAAGTATAAAAAATAGTATGACTAATCTCTACGTATAGGATATATCTCTCGCAAAATTGTTTAATATATATATATTGAATGAAATATTCAATTTTTGACAATTCTGCCAGAGATATTTCCCATATTTAGAGATAAGTCACACTATTTTTTATACTTAGCTTAAGTATAGCTTTCACTGATAAACATATATGTATTACTAGGAAAAAAAGTTCCTCGAGTTCATATCTGAGGGCACGGCAGTGCCTCGCCAAGTTCGCGCGCCGTAACCATCTTTTCTTGAAACATATCAGCCGATATTTGACCTACCTAAAACTCTACTTCGGAATGAGCTACGAATCTCAAACTTTGCAAAGTCGTAGATCTCCATGGAGTTAACAACCCCTCCAAGTAGTTACGAAATTTAAAAAAAACGTCGAAATTGCCACTTACTCACTCACTCACTCATGTATAGATCATCAATATTCTACTGTACTTCCAGACATGCTACAAAGCTGAAATTTGGCAGACTGATAGAAATTATGACCAAACCCCTGGAAAAAATCAAAAAACCCCAAAATTTTAATTTACTCCCATCCCCTATACATTTAAAGTTATGTAAAAGTAGCATCGCCCACTTCCAGAAATGCTAGAGAGTTGAGCTTTGGAAGAATGATAGAAACTATGATAAAACTATAGGAAAAAATTAAAACACCCCAAAATTTTAATTTTCTTCCCTCCCCTATAAATGTAAAGTTAAGTAAAAGTAACATTGCCTACTTCCAGACATGCTAGTGAGCTGAGCTTTGGAAGACCGATAGTAACTATGATAAAGTTATAGAAAAAAATTAAAACACCCCAAAATTCTAATTTACTTCCTTCCCCTATAAATGTAAAGTTATATAAAAGTAACACTGCCCACTTCCAGAAACGCTAGAGAGCTGAACTTTTTGAGACTAAAAGACAATATGATAAAACTATATGAAAAAATTTAAAAACACCAACATTTTAATTTACTTCCCTCTCCTATAAATGTAAATTTATATAAAACTAACATTGCCACTTCCAGAAACGCTAGAGACCTCAGCATTGGAATGCTGATAGAAATTATGATAAAACCATGGGAAAAAATTTAAAAAGTCCAATATTTTCATTTACTCTCCTCCCCTATAAATGTAAAGTTATGTAAAAGTAACATTACCCACTTCCAGAAACGCTAGAGAGCTGAGCATTAGAAGACTGATAGGAACTATGATAACACTATAGGACAAAATTTAAAAACACGACAATTTTAATTTATTTCCCTCCCCTATACATGTAAAGTTATTAAAAGTAACATTGTGCACTTTCAGAAACGCTAGAGAGCTGAGCTTTGGAAGGCTGATAGGAACTACGATAAAACCATGGAAAAAAATTAAAAAGCCTCAAAAATTTAAGTAAGGCATTGCAAAAGTTTTGAAGAATATTCCGCATATTTTATTACTTTAAAAATTAAATATTATCCAATTCCTTTAAAAAAGAAGTGAAATCATAACAAAAACATTTCATGTAAAAAAAAGCCAAGTACGCGAAAATGGCATTCCGTAAAAAGAATTGAGATAATAGTAAAGCCAAGTTCTCCAATACAAATTTCAAAATGAAAGGTTCTTACTAGTTTGGAAATATTTTTCTAAACTTGGCTATTACGGCTGTATATAACTCTTAGGCACAGTGCTAAATTGAACATAAAGAAGTTTGGCTGTAATAGCAAAGTTTAAAAAAACATTTTCAAACTAGTAAGAACCTTTCATTTTGCAATTTGTATTGTAGAACTTGGCTTTACATAAAATGTTTTTGTTATGATCTTTTTTGCCTTTTGCGACTAAGCCCATCGGAAAGTAGAAAGGGTTTATATAGACATTTTTTTCTTAGACTTGCTCACTGAACAATTCTACTAATGTTTGCTAACAGAGAAATAACTTTCAAAAAAAATTTCACGGCCTCCCCTACTATAACAGATGCAAATTTTCAAAGGTAATTCAAGTTACAGAAGCTCCGTCTGATTAAGTATAAATTTGCCTACGTGCAGTTCAAAGATTAAAAACTTAGTGTAAAAAAATTTAAATAAGAAGTGTTTTTTTAATTAATGCATGTGCGGAGTATACTATGGTTGGCTTTTATTTTTATGCTGGTTTACACTTATTTCACATCTCATTAGACTTTTGCAGTTTAAAGAACGCTGCTTCCTCTTTACAAAGTGTAAATTTCAAAACAATGAGCTTTGTTTTTGCTCTGAATGGAACATCCTTCTATATTAGCCACTATGCCAAAATTAATACGCCCACAAACAAGATAAGATGTTTGCGAAAACTTTTTTTAGCCCTGCAATTTAGTGCTTTTTTGGCAAAATGTGCATATATTTGTAAATGAATGTAGGTGTAAGTTAATTTCCAAAGTTTGGGCATGTGTCAATTCAATCAAGTGTGTTTTTTCGCATCTGTAAGGCCACGCCATACTTTAACACCACGCTTTCGTATGCATAGTTTTTACAATATGGATTTTTAAAATTTTAAATGATGGGGCTAGATATGGAAAATTATACTCTACCCAGAAAAAAAATAATATCAATTCTATAGAAAACCTATTGTCTCGATAATACGAGGCTGTTTTGCATATACAGCTGGAGTAAAAGAGTAGATAACTTTTAAGACTTTATTGTTTCTTCAAGTATTCTCCACGAAAATTGCACTATTGCATGTGTTCAAACTAGTTGTGAAAGCTGTCATTCCACTCGTTTGTTGGTACTGTCAAAATTGCATTCTTGAAGGCGTCGACTGCTTCCTCTGGCGACTGAAATCTTTGAGCACGCAGTCCATTCTTGATTTTTGGAAAAGTATAAAAATCGTTGTATGTGAATTAGGTCGGGACTGTATGGAGGATGGTCCAACAATTCGACGTTTTGTTGGGTTAACAATTCAATGGTTTTTTGTGCTTTGTGCGATCTTGCATTATCTTGGTGGAGCATGATTCTTCATTCAGGGTTCATTTTTTCAAGCTCATCTAAGACTTTCGGCAAACAAATGGTGATGTACCAATCCGCAGTAACAGTCCTTTGATCTTCCGGAAAAATTGTTCCTATACATGACCTGCTTTTGAGACAAATGTCGCGACCATCTGTTTGGATACACTTCGAGAACGGATAACTTTTGTTCGCTTTTCCTCATCTTGGAACACCGAAACAGAGGACTTACGTTTATTTTCGGGTTCATATGAGTAAATCCATTCATTACCACTGACAATGTTGCACACGTTTTTCGAGTTTCCTGCCTCAAAGCGGTCTAGAATTTTCTGACCCCAATTGACCCTAGCTTTTGTTTCTGTTCTTCGGTAACAGATGTGGTATCCAGTGGAAAACTAATTTTCTTATCCCTAAATCTTCATGCAAAATTTTTTAGGTCTTTAAAATCACCAATGAGCCGTTTTTGATGCACCTCACTTTGGATCGTCGCTAAGGCTAGCCGTTCACGCTTGAATTCTCCACACCAACATATTTTCTTGATTAAAGAAACAAATACAAGCATAATAAAAACGTATTGCGTAAAAAGAATTGAGATAAAAGTAAAGCCAAGTTTTTTCAATACAAATTTCAAAATGAATGGTTTTTACTAGTTTCAAAATGTTTTTTCAAACTTGGCTATTCCAGCCAAACTTTCCAGAGTCAATTGCAGCCGTAATAGCCAAGTTTAGAAAACATTTCCAAACTAGTAAAAACCATTCATTTTGAAATTTGTATTGGAGAACTTGGCTTTACTTTTATCTCAATTCTTTTTACGGAATACCACTTTCGCGTAGTTGGCTTTTTTTACATGAAATATTTTTGTTATGATTTCACTTCTTTTTTAAAGGATTTGGATAATATTTAAGTTTTATAGTAGTAAAATATGCGGAATATTGTTTAAAACTTTTGCAATGCCCTTTTAAAAATGTTGAGGTTTTTTTTTATATTTTCCCATGGTTTTATCATAGTTCCTATCAGCCTTCTAAAGCTCAGCTCTCTTGTGTTTCTGGAAGTAGGCAATGATAATTTTACATAACTTTACATTTAAAGGGGAGGAAACTAAATTAAAATTTTGGAGTTTTTAAATTTTTTCCTATAGTTTTATCATAGTTCCTATCAGTCTTCCAAAGCTCAGCTCTCTAGCGTTCCTGGAAGTGGAGAATGTTAATTTACATAACTTTACATTTATAGGGGAGGGAAGTTAATTAAAATTTGGGGTTTTTTAATTTTCTTTTATAGTTTTATCATAGTTCCTATCGGCCTTCCAAAGCTCAGCTCTCGAGCGTTTCTGGAAGTGGGCAATGGTACTTTTACACAACTTTACATTTATAGGGGAGGGAAGCAAATTAAAATTTTGGGGTTTTTAAATTTTTTCCTATAGTTTTATCATAGTTCGTATCAGTCTGCCATTTCTGGAAGTGGGCAATGTTACTTTTACATAACTTTACATGTATAGGGAAGGGGAGTAAATTAGAATTTTGGGGTTCTTTGATTTTTTCAAGGGGTTTGGTCATAATTTCTATCAGTCTGCCAAATTTTAGCTTTGTGGCATGTCTGGAAGTACAGTAGAATTTTGATGATCTATGCATGAGTGAGTGAGTGAGTGCCAATTTCAACGTTTTTTGAAATTTCGTAACTACTTCACTACTTTATGGAATTCCATGAACCTTGGAGGGGTTGTTAACTCCATGAAGATCTACCACTGTGCAAAGTTTGAGATTCATAGCTCATTCCGAAGTGAAGTTTTAGATATGTCAAATATCGGCTGAAATGTTTCAAGAAAAGATGGTAAGGCGCGGCGCGCGAACTTGGCGAGGCACTACCGTGCCCTCAGATACGAATTTTTACAAACAAGCCATTTATTTTCTCAAATCAAAACAAGTATTTCTCTCGACTTAAAACAAACGTTATCTCAACTTAACTTGTTTTATGTAGTTAGAAGCTATCTTCTCTGTACTATCCTCTTGGTTATGTAGTCATTGGTTATCAATGACTACATAACCGAAATCTAACTAAAAACTAAAAGTATAGCACAGAGAATATAGAGTGCGCCATGAAATATTTAAAATCAAGCTAATGCTCGTCTTAACAAAAATAACAAAGTGATTTTCTAAAATTAGTTATAGAAGAAGAGGTTGGATTTGAGGTATATAGAAAATTTTATTGCTGTTATCGCAAGAGCTCTACTTTAAGGATCCGGTTGATGCCACTGTGACACCCTTGTGCATTATGAAATATTCAAGATAACGCCCGAGTAGGGATAAAAAATACTCTGCCAATATATGGGCCCCTAAGCTCACACTAGGTACTATAGTTATAGTGTACGTGTGAGCTAATATAACTAAAAACTAAAATATATTTTATTCAACTCCGGACTGAATTACCTTTAGTTTGATACCACACAAGCCATGTTTTGACTTAAACTCAAATTTTTGAAATCTACCCCCACCCTTAAAAAAAACAAAAACTAAAATGTATTTTGTTAAACTCCGGACTCAATTACCTTTCGTTTGATATCACACACGCCATATTTTCACTTAAACTCTAATTTTTAAAATATACCCCCACCCTTTTCTTTAAATAGATTAAAATATATTTTGTTGAACTCCAGACTCAATTACCTTTCGTTTGATGTCACACACGCCATATTTTCCCATAAACTCTAATTTTGAAATCTACCCCCACCCTTTTATTTGGTTTGTGCTCGGTGGATTTTGTTCATTTTTAAATGGGACCATCTCGGCCCAAAACCCAGCCTAGGTACCAAATTTCATTAAAATCGGCCAAGCGGTTTTTGAGTTATGCGCGTTGGTCGTTACAGACAGACATACAGACAGACAGACAGACATACAGACAGACAGACAGACAGACAGACAGACGGCGCAACAAAAAAGTTTCAAAATCATCTGAAACGCAAAGATATATAAAAATTTTTGAAATCGGAGCAACTTTTTTTTTCTCGAAAAAATTAGGATCACCATAGCTCACACTACTATAGTATAGTATATGTGTGAGCTAAAATTAAAAAATAAATTATTTTAACACTTTTATAAGAGAACAAAATATCCTTTTCAACGATGTATCACTTAGTACGATTAAATTTAATATCAACCTAACAGTGACGTCCATAAATCGGGGTTTAAAATTAACATTTCAGTACCGTCCGTAAACGACAAAGCCTTTTAAAAATTACAAAAAAATATTTTTATTTTCGATTAAATTATCTCAAAAACCCAGCTCTGCATGATAAATGTATAAATTAGGTTTTCTAAAGAACAAAATGTTCTTTTCAACAATGTGTAACTGGGTGGGTTTTAGTTTACCACTAATGGTACAGTGACGTCTATTAATGGGGCTAATTTACAGAAATTGAAAAACTAAATTTTCTAATATATTTTCTGAAAAACGATACAGTTTATGGAAAAATGGGTTATGCCACGTTATAGACAATAAAATTTTATTTTACATGATGATCAACATTTCAGTGGCGTCCGTAATAGAAATACGTTTCATTTTCTACGTTACTCTATTTAGTTAAACATCATTCGACAGAAAATTCTATTCTATTAAAATGCTTAGTTTTTGTGACAACCGCAAAAAACGTATAATATGTATATGTATTTTTTTTAATATGATGTTAATTTACGGATGCCATTGGAGCGTTACCCACGATATTAACCGCACTAAGATACACACGTTTTAAATGAACATTTCATTGTCTACAAAAAAGTGTTTTATACTTTTCTTCCTAAAAGTTTTCGTTTTGGAGAAAATTGATTAAATTTTAAAATGTTGGTGTATCTATTTTGAATGAAATGTGCATTTTGGTAATGCTTAAGTGAACCTATCTCTGGAAGGGTAGTACTTAGGTAGTCTGGAAATATCTCGTTTGATAGGCCTTTTAATAGGCTTTAAATTTTCCGTTGGTACATTTTCTTAAAAGGTCGGCACTTTTTGAGTAACAGACTGATAAAAGAAAAAAACAATCGACGTGTTTTTGACAATGTCTGAAGGAGAAACACCAATTGATTGCTCCCAGTCTTGGTTTTATATTATAAAAACTTTTTTATTTTAACTTTTTTTAAACTTTAATCAGCCGACATCTTGAAAATTTCAAAGTGCTCAAGGGTGCCAAAATGGCATCCACTTGATCCTTAAATAAGAGCCCTTCGACTACTTAAATCAGCAATAAAATTTTCTATATCTATATACCTTAAATCCAGGTTAGGCCATATGATATATAGAACGTTTTTAACATTTAACTATAATTTTAACACGTTTCGACTGAAAATAAATACAAAAACTTACAATTTGGTTTCAATCTTTGGTTTAGGGTTTAGTTATAAGTTAGTAAGTTAGGTTGCAATAGAATTACATACAAGCGCGGATCTGGGCCAAAATCTAGGTGGGAAGGTAATGGCCGACAAAACCACTATTTATGTAATTTTTTTCTAGGGAGGGGGTAATTATCCGGTTGGTCCGATATTTATTACCTAAAAGTACAGCCCATCAGCAATCATGAAATTCCCCTCCCGATTCCTCATTCAGCACTTGTCCGTAATTCACTCATCTACAATGGCATTAAAATTTATAATCATATTGACCCCATGCTTAGGGGTGTACATGATTTGGGACATTTTAGAAAAACATTAAAAAATACCCTGGTACAGAAGGCATACTATAGAATTGAGTTCTTTGAAGGACCTTAAATAATTTTTTATATTTTATACAATTATCAGTGGCGCACCCAGGAATATGTCTTGGGGGGGGCGAGGTCTCTTGGGGGGGGGGGCGAAGCCTCATGATGTCGAATTTTAAGCTATTTTTTGTGTTTTTTTCTGAAATATGTCGAAAATATGTAAAAAAATCTAAGGCTTGGGGGGGGGCGGGCCCCTGTGTGCGCCCATGCAATTATACAGGTTGATGTGTTCCTTTTTTCTATGCTCTATAAAAAATATATACCTACATACATAATTTTAAGTTTATTTTTGGTATATACATATTATATAAAAAAAATTTAAGTATTTTCAAATATTGTGTTGTGTAAGTCTAAATTGTTGAAAATTCTAGTAGGTTTAGCTTTACTTTTCTCATATATGTATATATATTAATTTATTACTTTGAAGTGTTATGCAGTCTTAACAAAATTTTTAAGTTAGTTTTAACAAGTTTTTTAAATAAGTAAGCTTTGTCAATAAGAACTGATCATCGTGTTTTTGGACAATAAAGCACTTCATTCATTCATTCATTCATGTTTTTTTCTAGGGAGTGAGGTAATTACCACGTTACCCCTCCTTAAATCCACCCTTGACACATATAGCGATTAACTTTCAATATAAGGAGAATCAAAATGTCTTCATGCCAAAATTTATATCAAAATTATATGACCCATTATAGAGGTGCAGAAAAAGTAGCAAAATTAAAATGGAAATTTGCCGGTCATAATATCAGACAGACACACGATCGATGGAACAAATGTATTGTAAACTGGAGACCTTGAGAAAATAAAAGAAGTAGGAGACCACAAATGAGATAAGCGGACGATTTGATGAAACATGCGGGAACTAGATGGATGAACACGGCGACAGACAGGGATGAGTGGAAGATACTCGGGGAGGCATATGTCCAACGATGGATCGAAGAAGGCTAAATAGATAGATAGATAAAGGTGCAACCGCAAGCCTTGCAACTATCTGGTCTGGTACGCAAAATTCAGGGACTACTAGTACGATTATTTAAAAATATAGGCTTGAGTATGAACTGCACTAAAACTAAAATCATAACAAACACAGATGAATATATCACGATCGGAATAAACCAAGAGAAAATAGAACATATAGAGGAATATAATATACCTGGGACAAATTATTAAACTAAAAAAAGAAAACCCAACGGCTGATATCAAGAGGCGCGAGTAAGATTGGCCTGGGCAACATTCGGTAAATTAAGCTACATATTATAAAATAAAAAATATCCTCAGTATCTCAAAACGAAAGTGTATAATCCTTCCTGTATTTACCTGTTTATACCAGACCTGGACACTTACAAAATCAAACATGGATAAGGTAACAAAAGCCCAAAGATCAATGGAAAGATAAATGTTACATGGAAAGCTAACACATAGAAAAAGGAATTAATGGATAAGAAAAAAAAAGTAAGGGATGTCAGAGGAGAGTTAGCAAAATTAAAATGGATATTTTGCGGTCATAATATCAGACAGAAAGATGATCGATGAATAAATGAATATAAAATAAAAGAAGTAGGTGAAGACCCCAAGTGAGATAGGCGGATGATTTGAAGAAACATACGGGAGCAAGATGGATGAACACGGCGACAGACAGAGAAGAGTGCATGGAAGATATTGGGGGAGGCATATGTTCAAAGATGGATCGAAGAAGGCTAAATAGATAGAAGTTTATGCCTATCATACAAATGTTATTAGATCATATAAGTTGTCTCTGAATATGGCGTACTAGACAAATTTATTTTAGCGGCATCTGCCCCTCAATGTTGCAAGGCTCGCCGAGCCGGTCGCACCTCTATATGTGTCATATACTCAAAGATTTTATACAGTGGTTTAAATTCTGCCAATGTATTATCTTGATTGATTTGATATCATGACGATGATGGTTTGATAAATAAAAGAAAAAAGCTAAGATCAGTCTGATATGACAACCACGACGTTAGTTTTTATGAATTTCACACTTTTTTCTTTATAGTAGTTGGTAATAGATTTTTTCTCATAACATGTAATTGGAAGATTAATACAGTTGTTACAACGAATAACGCATTTATTTCTTGAGTTTGAGAAAATGTTTTAAATGGCGAGAAAGTTCAGAAAATTTTAGTAATGCGAAAAACTCCACAGGACTATCAAATAAAGAATAAGTGGAAAAAGATTACAATTTTTATGAATGCAACAAAAAAGGGATTAATTTTTTATTGGTGATTGCCCCTGCAAAAAGATCTGAACTAATTAAGCGATGCTTAAATAACAGTACCATTACTTATAAATGAATTTAATGAATCCAATAATATATTTCAGAGAACTTCAGAGAAATGATATCTCAGGTGTACTGTGCAATTAAAAAACAAATTATATCGTATTCATTGGCGTATATAATTCTTTAAATTAGGAATCATTTGTAAAAAGAAATTAAAAAGAAAAAGTTCCCATCAAATAAAAAGGGTCAAAAATGGCATTTTTGGGCTTTTTTGTAGAAATTTACCCAAAGCTAAAAAAACTATCGTCCTCATGACTAAAATGCCTCTTTTTGAAAAGGCACTAGAAGTAATACAGGAAACGGTCAAGGAGAAAAAACGCACATACTTGAAATGGCTCAGTACTAAAGAGCAAAGAGACCTAGAAATCTACAGGGATACCAGAAGACAACTAAGAAATTTGATACGCACAGAAAAAAATGAAATGTTCGAGCGCAACTGCCACGAAATAAATACACACATAGGAGGTAGGCAGAGTTCTGAAGTATGGAAATTCATTTCTACAGTAAAAAACCTCACAAAAGAAAAAGTATACATCCAGATCATCAAACCAGAACAATGGACAGAACACTATAAGGGACTGCTGCAGGAGACGAGACCCGAATATCTGGCAGCCTCTCCGAGGAAAGACATAGAAGTACATGGAGAGGAAGTAATCATCGAAAAATAAATGATATAGAATAAAAAAGCTTAAATCCGGAAAACTAGCGGACCTGGGGGAATATATGCTGAAATGCTCAAATATGGATCAGAGAAACTATTTAAAAATCTCACATATATTATCAATCAATGCATAAACGGACATCCAGTACCTGATGATTGGAAAATTGCATTCATATCCTCAATACATAGAAAAGGAAACAAGCTGGATTGCAACAATTACAGAGGAATTTCAGTAACCAGTACTCTAAGTAGATTGTACGGTAGGATTCTTAGAGATCTAATAGAGAATGATTTTCATGAACAAGAAGAAGAAGAGCAAAGTGGGTTTCGTGCAGGCAGATCTTGTAGTGATAATGTGTTTTGTCTTAAACAAGTAATTGAGAAAAGGAGCGCCAGAAATATAGAGACTCATGTTACCTTTGTGGACCTACAAAAAGCATATGATACCGTTCCAGTAGAAAAATTATGGACAGTGTTAGAGCAGGCTAATATCAATCATACATACATAAAAGCGATAAAAGAACTATACAAAGGGTCAAAATCTAAAATTAAAGTTGGAAATCGACTTTCAAAAGAATTCCTGGTAACGAAAGGCTTAAGACAGGGATGTTGTATCTCTCCAACTCTTTTTAAAATATATATCGCAGTACCTCTAAAAAACTGGAAACGCAAAGTACACGGCATGGGAATACAACTTAGCGACCGATTTACCATATACACACTACAGTTTCCTGACAACCAAGTAATTGTAGCTAATGATAAAGAAGACATGGAGTATATGATGAGAAAGTTAACGGAAGAATACCAAAAGTGGGGGTTAACAGTGAACGTGGGCGGCGGTAGATATACTCATGAAAATTATTTCATTTAATTATGGCGTAAACTAAAGAAATAAAAATAGATAATAAAACTTTCTATTCCTACAACTACAGAAACGACACTGATTTATTTTCTAACTCTGCATACTGGCGACTAAAGGAGTTCCGAAAAGCACACCCGAAAGCAATTAAAAGCGCATCTCAAAAAAATCTGCCAATCAGGTGCCGTCTTTCCACCTATGCTGGGTCGGTCAGAAAACAAATACTTTGTGCTCGGACCGCAAAGAGCCGCGCCTTTTCTCTGTCGGTAGGGTTGAAATTATACCAGGAAGATTTTATATGAATTTGGATAACTTTTGAAGGGCAGATTGAAGCAAAATTTCATGAAATCGATAGGATATTCGTATTAGGATCATTTCAGGTGACTTTGTAAAAACTATAATACGGTAGTTTTGTACCTTATTCATATTGTTTAGCTTTTCTAGTCGTGTTATAATATTATAATGATATTGTTAAAAGCAATTTTTCCAGTCTTTCTTTAGAAGATCAAGGCCCTTACCGGATTTCAACATAACTCAAGTTATAGTCAACATCTATAAGAAAAATAACTGGATTTGCGGGTGTGATTTAACCAACCTATACTGTTTCCAGTGTGTATTGTTTAATGCGGCATCAAGAATTGACCCTAATTGTGCACAAACGGGTGTGAAGATTTGCACCATCTTCCTGAGAAAATAAGAAAACATGAATTTTCCAGAGAACATATAAATTCTTGCACTGGATTTGCTGCTGCTTAAAAAATCCATTACCCCCACCCTTAGACCATTTACGCCCCCCAGCTTTACAACTCACGGGCCGCCACTGGCACATATATTTAACCACGGGCAATGGACAATTTTTCCGATCGAGCCCCCTTGAATAGGTACGCCAATGCTTGGAGCTATGGGTTTATTAAACGGCACTCCTTTTTCTGCCAGTTTTTACGGCGGTACAGTAGTAAAGACATACTTATAAATCACTGTTTCTTATTGCAATAAGACATCTTAAAATTGCAATATCTGCCGCAATTAGAGCTAAACCATCATTTTCATTTCCCTTTATATTCTCACAATCAAACACATTCCTTGCCTTCAAGCCAACACCGGCTTATGGGCATTTCTTCAAGAAAATACGGAAATTAAAGTACAGAGTTTTCCCGTATATTTTTACACCCTATCTAAAACGTTTATTTGAGTAGATATCAAAATATGATAAACACAAAAGTTTCATAATTTTTTACGAAATTTAAGAATATTTCTGTCACAATGTCAAAAATAATTTCTAAATCTCCAAATTTGACAGGTCGGTGGTTTTTTTAAACGGAACACCTTGTATATAATTTTAGAATCTTTTAGATTTTTTCTTTCTGATTTCAAAAATATATCTGTTGGGATTATTTCATTAATTAGTTTTGGAGATATGTTTTAAAAACTTAAATTGGTCCTCTTTAAAACATCAAGGCAGCCATGAAAAAGAGTATCGCATTAATACAAAAAGTGATGCTACTGTTTTTTCAAATTGTCAAATTTAGTTTTTAGAGCGGTGAGAGATGGTTTTCTCCGAAGAAGAAAATCTGGATATGATTAACTTGTTTTACTCAAATAATGAAAACGAATCTATAGCTCGCAACTGGGATTATATTCAGTTTCCCTGCAGACAGTAAACACATTATTATGGCCAGCAAATAGCCCCGATCTGTCTCCCCTTGATTTTTTTTGCGAGGCTATCTAATAAATAAGGTGTATTCCAACAGGCTGGAAACACTTCAAATTCTACAAGAGAAAATGAAACAGACAATCGTCGATCTTAATGAAAATTCTGCGCACTCTATCTATCAAGCTATTCAGAGAAAATTATTCATAGAAAATTTATAAGAATTATTCAAAATTGTATTAATAAATCAAGGCGGCTATGTGGACCGCGGATGGTAAATATTAATAAATTATAAGTATACCTTACTAAAACATCACTTTTTGTGTCAATGCGATTGTCTTTTTCATGGCTGCTTTGATGTTTTAAGGAGTATCAATTTAAGTTGTTTAACTTTTAAACACATATATCTCCAAAACTAATAAACGAAATAATATCAACATATATATTTTTGAAATCAAGAAGAAAAAATCTATCAAAATCTAAAATAATATACAGTGTGGTCCATTAAAAAAAACCTTCGATTTTTTTTTACATTCTGACCCAATGATTTTTAAACTTCTTAAAAAATTATGAAACCTTTGTTTTATCACATTTTGATATCTATTCAAATAAAGTTTTTAGATATTGTGCAAAAATATACGGGAAAACCCTGTACCTTTTTTTGATTTTTTTCCTTTTGTTTGATTTTTGTGATTTTGGGCTATCGAAATCTAAGGTGTGGGACTATATACAACTTTTTTTTGTCAAAATTGACATTTCTATAAAATTCAAGATGGCGCATGACTTTAAAATTTAGCTATTTTTCAGAACCGCGCCAAACTTTTTTGTGTCCGCTATACTCGATTAAAACATTGACCTATGCTATGACAAAACAGTATCAACTGAGCTAGTAAAGCTCTCGTGTTGCGATAATAAACTCTTTAAAGTAAGCTAGTTCTTCCAAGCTTCTCCAGTATTAGTGAAAGGTATTCCCCAATCCATTCTAAAATGATAGTTTTTGCGTGGTATAAGATCTTAAAAATCACCTGGTACTAATTAAGAAGAAACTGCAAATTGAATGCGCTATAAGAAGTTGTGTCAACCTTTTTTTAACGTGATCATTTGTGTACAAAAACTAAACTTGGCTTTCCTTTTGTCGATAAAACTATTATACATACATATCTAATCAGTTTTCTGCATTTATCATATGGACATATGCTAGAGTTAATTTATTCAAAAAGAAATGCGCATTAATAATAACTAATTAAGTTTACCCAGTTTGCCTGGTTTTGAAACGAGAATACCTACTTCTCGATACTAGGAGAAAAAATTTAATTTTCTTCCATACAAACATGAGTATAAACACTGTTTAGCATTATTTTACATGATATAATTAATATAGCTGCAAATTATACTCTGCAACAAAGTTATGCGTTTCTTATAACATACGTCTCGTCATTAAATAGTAGAATATAGCTAGTGGCTAAAACACTGCTTTTTACGGCCGTTATAAAACAGTTTACTTACGAATTGGCTACACTATTTTTTTAACAATTTATTACACGGTAAAAAAATTGTCTTAGATCAAAACAAACTGCTTTGAAGTAAAATAATTTGTGCTTTCCCATTCACCAAGATAATATTTTCTTGATTTAGTACAAAAAATGTCTTGCCTCTTTATTTTTATGTGAAACAGAAAGTGTTTTATTTTAAATTGGACCTGAATTAATCTTAGGCATCGATTTCTCTGGAAGCAAAATATTACTTATATGAAGACAATTACTTTGTTATAAAATGAAGTATACTGAAACAAAACAATTAAAGAAGAAAATTAAAGTCTTATCTCAAGATTAAACGCTGCGTTGAACTAAAAGGAAATATTTTAATTCAAAACAAATTGTTTTAAGCTAAAGCAATTCATTTAAGAAAAGAACGTGTTTTCATTGGAGACAAATTTTTTTACCATGTAAAAAATCAAGATATCCCAAAAAAGAATACCAAAAGAAGTGAGAGTTTGAGGAACCGTAAGTAGTTCTAAATAATACAGTATGTAGTTCTAAATACTACACTGCGTATTTCTAGATACTAGAGGAAGTAGTTCTTAACACTACATAAATACAAATATTATATTTTTTCTAATTTTAAATATAACATTATACCTTTTTAAATATTTATAGGATATCATTATTTTATTTAGTTTGTACATATCACTCTAGTTTTTTTGGCTGTACAATGAAGCGGAGTCATCAATTTTTTTAAATAATTAATTTCCTGTTTACTGTAAAGCTCATTATAATTTGCCAACCAACATTTTCAATTCAAAAGAAATTATATCCCTCAAAAATAAATTAATTAATTGACTAAAATTTATTGCAACACTTTATGGCTATTGCAAATTGTACTGGGTGTATAACTTCAGACTTCAGTCGTTAAAGCAGTAGCGCACTCAGGAATAGATATTGGGGGGGGGGGGGGGGGAGGCGAGACCTTATAATGCTGTATTTTATGCTTTTTCATGAAATACGTGAAAAATATAAAAAAAAAATCCTTACACCCGGTTCCCACCTACGACTTTGTCCTTGGTACCCGCTCACGCGAATTAAATACGAAGTCCGGTGACGTAGCTTTTAAAAAACTTTTTATTTGAAAAGACTACAAAAAATACTTATAACTAAAATGACCAATACAACTTGTAAAAGTATAATGATACCTAATTAGACCATTTGGGTGCATATATAAACTTCAATGTACGGCGTCAGCAATATATTTGTTATTACAAACAAGATGAGATGTTATTATTCCAGGGATATTACTCCTCCACCCTTAGTTTCGTCAACGTCCTCGTTGATGAGTTTTTGGAGAACCCTTAAGGGAATATTTTTTGTCTTTGAGGTTTTTTGTTTTCGCCAAAAATAGAAAATAAAAATAAATATCAAGATTACTGCCAAACATAAAGTTAAGATAATGTAATTTTGGCTTTCAAAATTAAGTTCCTGTAGGACTAAAGGATCCAAAAGGTCTTCCTGCATTTTTTGCGGGTTTTCTAAATGTCTTATCTGCAAATTGATAGACAAGTTTGTTTCAGGAAGCTTTATTATATCTGGCAATGAAACAGAAATGTTATTTATTGATAATGAATATTTATTTTGATTAATTATTATGTCACACTGGCTGTTAATAAGATAACAGTTTTGAAGTGTGGTTTTCTGAAACTGGAAGCAATTTTCGTAAATTGTTTCGGAGTTTTTTGTACAGAAAAGTAGACCACTTTTATAAGTTAAAGTGTGAATTTGAAAATTATTTTTTACTGTGGCGAAAGGGCAATTTTTTGGTAAAAGGCAACTATGTGCAATGGGGTTGAAACAAATCCAATTTGAGTTAATTTCAGAGCATTGCTGATACCATAAATTGTTACAATAGTATTTACTGGGGCTAATTAATATTTTTGATTCATTATTAGGTATTGGATAAACTATCTTAAGACTACAAGAATATTTTTCAAAGATTGGTATTTTCACTACAATGATTGACATATCTCTTAACAGAATAAGGCCAGTTTTACATATAAGAGTTAATTCTGACAGGTGTTTTAGTGGCCATAGAGAATTTTTTGGATAATGAGCTGTCAAATATTGCCAAATTTCCCTAATTTCATTGACATTCAAAATTTCTAAATCTAAAGTTTGCAGATGCGCAAAAGATATCATTCTCAGCATTTTTTCCAAAAATTTGTTTAGTTTTGAGATTTGTAAAATTTGGTTTTGCATACTGAGTAATAACGTGATTTCATTATTCAATTTTAAAATTTCGAAGCGAATGCATTTTGCGTTTTTATTTATAATGTTTACATTTTCCTGGAATTTGTTTATAATATTCCCGGCAAATGAACTAAGGTCATTTATCTTGTGCATCGTGTTAATTTGATTTTGTTTCAGTATTTGTAAGTTCTGCGTTATTGTGTCTAGGTCGGTATTATCTAGGTTTCCTGTGACAAATTTAATACCGCTTCCCAGTAGGTTGAATAAACCACGTTTCTTTCTAAGTTCATTGTTTTCTAAAGAATTTAGTTTTTCATAAGTATTGTACGTATCGTTTAAGCATGATTCAAGGAATTGAAATTGTATTTTTAATAAAGTATTATTAACTTGATTGACTAAAGGGGATAAAAATAGGGAATTAGTAGTAAAAAGTTGGCTTAGAGACGTTTTAATTTTTGTCATATTAAAAGGTATGTACATAGTATGATAATGGCTTACAACTAAAGAAGGAGAGATTTCTTCGGTGTAGAATCCATTATTGTCCAATCTATTGACCTGAAGGGCCTGGTTGAGGTTCGTCAATGTCAGGAGGGACAGGATCAGGAACCTGGAATGATTTAGGTTTTTTCCTGAGTCTTTTTATTTTTCTGACATGTGTGTTAATTGGTTTAGTTTTTGAGATACCAGTTATAACATTTTTATTGACGTTAGTTACTTTGGTAGGGATAAATTGGGGGTTCATTTTATTTCGAAGGGTGTTTTTTCTAAAGATAGTTTGATCTTTTTGAATTTGAGGGGGCTCTTCGGTGTTTTTATTTTGTTTTTGTGTGGTGTGTAACTGTTTTTGATATGCTTTTTTGAAAACTTGATCGTGAAAAGGTATTAGTTCTTTCTTTCGTTGTTCATTATATTGTTCAAAAAGAGTGAGGTCGTTATTTATGTTTGGTTCGTTCACATAAGGGCCATATAAAATTGAAAAGGGGGAACAACCGGTAGTAGAGTGAATACTTTGGTTATATATTAAGATGGCTGACGTCATTATGTTTTGAGGTGTCTCATCGGGATTTTGCATTTTCAAGATACGTAATTTTTCTAACAAAGTTGAATGTAACCTTTCGATGGGGCTATTAGAAGAGGAGTTAGCGGGTGTTGTATAATGTAAATCGATACAAAATAGTTGACAGAACTCTTTAAGGAGATTGTTGTCAAACTCAGTTCCTTTATCTGTCACAATTTTTTGACAGGTGTTATGGTGGGAAAAATAATGTCTTAATTTGCTAAGAATAGTAACGGCGTTTCGATCGGAGATAAAATAAGCTTGTGCATATTTTGAAAATGAATCAATGATAGTTAAAAATTGACAATTTGAAAATCGAAAAACGTCCATATGAAGAGTTTTAAAAGGTTTTTCGGCCAATAAGGGTCCTTCATATGCTATTTTGTAAGGGTGTCTTTCGTACTTATTCTGTAGGCATATTTCGCAGGTGTTTATAAAGTTGGTAATAGAGTCTCTTAGTTTAGGCCAATAGTATTTTTGTTTTAAATGATTGTAGGTTTCAGTTATGCCGTTATGATTAGATTTGTGGTAATTTGCTATTATTTCTGTTTGCTGTTCGGTATTAATGACATCTGTTACATAAATGTTTGAAAAAATAAGTTTTGCATGAGGGTTTAAAATTGAGCTAACTATTCTTTGAAATTCGAGTTTGAGTTCATTATTTGGGATATAAACCGTGAAAAGTGAATCGGGTTTTACTATTTCTTTTAAGATTTTAAGAATGCATCCTTGTTGCTGATCTTTGTTTATTCGCACAAAGTTATGATTTTTCTTAAACGGGTTTGTATGGAAATGTTTGTATTCTTTACCGTAATCGATTATTAATCGATTAGTTGCGTAATTTAGGGGTAATTCTGAAATCGGTAGGTATTTTCCGTCTGTGTCGTTGTTCGAGTGAACGGTGACGTCAGAGTCGTTATCATTCTGAACTTTGTCAGTTTCAATTGGTTGAGAAGGATTTAAGTTTGATGTAGATGGTTTTGTCATTTCATTAAGGCGAGTTAGGTTGGTTTGTGTTTCTTGGTAAATTTCGTTAATGACGTAATCGGAGAGATTAAAATCGGTTAGGTCCGCAACTGAGTGATCGACGTTAGGGGATATAGACATGACGTCATTTGTTTCGTGGGTGTTGATGTCTATTCTTGAGAGTGCGTCAGCAACGACATTTTCTTTGCCTTTTTTGTATTTTATTTCGAAGTTGTACTCCTCTAGTTTAAGTTTCCAACGAATTAAACGGGAGTTTGGCTCTTGAATTTTTGACAGCCAAACTAATGGATTGTGATCGGTTTCTATGGTGAATTTTTGTCCGTAAAGATAAGGTCTAAAGTGTTTTGTTGATTCTAGAATAGCAAGGAGTTCTTTTTCTATAGTAGAGTAGTTTTTCTCGGCTGAATTTAAAGTTCTGGAGTAATATGCGATCGGTTTATTATTTTGCGAAAGGACAGAGCCTAGAGCTATGTTTGAGGCGTCTGTCGTAAGTATAAAGGGTTTTGTAAAGTCGGGATATTGAAGAACGGGAGAGTTTGTTATAAGTTCCTTACATTTTTGAAAAGCATTTTGATATTCCTGATTTTTAATATTAATTTCGCTCCCTTTTCGTAGACATCGCGTGAGAGGAAATGTAATTTTAGAAAAGTTCTTTATGAATCTGCGGTAGTATCCTACGAGACCTAAGAAAGATTTTATTTCTTTTTGTGTTCTAGGTATAGGGTAACGTATGATCGCGTCGATTTTCATTGGATTCGGTTTAATACCTTCCGGCGTTATGATATGCCCTAAAAATGCAACTTCTTTTTGTAGAAACTCTGATTTGTCTGGCTGTATTTTTAGGTTTACTTCTT
The DNA here is from genome assembly GCA_963576565.1 of Aspidapion aeneum. Taxonomy (NCBI): domain Eukaryota; kingdom Metazoa; phylum Arthropoda; class Insecta; order Coleoptera; family Brentidae; genus Aspidapion; species Aspidapion aeneum. The sequence continues at coordinate 13,765,350 of OY755048.1, read as the reverse complement.
TTAATTTTTTAAATATGATTCTAATATGATCAATGTGTTCTGATAAAGATTTTGAAAATATGACTACGTCATCCATGTAGACAAAGCAGAATTTGTACAGGTAGTCCCTAAGGACTTCGTCCATCATTCTTTGGAATGTGGCGGGGGCGTTTTTTAAGCCAAAAGGCATGCGCAAGTATTCAAAATGGCCGTTATTAACTGTGAAAGCAGTTTTCTCGATGGATTTAGGATCCATTTCTATTTGGTGAAAACCTTGGGCAAGGTCAAGGGTCGTGAAGTAGGTACATTTTCCTAGATTATCCAGGATCTCGTCTATTCTTGGAAGAGGCCACTTGTCCTCAATAGTTTCATCGTTCAAGCGGCGGTAGTCGATGACTAACCTAAATTTCTTCTTTCCAGAAGCATCTGCTTTTTTTGGAACTATCCAAACAGGTGCAGAATAGGGAGAAATGGAGGGACGAATGATTTTATTGTCAAGAAGCTTTTGAATTTGACTTTGAATTTCAGCATTCATTGCTGGAGGATGTCGAAAAGATTTAACATAGATAGGACGGTCGTTTGTCGTGCGGATAAAATGTTTAGTTTGACTTGTAAAAGAAAGGTCACAATTTTCGTTATACATAATGTCTTTGAATTCCTTACAAAGAGGCAAAATTTTAGATTTTTCAAGAGGCGTGAGATGATCTAGTCTTAATTGTGTGTCAGGGTCGAAGGCTGTGTTGTATTGATTAGGGGGGTCAATTATATCGAATTGTTCTTGAGGTATGACCTTGACTCGATCGTGAAAGTTAATATTGACGTTTGGGTTTGGATTGGGGATTTTGCAAAAACCGTTTTCGATTTTTACGAGACTGTCGGGAATAATGTGATCATTTATAGAAAAAGAGGGCAAAAGTGCAGTGCCTTTTTTGTAATTGACAGGGACTATCAAGGAATTGACATGAAAATTTTGAATCGGCTGCTTTAAAGGTTCGTTATAGGCTAACGAAAAAGGAATGTTAATTTTGTTTAAAGTTAATATTCTATTTTCAAAGTCGACTATACCGTTTAAATTTTTAAGGTCTCTTGAGCCTATTAATGCATCAAAGTCCTTATGCCAGTCTAAAACACGCATTTTAAAATTTTCGTTTATTCCTAGTTCTTGTAATAAATTTAATTTTAAATTTTGATTTTCTTTGTATGTCTTTCTGCAGGCAGTTACTTCAAAAGGTTCAAAAAATATATTATCGGGGTACATTTTGGCTATTTTTGGGGAGATTATAGAGTCTGAGGCTCCTGAATCGATAAGAATTGTTATTTGCGTTTTTGGTAAATAAAAATATGGTAGTTCGATTTGTCGGGCAACGTTATTTAAGTCGACGGGGGATCCAAGGCTGTTTCCTGAAAATTTTCGCTTGCGGCGTTTGTTTGTAAATTATGTTCGTAAGAGCAGTTTTCTTGTTGGCTAGTGGGTTCTTCGTTATAAAAATGAGGATCGTAAAAATAGTCAGGGTTTTCTTCACTATAATTATTGTAAGTTTGATTTTCACAGGTTTGTTCGTAGGTTTGTTCGTAAGTTTGTTCTGGGTATGTTTCTACATTTGTCAAAAATCCTGAGGGTTTAAAAATTCCTGAAGGTCGATTGTATGGGGGTCTTTGATAGTGTTGCCTTGACGGACCAATTGTTGATGTCGACATAGGGGTTGGCTTGTCTAAAATGGGTTTATTTTGTGGGGCGAAGGCGTTAGTTGGTCTTCCAAAATTTTGAAAATTTTGAGGTTGATTTTGAAAAGGTCTAGGTTGATTAAAATTAAAGTTAGGTTGTCTAAATTGAGAGTTAAAAGGTGGATTAAAATTAAATTGTCTGGTAAACTGAGGGTTCGAAAAAGGTTGCATAAACGGGTTAAAACGTTGTTGGGGTGGTTTTGGTCTTATTTGATTAGTTTGGGGGTTGCGATTAAAATTTTGGTTTTGTCTAAAGTTATTGTTGGGTTTTAAAAATGAATTATTTCCTTTGTGCAAGTTCGAGTTATTACTTGTAAAATTGACTTGCGCTTCTACTATGTTATTACTCATGACGTCCTTGTAGGCTTCGTCTAAAGTTGCAGGAGTTTTAAGCATAAGAAGCGTTTTTAAAGAGTCTGGGGAGTTTGCGGTCAAAATTAAAACAGATACTTTTTCTACTTGAGATATAAGCAGTAACTTTTGTGCGTTATCTGCTACTTCACATTGAATTTTTCCAAAAATTCTTTGGCAAAAGGCCTTAAGTCTATCGATAAACTGCAAAATGTCTTCGTTTGCGTCAATTTTAATGTACTGAAGTTCTTGCATCAAAATTTCGTGATTAATTGGATCACCAAATTTTTGTCTTAAAGCTAACTTAATTTTTTCAAAAGTATTTAAATCTGGCCTTTCTAATAGAAAATTTTGAGCTTTGCCTACCAGTTTCGATTTTATGGCAGACAGGACCAATTTTTGTTGCTCAATAGAATTACCAAAATAAAGTTCATAAAATTCTTGTACAGAAATCAAAAAACTTTCTAAATGGGATTGACTGCCATCAAATGTGGGCAACAATGACGTGTAAAATTTAAGATTTTCCATTGTGTTAGAAAGTTCTTCGTTTTGTAAAGTGTTATCTAATTGGTTACTACTAACGCTACTTAAACTACTGTTAAAACTAGTGTTTAAATTTGCAAAATTTAAAGAATCAAAATTTTCTAAAAATCTATTTTCTAAATTATTTTCAGTATTTTCTTCTAAACTTTCTTCTATACTTTCTAATTGCTGTTGAGTGTCTAGTCTCGATGTCGACTGACCACTTAAATTTCTTAAACTACTTTGCAAACTACTTATTTGCTCAAAATTTAAATTTAAAGACGGTTTCTTCAAACTTGCTAGATAGTTTTCAATTTCAGTTTTAACGTTTTCTTTCTTATTTTCTGCTCCTAATCCTAGTTTTGTTTTGTTCTTTTCTAAAATATTCTTTAATCGCCTAGGCATCAAGAAAGTCAAAAAAACTTACATAACAATCGAGGATAAATCCATAAGGCTTGTTCTGTAGAGGTTACGCCACCAAAAGGAATCCTATAAATGGGGGTTGACTTTAGCTTTTCTGCCTATGACACCGGGCTCAGTAGGGATGTGTCGTTGGTTAGGCTTTTGGCTTCGGCGGGACTCATACAACACGGTAGACGTCACTAGCTTCAACTCCAGGCTTTATTCCACAACACTTCTTTACGTTCGACGTCGTAAAAGGTATTTTCTTTTAAGAAAAAGTTCACAATTCGTACGGGACGTAAAGTTCGGTTTGAATAGCGCACTAAGACTTAAAAGTCACTTTCGTACAACGGAAAACCGATAAAGGACGAAATCGCACTATCCTGTTCGCAGCGCCAATTAAATACGAAGTCCGGTGACGTAGCTTTTAAAAAACTTTTTATTTGAAAAGACTACAAAAAATACTTATAACTAAAATGACCAATACAACTTGTAAAAGTATAATGATACCTAATTAGACCATTTGGGTGCATATATAAACTTCAATGTACGGCGTCAGCAATATATTTGTTATTACAAACAAGATGAGATGTTATTATTCCAGGGATATTACTCGCGTCACATGATCTCAACAGTCATGTGACGCGTGCGCGGGCACGCACGAGAAAGTCGTAGGTGGGAACCGGGTTTTAGACTTGAGAGGGGGGGGGACGAGCCCCCCTGGGTGCCCCCATGGTTAAAGCACCAATCACGAGTGCGTGATAAGAAATTATCTATCCCTGCCTTGCAAAGTCAGTCACAAGACCGAACGAATTCGTTCTTTTTTAATTCATGTTAAAGTATAATAAAACTAAACTTCTGCTCACGACTTTACCCGAAATATTGGGGTCCTGACGTCCATGAAGTTAGCAATACCACAGTATAGGTATCTTCCTACACTGTTTCAATACCACTTTCAAATTTTTAATATTTGATTTATGCATTAATTGTCGTAAATTTATCATGAAATTTTTTTTTTGTCGCGCTGCGTTTTAAAAAATACCCTAGCAATAAAAATTTACCCATTTGCAAATCTAAAATATTTTATTCTGATGCCTGTAACGACCAACGCCCATAACTCAAAAAATCCTTTCCCAACTTTAATGAACTTTGGTACCTAGGATGGGTTTTGGCTCTAGATGGTCCCGGGGGAATCTCCAATCGGACGCGTGGACCAAAATAGGTAAAAATTAAATTATACCCCATAAATTGGCAGAGTATTTTTAACACTGGTAATGCTAACTTCATTTCTAATGATTGAAGTATGCGTTAACTGTCGTTTTTTTTGTCATCAAGTTTCAAGTTTTAAGGTTACTAGGTTTAAAAAAAAAAGGCTGTGCGACAAAAAGATTTTCAATATATTGTTTTTTTTTTGTTCATCCATCCCTAAACCCAATAAACTTTTCAATGGAATTTACAGGGAACGACTCACAATCAACATCATCAAATTTTCAATATAGTATTTGTGGATTAGTAATTAAAAAAGAAATTTAAATATGGACCTCCGGCAGCCAACCACATAATTTGTTCAATCAAGTAAGATTTACTTAAGACCATTGGCGTAGCTAGCCTTGCTTTTCAGGGGGGGCCGTGGCCCCAGTCTATCTTGAACAAAAAGCAAACATAGGTTTTAAAGAGGCGTGCAAAGTGTGCAATGAATAAAAAAAATACGCGCATTAAATGTTCTAATATTTTAATATAACAAATTTAATAATACATTTACCAACTTATTTATATGTATACACAGGAAGTATGTGATTCAGCAATTCTACAAAGAAAGTTTTCTACGTCGCTGACTGAAAGCGTCTACCACACTGTCTAAGTCGACCTCAACATCTTTTTCTATGAATAACAATGACAAACCTGAGTGTCTCTTGAGTCATAGTTGTTCTAAGCCAATTAAAAACTCTCCTCATGGCAGATAAAGACCTCTCGCAAGTTGCACTTGAAATTGGAAGAATACTCGCAACTTTAAAAAGTTGGTAGAGGTTTGGATAGGTGTTTTCTGCTATATGTTGTTTTATAGAATCATGACCAACAGTTTGATTTAACCGAAAAATACAATTCTTTAAAACGGTCATTTCTGCTCTTAGAGTAGAAGTATTAATATTAAAAATTTCTCGGAATTGCTCGACGAATTTATTCCATTTAACGACGTGGGAAAACTTAATAAGAAAATGGTTATGAAATTGTCACCAAAATCGGAAAATTTTCATAAGACACTAAACGCTAACCTCAAAAAAACTAAAAAGATAATTATATTTATTTTAGAAAAACAGTTTAAAAAGGTCTTTGATAACCTTACGACATCTACAACCCGATTTCGGAAACAGAGGGGCAAAGGTCGCTGTCTTTATTAAATGCGAAATTTAACTTACACTTCTATAATATTTTACAAGATGTCGCCAATATATTCAATATGCATAATTATGTTTAAATTTAAAAAATATTTTCGGGAAATTGCATAAGTGCAGAAAAGTTACCGATAATTTAAAGAGAAAAAGCCTAATTCCGCAAGACAAGGGCTTTTTCCTGAAATGTAAACATTATCTGAATGATTTTAAATTTTAATGCACCTATTTTATTTGAATATTTCCCGAATAATAATAGAAAAGTATGTATTTTCAGCGTCATGTTCTTTTTATAGTAGTCGGTAGGGAAGGCCTAAAATATCTTAGGGGGGGCCTGAGGGACTTCAGGGGGGGCCAGGCCCCCCTGGCCCCCCCCTAGCTACGCCAATGCTTAAGACAGCTATATTCATGTTATGGAATATAAACTAGTCTATTTGATTTAAATCTGTAATCTACTTGACTGAATTTTTGTTGAGCTGACAACACCAATTAGTTAGTTAAAAGTAGGAGATGTTTCTGCTAGATTGCGCATCCGTCAACATCTCACCGGCACTTCAAAAGACGTGAACACGTGAAATTACCAATTAAATTTAGACAAACCTCTAGATTTCGGGGTTGAGATGGACTCCCGGCGAACTAATATTGAGTGATCCATCGACCGAGGATAGTCTCAAACTTTCTTAATCAGTTTTAAATTTTGATAATTTTTTAAGTATTAAATAACAATATCTTTTTTGGTTCTTGAGATATAAAACTTATTAAAACGATAATTAAATTGCTGTTCTATTGCGAATAAATCATAACATACGATTTTTCTGTAAAGTTCATGTGGCAAAAGCTGAAACCAAAAGTTTGTAAAAAAACATGGAAAAAATCGCAATCTTGGATTTATGACGTCACATAGGCGCTCTTACTCAAATTTTAGGCAAACGCCCGGCGACTTAAAATTGAGTGATCCATAACCAATTAATTTAGGGTAGTCTAATACCCTGTTTCCACCAATGCATGCCCACCCCGATTCAACAAACGCATCAGGTGACGCTGCATTTACAACCGGTGCAAATCCATGGCCCATCACGTGATGCGTTTTTGAATTGGGGTGGGCATGCATTGGTGGAAACAGGGTATTAAACTTCCGTCCAAAACTTTTTTTTGTTCAGAAAGCTACTATATTTTTGTTTTTTATAAACATTATATTTTTGTTAATTTTTTTGGTCTCTTTCTTATTTTAATTGCTATTCTCGCAAACATAAAACTTGTTCGCAGTTTTTCTGTAAAACTAATTTTGCAAAAGTTATAGGCTTAAGTTTGTGAAAAACACACAAACACCGGCCCTCCCACTGAAATTGGAGGCAAACACCCCGTGATTTAAAAAATTTTAATCTATTACCAATCGAGCTAGCGTAGTTTAAGAAAATCATTAGGCCTCTTAACTAATATGAAAAACAAATTTACTGTGCTTAAGCATATATTTTGTACAATCAACATTTATTTTTTTCTGTGTATATTAAACAAACAAAAATTGCGTGGAATACCAACTTCATGGGCGAAGGACCTGAATGTTTTAAAGAATTCGCTTTAATATAAACGCACGAACGAAGGTTCTGCAAGCATAAGCAAACGAATTCGTTTGACCGTTATTGCTGTAATGAACACGAGGCATAAGGAGTAAACATGCAACGATTATTATATTATAAACCCATTATATAACCGTATTGGTAAAGATTTTTTGCAATAAAAGAAGTAGAATGAATATATTATTAATTTTCTCTGATGTAACTTTTAACGTGAACGGACATAAGGTAATACAATACTGGTCCTATAATTTTACGAACCTGTCAATTTTCGCAAATAAACATTAAAAAAAATTGGGTAAGCAGTAAGCAAATTTAATTAATTTTTAAGATGTGGTACATACATACCTATTTATTTTGTATAAAAATTTATTAATGATAGTCGCGAAAGAAGAGATAACCTGTGACTTTCACATGAGGTGCGGTTTAAGAGAATTGAAAGTATCGTCCGGGCTGGGCTGTCCAAAATGTAAATACAATTTTTTCGTCTGCCATTCCTTGATGTCATATAAGTACCCATAAGACAAATTAGTGAAGTTCCTAAACTTAGCAGTGCAAAATGAACAGTTGAAAATGTTTTACCTAAATGTTCTGATACATCATTGGAAAGCTGTCAAAAAATGATAGAAATAAGTTCCTATTAACTTTTTTCTTGTACTGATTCCCTCTCTCTTGATTGCGTCATCATTCTACAAAGAGTGTATTAGAAAAATGGAAATTGCAAAAATTGCTTAAACATGATTTTTAGCATTCTTTGAGAGCTTGTCACCGATGTACCACATAGTAAGACATACACAGTAAAAAAAATATCTTAGAGCAAAGCAAATTGCTTTGAAGTAAGATAATTTGTGTTTTGCTATTCACCAAAAGCATATTTTCTTGATATAGCACGAAAAATGTCTTGCCTCTTTATTTTAATGTGAAACAAATTGTTTTATTATAAATTGGAACTGAATTAATCTAAGGTACCGTTTTCTTATATGAAGACAATTTGCTTCGTTACAAAATGGAGTATACTGAAACAAAACAATTAAAGAAGAAAACTAGTCTCATTTCAAGATTAAATGCTGCGTTAAACTAAAAAGAAATATTTTAATTCAAAATAAATTGTTTTAAGGTAAACCAATTTATTAAAGAAAAGAACATTAGAGAGCTATTTCCATAGCTTGTTAGGGCTAAAGTGATTTTAGTAAAGTAATTTTTGAGATTTATGTCCCAGGACTATTTTACTGTGGACGTTTCAAAAGAATTGTATACCACGCTTACAGTATTTCATAATTATATGGTCGGTATTAAATCGGTTTAAGATTTCGAATCCACCTGCAAAATCCCGCCTCCGGCGGGAATGTTTTCACTTTTTTTTTTCGTCTGAATGACCACCAACAGTTATTACATCCTTACGTAAAAGTGTGCTCACATACATACACATATGCGTATCGTCTGCTTCCAAAACACCATAGCAGAAAATCATTTTTTTGGCCTGATTTTTTTTGTCCGACCGACAAATGTCGAAAAGATTTTTGTGTCAGATTTAATTGTCCGTAACAATACTTTGTCTTTAACTTTTAATCAGGTCCGAATTTCAATGTGGTCGCCGCACAATGGTTTAATAGCTTGTAAAATTGATGAGCATAAAGTCAGCGAAGCACCCATCGCAAATCGAATCGCGACTAGGTGGATAATTTGCCGTTAATTAGTCGTGAATTAGTTGTGGAAAAATTAATTTTGTCGCTCTTATTTTTAACCGTTTTTCATATGAAGTTAGCGAAGCACCCTTGTGAAAAATAGCTTTAGACATGACCTATCGAAATCAAATATGGTGGATAATTTGCCGCTAATTAGTCGTTAATTAGTTGTGGATAAATTGATTTTGTCGCATGTATTTTTGTGTGTTTTTTTGGGTGCTTTGCTAACTTCATATGTTGGCACCCATGGCAAATCGAATCGCGACTAGGTGGATAATTTGCCGTTAATTAGCTGTGGAAAAATTAGTCGTTATTTATTTGTGGAAAAGTTAATTTTGTCGCTCTTATTTTTGACCGTTTTTTTGGGTGCTTCGCTAAATTCATATGATATTAGCGAGGCACCCTCGTCAAACATGGCTTTAGACATGACCTATCGAAATCAAATATGGTGGATAATGTGCCGCTAATTAGTCGTTAATTAGTTATGGAAAAATTAATTTTGTCGCGTTTATTTTTGAGTGTTTTTTGGGTGCTTCGCTAACTTCATATGAAGTTAGCGAAGCACCCTCGTAAAAAATGGCTTTAGACATGACGTATCGAAATCGAATATGGTGGATAATTTGCCGCTAACTAGTCGTTATTTAGTTGTGGAAAAGTTAATTTTGTCGCTCTTATTTTTGACCGTTTTTTTGGGTGCTTCGCTAAATTCATAAGAAGTTAGCGAAGCACCCTTGTCCAAAAAGACTTTAGACATGAGTTATCGAAATTGAATATGGTGGATAATTTGCCGCTAATTAGTCGTGAATTAGTTGTGGAAAAATTAATTTTGTGGCGTTTCTAACTTCATATGAATTTAGCGAAGCACCCAAAAACAGTCAAAAATAAGAGCGACAAAATCAATTTATACACAAGTAATTAACGACTATTGATGACGTATTTATTGAACCACACTGTTTCGAAACATATAGCAAGAGAATTCGCCTCGGGGCGGGGGTCAGATGTTTATTATATGTTTTTGGGGTTGTTAATCCGAATCTGACGTCCAAGAAAATTCTTTCTACATAACATCAAAAAACCTCATAAAACTATGAATGCTAAATCTTGTCGATTTTGAGGATTCTTGTAGCTAAAAGTCACCTTTTTGAGTTCCTATCATGATCAATTTTAACAAGTGGTACATTATTAATCATGGCAGAGGCGCGTGTAAATTCTGTGCAGGGGGGAATCAAAAATGGGTATTTTTGAAAAGCGTCTTCTATCTTTAATTTTAGCAAAATATCAAATATAGTGATGAGGTCATATAGTTTGGAGCTTTTGCTATCCAGTAAGTAAGTCTTTTAATTCGGACCAGTGGTAAAAGTTTGGAGCTTTTGCTATCCAATAAGTAAGTCTTTTAATTCGGACCAGTGGTAACGAATTTATACTCAAATATAAATACCATGATGATAACAATAATGATAATGATTATTAATGATATCAATGGAAAATATCAAAAGACCAACGAAATAATATAAAACTTTAATTTCTGGTTATTAGCCTAAAACGAAGAACGAGAGTTTCTTTAATTTCATAATTTTTTTATTGTTCGAGAGGATGTTTATTTCTCTGTAAATATATCTTCACTATATAATCTGGCAGATAAGTGAAATTCTCTATACATGTGACAGACAGTTTCTCACAGTGAGAATTCTTCAAAAATTATGGTTTTTAATTAAAAATAGTAAAAATGCATGTTTGTGTTAAACACCTAAAGCAATTTACAATAATTAAATGGCTCATTAAGTGCTATGAGAAAAACTACGGGGGTTTTAAAATCAATAAAAAGTAAAAGTTACAATAAAACTGTAGTAGATTCATTACTATTTACATACTTGGTCGTTAATTAAATGTTTGTTAGTCTCTCTAAATCTTTCCTGTCTGTCGCCGTGTTTATCCATCTAGCTCCAGCATGTTTCTTCAAATCGCCCGCTATCTCATTTGGGGTCTTCCCCTACTTCTTTCATTTTCCCAAGGTCTCCAGTTTACAATACATTTGTTCCATCGATCGATCGATATTATGACCAGCAAATTTCCATTGTAATTTTGCTACTTCTCGTCTCACATCCCTTACTTTACATGTAACATATCTTTCCATTGGTCTTTGGGCTTTTGTTACCTTATCCATGTTTGATTTTGTAACTGTCCAGGCCTGGGATTCATAGGTAAGTGCAGAAAGAATACATTGGTTATATACTTTCGTTTTGAGGTACTGATGATATTTTTTATTTTTTAGTATGTAGCTTAATTTACCGAATGCTGCCCAGGCCAATCTTTCTCATCTCTTGATTTCAGCCGTTTGGTTTTCTTTTTTTTGGTTTAATAATTTTTCCCAGTTATATATTTCTCGACTTGTTCTATTTTCTCTTGGTTTATTCTGATCGTAATATCTTCATCTATTTTTTATGACTTTAAGTGCAGCCTATATTTTTAGCTGCTGTATACAGTTCTTCCAGCATTTTTATCACTTTTTCTTTCTTATCTGTTATTAAGGCGATATCATCAGCATATCTTAGGTGGTTTAAGTATTGTCCGTTTACTTTAATGCAAATTTCTAACAACTCTAAGTTTTTAAAAACATCTTCTAGGGCCTGGTTAAATAGTTTAGGGGATATTGTGTCACCCTGTCTGACACCCTTTTTGTACGAACTTCTTGGTTCCTTCGTGGATTTTGATTGATGTTGTTGCTTTCCTATATATATATATATATCAGGGGCGGATCTAGGAACGTTATTTGGGAGGGGAAATATCATAATCAATATTGCATAAAACCATGGCTTAGAAATCTGTTGGTTTAAAAAAATGTTTTTGAACGATTCTTTAAGGAGGAACCAGTTTGTTTTTAATTTAAAAAAATATGGCAAATTCAGATGAAAAATCAACTAGTTAAAAAACGTTTAAAGGTATTGTGCGATTATTTCAAAAAAACATAGAAATTTTTTGCAAAAACATGTTTTTCCCTGAAAGGTTACGAAAAATTAAGATTAAAAGAAAGTTATTTCAAAAAAAGTTTTGGTTAGTTTTGAGAAAAACACATTTTTGCTAGGAAAATCTTTGGTTTCCAGAATCTAGAAATTCCATAGAGATCTTGAAGACCCAAGTATTTTAAATAATAGATTTTTAAGAATTTATATTATTGGCAAAACACAAAATAATATTTTATCAACGAACACTTGGAATATTAGGTACAGGTTTAAATAAATAAAGCGATGCAAAACTTTTCCACAGCTTTTATTTCATCGGCATCAATAAGGTATTTTAGTAAATGTATTGTATTGACTTTTTTATTTATTATGTATGCATATACAGAGAATGGACTTAACACTTTGTTTTGGAAAAAAAGTAAATACCATATGACAAAACACTTACACAGGGTGTCTGAAAAACTTTTTATAGCTGATATAAATTACGAGACAGGGCAGACGAGACGAGAGAAAGGCTCTCTCGAGTAATAGGAGAGTCCTATCGTCGAGACGAGAGACCCATTTTATCTCGCATAACGAGACGAGACGAGAGAAGGTCTTCTCTCGTCTCGTCTCGCGGCAACACTAAGCACACTGGACTACCAAGGCTAAAATATTCGAAACAACCAATAGTTTGAGGTAGATTTTGTATCTCACTGTAGGTTGATAAAACATAAAAAACAAATTTTTTATGCAAGAGCAACAATAATGTCATGGTTGCGTAAAAGCATAGGTACGTACACCAACTTTAGAGATTTTCCATTTCTGGATATCTACTAAAGTGCAATCGATTTCTCAAAAAAATACCTTCGTCCATTTATGGCTATTTTAGATTTAATTAGTTGCAAATTACAAAAATTGCTTATTGGGTCATGGATATTGAGCATATTTCTTGAATTTTAATCGTTTCTAGTATTAGCGATGACTCGGTTTTCTCCTGCAAGATTTGTTATAAATGAAATTGCCTAAGCAAGTGACAACCTAACTAGATCTTCAGTTAATATTTATCAGGAAATCGACAGTTCTGATAATTTAATTAATTAATAATAATGAAAAAATGAAATACAAATCACTAACATTTAAGAACATCACTTTTACAACTATACAGGGTGTCTAATAACTTAGGGGCCATAGTGCAGCAGGTGATAGGGTAGGCTATGTCTGATAAAAAAGTTTATATAACACTCATCTGTTTTAAAGATATAGGATTTTTAAAGTTAGAGGAGTGGAGGGAAAAGCAGGTTCACAATTACCCCCAAATAAATACTTAGCTTATAGTGATCCAAAATTATGGTATTTCCTTTTTTGATAAAATTACAAGTTGAGGAGATACATGCTGTCAAATTAACCTCCAAAAATGTATAAAAATTTATAATTTTTGATTTTTTTTATTTTTGCTTACTTATTCTTTTAAAAAAAATATCAATGATATTTTAATATTATATCTCCGTAAGATTTATTTTTAATAACAAAAAACATCAAGAAAAGGATTGCGTTTATTATGGTATTCATAAAAGTTTATACCAAAAAAATAGTTTTTCCTAAAAAAATTTGACAGCATAATTTTTTTAAACATTTTTTATAATTTAAATGATGACTCTTATCTTAATACATGCCTTTACCAAATTTCATATTTTTACTGCGATTTTGTTAAAAAAATCGCTGTTATTGATGCTCTATATCTCGAGAAAGAGAGAGTTTTGGATCCTGCATTATATAAACTTTTCCATCAGAAATTACCTCCTCTATCATCTGTTGGCCTATGGCCCCTAAGTTATGGGACACCCTGTATATATTTATCTACCCAGTTTGGATTGAGGATGAACAAGTTTAAATTTACAAGTTGATATACCCACAATCATCGACCAAAATTTATAATTTATTTTTTATAAAATACTTTTTGATACAATATAATAAGTAATCAGTCGTGATCGCCATCTTGAATTTCAATTGGCGGATTATAGTAAATATTTTTTAAAAGTTAAGTTAGTGAAACTAAAACCATTATTTCATTTATCAAACAATGAGAGTTCAATCAAGATTCGAAGATATGTACACAGATTTTTTTTCGATCAAATGTAAATAAACGTATTTTCTTGATAACTTTTCTTAAAACAAGTTGATTTGACTTACGGTGACGTCTGCTTTGCAACAATATTTTATTTTTCTCGATAACTAGTTTTAAAAGTAGCATTTCAAAACAAAAAACTATTTTTTAAATCAAATGTTTAAGATTTTGATTTACCTGAAGAAAAACCATTATTAAAATTAAACAAAGAATTACCTACTCAAACTAAAATATAATATAATATAACTCTTGAATAAAAACAATTATTTCCTTAATTAGAAAGCTATATTTTCAGAAGAAACAAATACCTACAATAGGAATGTTTTCCAACAAAAAATTCATTTTCTCAAATCAAAACCGGTATTTTTCTTCACTTGAAACAAGCGTTATCTGGATTTGAAATATTTGATATTATTAAAAGCGCACTCCATCTTCTATATACTACATTTTTGGTTATGTAGTGAATGGCTATCGATATAACCAATGAGTACATAACCAAAATTTAACTAACAATAAAAATATTGTTCAGATTACACAGGGTACGCTTTAACATTTAAAAATTATTCACACACGTTTCTTCTGAAAATAAGTACCTACGAATACAAGTTGGTTTCAATCTTTGGTATGTATAGAATAAGTACAATAGGTAGTCTGTAATGGTTTACGGTTTATCGTTGTAAGTTTAATCTAGTTAGGTTTGAATAGGATTACATATAACAATTAGCTTTGATGTATATTCATTTCAATTGGATAATTGTTAAGACCAAATTAATCCAAACATTTCTTAATCAAACAAAATGAATATTAAATGTCTTAAAAGGAGAATCAAAATTTCTTGATTGAATTTTTTTTTCATAAATAAGCCAATATTATTTCCTTGGAACGCAACAAGTGTTATTGATAATGAGAGAGGGTTTGCCTTCAGTTAATGCAATATTCCAAGAAAGAAATTACCTTCTTCAGAAGGGGATATTTTTTTGTGTATGTAGATACCTATAACGACGTTACTACCGTTGTAAATATGTCTTCTGGGTAAACATAAAGCATATAACTACTTTCAAGTTCAAATAGAAATTTTTAGAGTGTGTCCTCAAGGTATATGTAGATATGTGTACATAGACCAAATAGGAAATCAGACAGAATTGATATAATACACAGTTTTTAGTTGTCTTGTCTTTTTGTTTGTTTTGTGTTGAAAGCAGTTAAAGAGATTGCTGTCCGATTAAATGTATACTTCCTAATATGAAAATTGAGTTCAATAATCTTATAAGATATGATTATGTCATGTTAACTAACCAGAAATTCTGTGTTTTATTATAATTCGGTCTGCAAATTATGGTTTTGGGTTTCAGTAGAACAAAAACTTACAGAGCGAACGACTTGCATCCATATTTGCATCTGCAGTTGTATTCTTCTATGTAAAGTGCTTCTGAAACCAGAGGTATAGCCAACTGTGGTTTAATTTTTCATCTTTTAATCCAGAGGCGAATTTTCGTGTTATCTCTTTCGAAACAGTGTGCCTCATTAAATACGTCATCAATTGGTGACGTTTCATATCTATATTTTCGAATTTATGGGCGTTATACGATGAAATACCGTTCACAGAGGTGAATTGTGAATTTAATGTCAATATTTTAGTAAAAACTAAATGAAATTAAGAAACAATGTCTCAATTTAAAAAAATAACATTGATTTTTTAATATTGATTTTTCAGCTAAACGTCAAAAAATGACATAAAATGTGTCATTCTATGTCATGTTTTGAAACGACGTAAAAGCTCGTTTTGAAACTATTGCTAAAAAAAAATTTTTGTTTTTTTAATTGAGACATTGTTTCTTAATTTTATTTAGTTTTTACTATAATATTGACAATAAATTCACAATTTTCACCTCTGTAAACGGTATTTCATCGTATAACGCCCATAAATTAGAAAATATAGATATGAAACGTCACCAATTGATGACGTATTTATTGAACCACACTGTTTCGAAACATATAGCAAGAGAATTCGCCTCGGGTTTCAATCTCTACGAGGTGTCTCCAATGTCTTTTGACGACTTATTGGATGTTGTGTGAAATCAACAGAAACAACTACTTTGTTCCATGTGTCTGTAGCTTGTTAGGACTTTTTGTTTGAAATTTGTAGACAATGATTGAGTAGAAATAAAATTTCGGACTTACATTGTCTTACATTTTAAACACATTGTCTTTATTTATTTTAAAGACGTAGGACTTGTTTTAAACAAGGATGATTCGTATCCTTGTGATCAACGCTGGGGAAAGTGAAAACGTTATTTCATCAATTTTCCAATGAATGCATCAAACCATCGGTATATTTCAGTCCCGGTATTGGTATTTCATTTCAGTGAAGTTTTAATCTTCATTGATAAGTGTGGCGAGAGCGACGAGACTTGCGATACTCCCGCCCTTATTTCCCTTGGTGAGCTGGATCGTAAACAGTCTTTATAAGGTACTTCCCAGGAACGGTGTTGGTACTTCCTTTTGTTGAACCCGCTGAATATTCTTTCTAATTTCAAGCTAATGGGGATTAAAATATATCTATGTACAACTACTACTACTATGTTGGTTTAGAACTTTTTTCTACATTGTGTATCTATTCTCCACCTGCTTCGATCCTGACAATCACATTCTGTCAGGTTTTTTTGACTTAATGATCTTTGGATTGACTGTTGCCATTTCATTTTAGGACCCCCTCTTTTACTGCGCCCTATTGGTTGCCATTCTAGGACCTGCTTTGGTAATCTTTCGTCGTTCATCCGTTGTACATGGCCATACCATATCAGTTGTCTTTAAGTGATCTTATCCGTTATGCTTCCTTCGATTTCCATTCTTTCTTTTATGGTCTCATTTCATATATTATATATACTTGTTGATCTTCTTATTGCATCCATTTCGAGACTTTGCATTTTTGTTTTGTATTTTTCTGTTACGCGACAAGTCTCTATTCCATACAACAGCGTGCTTTTCACCATTGTTTCAGATATGTTAAATTTTACATTCTTTTTTATCTCTCTGCTCCATAAAATACTGTTAAGACATCCAATAACCCTTTTTGCTTTTAATATTCTTTTTTCCAGTTCTTTTCAGTCTGTTCCTGTCTTATCAAATGTGACACCCAAGTATACATACACATTGCATGCAGATATTATTTGTCCATTGTCTAGTTTTAACTCACTTGATTCGTTTCCAATACATAAGTACTGTGTCTTGTCCACGTTCACTGTTATATGTATGTACTTTCAGTTTTCAAGATTACCTATACCTAGAAATGGTATAGATATATAAGACTTAAAACACTTCAAAAAAAATCCTGAGAAAACGGAAAATAAGTACCGTCATACTTTCTAGTCGCGATAAATCTTGAGCATGACAAGTACCATCTGAAGGGTATCGAATTAACTTCAAAGTCGGACAATTAAAAGCACGTTTGATTCATGTGCACTTGTTTCTGATCTTAGAAAAGACTTGATTTATTACATTAACAACTCAGTGACGAAAATTGGCTTAAGGGGCCTATCATCATGGCTATTATAGATAATGTTTTTGTATAAGTGGTATGTTTTTAGTTTTATTTAATAGGTTTGCAATTATGTCTATAACCCCCAACAAACCAAGTGTTCTAAACTGAAATTCTCGAGGCCGGGCCAGCACTGATTAGAGAAACTGTAACTTTTGATTTTTACAAGCTTTTATTTAGCTTCAGATGTTCTGTCTAACTATCTAACTATCTAACTATCTATCAAATCTTGTGAAGCGTTTTTGACACACTTCTCATTATCCGATTTGGATGAAATTTGGTACACACATAGTGGTCCCATGACAATACAACATTAAGAAAAAAAATCCTCCCACCCCTACCCCCACCCCTTCTATAGAAAAATGTGTTTTTGACACACTTCCCGTTATCCGATTTGGATTAAATTTGGTATACACATAGTGGTCCGATGATAATACAACAATAAGAAAAAAATATCCTCACACCCCTACCCCCACCCCCTTCCATAGAAAAATTTGTTTTTGACACACATCCCGTTATCCGATTTGGATGAAATTTGGTATAAATATAGTGATCCGATGACAATACAATATTAAGAAAAAAATATCCTCTCACCCCTACCCCCACCCCCTTTCATAGAAAAATGAGTTTTTGACACACTTCCCATTATCCGATTTGGATGAAATTTGGTATTCACATAGTGGTCCGATGACAATACAACATTTAAAAAAAATATCCTCCCACCCCTACCCCTACCCCCTTCCATAGAAAATGCGTTTTTGACACCCGTCCCATTATCCGATTTGGATGAAATTTGGTATACATATAGTGGTCCGATGACAATACAACATTAAAAAAAAAATCCTACCACTCCTACCCCCACCCCCATCTATAGAAAAATGCATTTTGGACACACTTCCCATTATCCGATTTGGATGAAATTTGGTATACATATAGTGGTCCCATGACAATACAATAATAATGAAAAAATGTCCTACCACCCCTACCCCCCTCCCTCTTCCGCAAAAAATGCGTTTTGACACACTTCACTTGGCATTGCAATACAGCCCAAACAAAAAATATATTTCTACCTCTACCCCCACCCTCTCCTTCCCCCAATAGAAAAATGAGTTTCCAAACAACTCACGATCAGCGATTTCATTATAATCTAGAATAAACTCTTCTGTTCTGTTATTGAACAAATATTTTCATTTAATAGAGTAGATAGCTGAGACTAAAAAGTAGAAAATAAATTGGTAAAAAAAAAATTTTAAGTCACAATCTTTTATAAAATGCACTAAAAATTAAAAAATAATTTTTTGACATTCTAATATTATCATAATAATAAAAGCGATGGCCGCAAATCAAAGCATAAGTTAATCTAAATTTGTGATCTAAACACTTAAAGAATATTCAACATAGCAGGTCATCAAAGATATGTTTGATGTGCCGCAATGTTATGCCATTGCCATACCTATGTCAGAGAAATGCTGGGGTATCTTAGGTCGGGTTGGGTGGGTTTGGTACCTCTGCATTTTTCTGCTAGATTGATTCTTGCATTTGCATTGATATTTAATTGATACGGATATCTTATCGTGCTAACATCGTCAAAATGTCCATCAGTCGGCCATCGCTTTTATTATTATGATAATATTAGAATGTTAGAAAATTATTTTTTAATTTTTAGTGCTTTTTATAAAAGCTTGTGACTTAAAAATTTTTTTACCAATTTATTACAAGCTTTTATTTAACTTCAGATGTTCTGTCTAACTAACTATCAAATCTTGTGAAGCGTTTTTGACACACTTCCCATTATCCGATTTGGATGAAATTTGGTCTCCAGAAAATGTACACATAGTGGTCCCATGACAATACAACATTAAGAAAAAAATATCCATACACCCCTACCCCCACCCCTTCTATAGAAAAATGTGTTTTTGACACACTTCCCGTTATCCGATTTGGATAAAATTTGGTATACACATAGTGGTCCGATGATAATACAACAATAAGAAAAAAATATCCTCCCACCCCTACCCCCACCCCCTTCCATTGAAAAATTTGTTTTTGACACACTTCCCGTTATCCGATTTGGATGAAAATTGGTATTCACATAATGGTCCGATGACAATACAACATTTAAAAAAAATATCCTCCCACCCCTACCCCCACCACTTTCCATAGAAAATGCGTTTTTGACACCCTTCTCATTATCCGATTTGGATGAAATTTGGTATACATATAGTGGTCCGATGACAATACAACATTGAGAAAAAAAATCCTAACACTCCTACCCCCACCCCCATCTATAGAAAAATGCGTTTTTAACACACTTCCCATTATCCGATTTGGATGAAATTTGGTATACATATAGTGGTCCGATGACAATACAACAATAATGAAAAAATAATATAAAAGGTCCGATGGCAATACAGCCCAAACAAAAAATATATTTCTACCTCTACTCCCACCCTCTACTTCCCCCAATAGAAAAATGAGGTTCCAAACAACTCACGATCAGCGATTTCATTATAATCTAGAATAAACTCTTCTGTTCTGTTATTGAACAAATATTTTCATTTAATAGAGTAGATAGCTGAGACTAAAAAGTAGAAAATAAATTGGTAAAAAAAATTTTTTAAGTCACAAGCTTTTATAAAATGCACTAAAAATTAAAAAATAATTTTCTAACATTCTAATATTATCATAATAATAAAAGCGATGGCCGCAAATCAAAGCATAAGTTAATCTAAATTTGTGATCTAAACACTTAAAGAATATTCAACATAGCAGGTCATCAAAGATATGTTTGATGTGCCGCAATGTTATGCCATTGCCATACCTATGTCAGAGAAATGCTGGGGTATCTTGGGTCGGGTTGGGTGGGTTTGGTACCTCTGCATTTTTCTGCTAGATTGATTCTTGCAAATAGTGATATTTAATTGATACGGATATCTTATCGTGCTAACATCGTCAAAATTTCCATCAGTCGGCCATCGCTTTTACTATTATGATAATATTAGAATGTTAGAAAATTATTTTTTAATTTTTAGTGCATTTTATGAAAGCTTGTGACTTAAAAAAAATTTTTTGCCAATTTATTTATTAATAAAGTTTTCAAAAAAAAATGCCAATGAGGTGATATTCGACCAATGTCCTCTATAGCCTCATAATATGTAAGGTAAGCTGGTCTAACATTGACATGCGTGATACATTGACACTTCTTTTAAAGACGGTATTATTTTACTTCTAGTTTGCTTTTTAAATTGTCTATGCATCCCCACGACACCGCATGCTATCCCTTCCTCGTTCGGAGCAAGTCGCGCGGCCGCCGTCGCTCTTTCAGTCTAGACTAGAGCGTGACATGGTGAGTCAGGTGAAAAATCGCGGCCTGTTTTGTAATAAAAACTTTGATAATTTTCATCTTTTCATGTAACTTGTACTACCAAAAAAGGTGAGTTATTTTCATGAATTGATTTTTGTTTAAGTTATAAGTAGTTTTCCTTATTATTATTTTTTATTCAGATTTGTGTTTTAGGTTATGTTTGACAGTGTCAATGTTAGGTCTCCGTCTAAGATTGACATGTCAATCTAAACCTCTATTTAAGATTGACATCGTCACTATTATACTGGTAAAATCTTTACACGTCTTTTTTTTCAGATGCCAAGAGTTAAGAAGACGAAACGTCCTGTATCTCGAAAATATAAGGAGTACAGTGATGAGATCATGCAGAGGGCAGTAACAGTGTCGAGATGGTGGTACTTTTAAAAGGGTGGCCGAACGATATGGAATTAATAGAACTACATTAATGAACCACGTTAAGGGCTACAAATGCAAAAAAGTTGGTCGGCCCAACAGTCTTAACCCATGAAGAAGAAGAAATGGTCGTACAGACACTCATTCAGCTAGGCGACTGGGGTTATGGATTAGACCGGCTGCAAATTCAAAGATGCGTGCAAGACTACCTACGTAGGTTAGATCGACCAAACCCGTTCAAACATGGCTTGCCTGGTTTAGACTGGTGCCTTATGTTTGAAAACCGTTGGAAGGTAGTTCTAAGTCGTCGAGTTGCGCAAAATCTACTACGAAATCGTGCTGTCGCCGGCACCAAAGAAGTGATGGATGATACGTTCGAAAAGCTCAAAAATGTTATCGAAAGACTGGGATTACAGAACAAGCCTGAAAATATTTTCAACTGTGACGAAATTGGTTTCCAAACTGATGCTGGCATTCAAAAAGTCATGTGTCGAAGGGGCTCCCGTAATCCAAATAAGCTAGTGGGAAGTGTAACCAAAGCGACCTACACTGTGCTCATGTGTTGCAATGCGATAGGTGACTTTTTACCGATGTTCATAAACTATAAAGGCCTTCACCTGTACTCAACATGGTCCGTAAACGGACCTGACGGGGCTCTGTACAACTGTTCTCCATCGGGTTGGATGGAGGCAGCACAATTCCTAGATTGGTTCGAGAAGGGTTTTGTCAAAAAAACTTCGCAGATTGAGGGTAACAAGCTATTGGTCCTTGATGGCCATAATTCACACATTTCATTGGAACTGATAGAAATGGCGATCCAGAATAATATTGAGATATTCTGTTTACCGGCGCAGTCAAAAATACATGGCGACTAATTCTTCGTGACTTCTATCAGGAAACGGGTTATAAGAACGTCGACAAATTAGTATTTCCTTCCTTAATGAAAAAATTATCTGAGTCAGGGTGTCTTTCTAGAGCTAATGCTGTGGGTGGTTTTGAAGGAAGCGGTATATTTCCTTTATCTAAAGATAAAATGATGCGCAAAGTTGAAATTGCGGAAATAGTCAGTGAACAGGAGCCAACAGTCAACCCACCACTACAGCAAGAGCCAGAGCTGCAAGAGGCAAACGAACCTTCGAAATCCAAAGAGATTTTACCCTTAGAAAACAGCATCAATAACGGCGCTGTCAATGGCACAACCTCAGAGCTGCTTTCTTTATTCCCTTCGACGTCTTCTAGCGCACATAATATGACAAAATCACTAATGTCCCTAAAAGTACAAAACAAAAACAAGACTAACCCGGGAAAACGTTCTCGAGTCAGCAGAAAGTTTGCAGAGAGCCCGACAAGCGCAGAAGTAGTAGAACGACTACGTTGTGATAAGGCAAAAAAGCAAGCCAAGAAACCTATGAAGAAAGGAAAAAAAAGGTAGCTGATCTTCCCAGCTCTAGCTCTGAGAGCGAAACATCCATGAATCTCGAAAGTGACGAAGAAGTCGAAGACATACCTGAAATCGATGAAAACGCGGAACCGGTACAGTGTGACCCAAATCTTCAAAACCAGACCGTTGAACAGGGTTCCTGGGTAATTTCAAAATATGGTAACTCTTACTATGTGGGCCAAATTTTAGTAATAAAAGGAGACATGGCTGAAACTATATTTTTGCGTAAAAAAGAACTATATTTTGTGCACCCTAATATCCCCGATATCGACCACATCAAACTAGATCAGGTTATGCAAATTTTGGAACCACCTGTCATTCAAAGAGGCAGACATTATTTTAAACTAGCAAATTTTTTGCCAACAATAATGGTTCAGTAATAAAATATTGTACTGTTTAAATTTAGTTTTAGTTTGTTTCTTGTTTTTGCATCCAAATTTAAACTTAATTACATTTTGATTTGAATTTGCCAAAATTTTTTTGTATTTTTCAATATTTTAAGGCAGTAAAGTTAAATTTCATTATCAGGAATATTTTTTTTTATTTTGAAACGTTTGTTCCTGGTGTCAATGTTACGCCATCCCTAAGTAACATCGCCACCAAACGAGATAACTGCAACTTGCTATATGGTGTCAATGTTGTACTTATGTGGGGTAACATTGACACTTGGCGATTTTTTTAAAAAGTTTTTTTTATCACATTTCATGTTCAAATTGCACAATTCGCACAAAAAAAATAAACAACACCCCATGGGTGCTCACAAATGAAATAGGAATGCAATATTGTTTGAAAGAAAATTTGTGCAAATTTTTATTTAAAGTGGTGTCAATGTTTGCCACCTTTACCTTATTAGTTCACAGGTATACCATAACTATAGTAGTGTAAGCTATGGTGATCGTGTTAAAAATATTTAAAAAAAACCGTTGCTCCGATTTAAAAAAAAAATATTTATCTTTGCGTTTTAGATGATTTTAAAACTATTTTGTTGTCTGTAACGACCAACGCGCATAACTGAAAAACTAATTGCCCGATTTTAATGAAGTTTGGTAACTACATAAGCCAAAAAAAAGGTGGGGGTAGAATCGTGTGTCCTTAGTTGCTCGTAAAAGGACAGAGAATTTTTTTTTAATTAGTTTATCCGGACGATTTGCAATCCCTGCTCCTAGAGATTCCGCAGACATGAAATTTTGGACACTCTGTACATATAAGTATGCGTGTTCTCATTACAACTCTAATGATCTTTGCTTTATTATGCTAAAGATTTTTCTGTTGTTAAAGCTGACCTTAGTTAGACATTTTTAGCCAAAAAAGGAAAAGGCGTGCTGAATTACGAATGCTTCAAAAATCACGATTTATAGCTAAGTAGACGGCCTCGGGAAAATTGGAACAAAACAATATAATTTTTTTTTGATTTCACGTTTTTTATTCATAAAAATGAAAACCAACTCATTTATTGTACAGTGTGTCCCAAATTCGATGTTTTATGGCGTTTTGGGTATTCCTAATTTCTAGGGGAGATAGAAAAAGAATGACCCCACTAGCAGGAGTCGATTTTCAAGAAATAGACTGCATTTTTATTTAGCAAAAGGGAATTTTGACAAGTTTGCATTTAGGAAGGGGGCATATAGGTAACTTTTTTGTTTACAACAATTGCATTTTGATGTAAACTGCTTTTTTGTAGATTTTTTTATCAAGAATCCAACAGTAAAATTAAACTTCATCTGTCACTTTAAGGTTTCTTTATGAAATTATTTCTTTATATTCTTTTATATTGCTTGTTTTTATTTAAGTTCTTGCTTGGTTTAAAATATTTTAAAATTAATCAAAAATAAGTTACCTGTCCTTCTGTAAGAAAAAATACCAACTTTATGTTATAAGTGTCAGTTGGATTATTAATGAACAAAATATAAAGAAGCCTTTTACATCTAAATGAAATTTACATAAATAAAAAAGTTATAGGCCCCCTCCCCAAAATCAGACCTTTCAAAAATCCTGGGAATGAGACAATTCGCCGTAGCCGATTCGCCGCGGAGACAATTCGCCGCCGGCTGATTTGTCGCGGGCCAATTCGCCGCGAGAATTTTTGTTTAATTTTTATTTTAATGTTTCGTGTGTAGTAAACATATTTTTTAAAAAATATTTTTAAAAAATTATTTTCTCAAAAACAAAATGTTTTTAGTTTTTTTATATATTAATTTTTGAAAAAAATGCTTTTTCAAAAAGTAATATAAAAATAAAAAAAAAATTTTTATAAATTAGTTTTTCAAAAAAAGTACTGTTTAAAAAAGTATTATTTTTTTTTTAAATGTTGGTGGTCCACAAACCGGTTAGGATATGTTTGCGATCAATTGATCACGGTTTAATTTAAGAAAATATGTTATATTTAAATGAAAATTAAACAAAAATTCTCGCGGCGAATTGTCCCCGCGGCAAATCGGCCGCCAAAGAATAGTCCCCGAGGTGAATCGGCCGCGGCGGATCGGACCGCGGTGAATCGGCTTTATAGCTTTAAAACGGCTTGCTATATCAGGATGCGGTTTTCACCTTTAATAATTATCTCTTGAAAATTAAGGCTCGCAAGTGCCGCAGTTTTTTTTCTACTCTAAAAGAAAAGTAGCCTTCTGTGCATTTGGTTTGAGTGTGAACATGTGTGAACAAAAGTGTTAATTTATGTCACTTGTAGGGAAAAAATCAGTTCGTATTTTGAAAAAAAAATATTATGTAATTAATTAATATATTGATAAAAATTAATATTAATCATACATTGCAATTTCAATTTTGTCATTCGCAAATGAATACATTTTTATTGAAATTTTGTTGTTGTACAAGTATAATAAAAAAAAATGAATGCAACTATGTAGGAATAATAAGTGTTGAAATATTATCTCTTTGTGCCCACACACTTTAAATAAAAATTCCTTTATTTATTTATCTTGAAATTTTACGCATGCACACCTTAATTTGGTATTCTGGTGTTATACACAAATAAAATTCGAATCGGACACCTGTAAAATCCGAAATCTTTCACAGTCACAACTCGGGTGTGAAAAGCACTATCTTTGCCTGCGAAAATATTAGGCCCCAAACCAAATATATAACAGAAATGCAAAGTATATAATCAAAATTTGGAAAAAAAAATTTAAGCAGAAATGATAAAAGCAATAAAACTTTAATCGAACAAAACAAAAATCGCAGAAAACTGAATTCATAAAAAATAATTTATAAAAATGTCAACTGTACAAATCGTAAAGTGTAGAAATGATTCACTGACCTACCGCTAGAGGGAGGTCTCAGAAGCGCAAACTGTTGTTGTAGAAAAAGAAGACGAGTAGAGCTAGAGAGCGCCCACGGATAAGGATCCCCTTCCCAAAGATTGGATGAACATCCCCATCTGCTTGCCAACCTCACCCCCACTCGCTATCACTTCGGGTGGTCCTCTCTCCAACTTATCCTACTGCCGAGTTGCCAAAGTTATATCGGAAATTATATTTTGTTTTTTGTAATATGTACCCAAATAATATGTAAAAAAAATGACCCGCCGCCCCTTATATACGCCACGTGCAGTATATCACTCAAATCACAGATGTAGGGTCTGGACTAATATTAAAACCCCTGTATTAAAATCCCAAAACAGCTTTATATCAATAATTACGTATC
This sequence comes from Aspidapion aeneum, assembly GCA_963576565.1. NCBI lineage: Eukaryota > Metazoa > Arthropoda > Insecta > Coleoptera > Brentidae > Aspidapion > Aspidapion aeneum. Next base: position 13,739,283 of record OY755048.1, on the reverse strand, counting down.
AGATGCCATCGAAATGATTATATGGGCGCAACGTGTATGGGTGGCGTGCAACGTGCATGGGTGGCGTGCAACGTGTTTGGGTGGTTAGCAGGGTACTCGCACAATTGTGTAAATCTCAGCATCTCCAGGCAGAGACATCCATTACCCGCTTAATTCTATTATACAGGATGTCCCATAATTTTTTGCTGTTTTCAAACTGAAATAAGGAAATCAGGTGTGAGTCAGCTGACACGACTTGCAAGAAAAAAGTTGGTGTTATAATACCTAAGTTAAAAGAAAAAAACCCATAAAATCAATCGAAGCTAAGCATTAAGATGGCTCACCAATGTCTTCTGGTTTTAGATGTTGTGTCTATGTTTGTTTTATGTATTAGCACCTAATAGTAAACCCAAAGGTCTTAAAAAAACGACGATTTTAATGTAAATAGGACTTCAATTTTTTCCATAGTTATCATATTTAATGTCGTTCAATTTTATCAATGTATTGCAAACCCACCAATGTATCTGGGAGACACTCAGATTATATTATGTTAAAACATTCTAAAGCCCTGACAAGGACTGGATGTTGAATTTTCTGTTCATGTTAGTGTGTACAAGTCTAAGAGACAAAATTTAACTAAATGAACAATAGGGAACTTGCCCATTTTTTTTTATTTTACTAAAATGTGTGTTTCTGTATGAAAACGCATTATACCAAATATCAGCCCTTAAATCGCATTACTTATTTTACAATAAATAATTCAAGTTGGAATCGTGGTATATTCAAACACAGCAAAATGCGCGGCAGCCGCTGTGACGTCACTCCTTAGAAAAATCCCGGGCCCCTTATGAGTATAACGGCCATTCGGTTCATAACTTTTTTATTTATGAATATTTTTCATTTCTGTAAAAAACATTCTTTAGGCACTTTTTTAAGAGCAATTCAACTGTCAAATTAAAGTTTATTTGTCACTTTTAGATTTTGAGATATTACATAAAGTTTATATTTTACTTATGGATTGATCCTTATTTTATTCGATTTTTAAAATTAGCGTAAAATTTCCTTTAAAATGATGTTTCACACTTAATATTTAATTTTTTTATTTTTTTATATTTTAATTTTTTTATTACTTCTTTTTTTTTATTTTTTTTAAATAATTTAAAAATAATTTAAACCAATTCTTATTCAGCAAACTAAAAAAAAGGTTAAGAGGTAACTAAAAACTAAAAATATAAAAAACAACAAAAAAAATTAAAAATAAAATATTAAGTGTGACATGTCATTTAAAAAAAAAAATACGCTGATTTCAAAAATCGAATAAAAAAAGGTCATTCCATAAGTAAAATACAAGCCTTATGTAATATCTCAAAAACTAAGAGTGACAGGTAAAATTTAATTTGACAGTTGAATTGCTCTTAAAAAAGTGCCTCAGGAATCTTTTTACAGTAATAAAAAATATTCATAAATAAAAAAGTTATGGGGTGGGTCGAAAATGCACCAAATTGAAAATATATATCTTGAAAGTAGTTTAAGATATCGATGTGCGGTTTTCGGCATTAATGTTTTAACAAAAATCGAGCTCGTAACATGTAGAATAGTTTTTTTCTATCTCCTCTAGAAATGGGCGTTTCCTATCAAAAGTGTCCAATTTGGACCACTCTGTACCTATGTGGGTAGTTATAAATGAAAATAAATCAGCACTAGTGTTTATAGAGCTCATTCTAAACAGTGTTTTAAATAGGTGGGTACCTACTTAATTAATATACTTATTTTTAATAAGACTTATTAGTATGGTTATATATATATATAAAAATATATATATATATATATATATATATATATATATATATATATTGTCGGATTTTCTTTTTCTTGAACCATATATTTTATATTTTTTACGATTGTAGGTTTCTTGGGAATGTGGTTCATTAATCAACTAGCAACTTTTAATTTAAACTTATACAAAAAGAGACTGAACGAAAAACTTAATTCAAGTTCAGGTGAAACCCCAGATGAGGAATACGAATATATCACATTAAGCACCATCAAGCTGCATAAGAAGCACTAGGATTAGTGGAAGAAACTCCTAAAAGAACAAAACCATACTGGTGGGATGCTGAGATTGAAAGTGAAATAGAGGAAAAAAGGAAATTATATCACACATACTTATCCCAAAAGACAGATAGAAGCAGAGAAGAATACAAAATCGCGCAATCAAAGGTGAGAAGAATGATCAGTGATAAGAAAAATCAATCATGGATGCAAAAGTGCCAGAAAATAGATTCTTACTTAGGAGGTAGGAGAAGTACCGAAAGCTGGAAAACTATAAGATCGATCAAAAAAGAAACATGCAGAGATATTATTTCACCAATACCAGACAAAGAATGGGATGAGCATTTTAAAAAACTTTTAACTGAAGATAGAGCAGAATTCAAGGAAGACGAAAGAGACAATTTCATTAGAACGATGGGATCTCCAGTACATCTCACAATATCTGAGGTCAAAAACGTGTGCAAAACCTTAAAAAGCGGTAAATCTGCCGGACCCGGAAATATCCCAGCTGAACTTATTAAATATGGTAATGAAGAATTGTTTTGGAGATTACGGAATCTTTTCCAAAGATATTTAAATGGACTAGTACGCTAAGCAGAATATATGGCAAAATAATAAGAAATAAAGTGGAGAACGAATATAAAGATATGGAGGCAGAAGAACAAGCTGGTTTTAGGGCGGGTAGATCGACCTCAGATCATCTCTTGTGTATAACCCAAGTTATTGAAAAGAAAATGGCATACGGACAAGAGCTCCATCTGCTTTACGTAGATTTGCAGAAGGCATATGATAGTATACCACTAAATCTACTTTGGAAAGCGTTGGAAAAGACAAACATAAGCGTACAACTAATTAAGGCCATCAAAGAGTTATACCGCAATAGTAAGGAAATAGTTAAAATAAAAGCAAAACTAACCAAAGGCTTTCAAGTAAATAAAGGTCTAAAACAAAGAAATTTAGTTGAATGTTTTTGGTCTAAAACAAGGTTGCTGTATCTCGCCTACGCTCTTCAATATATATTTGGAACAGGTCCTTAAAGAGAGAAAATGCCAAAACATGGGAATTCCGTTGGATGAAACCACCTTTTATACTTTATGTTTCGCCGATAATCAGATAGTGGTGGCTCAGGATTATGACGACCTCGAATATATGACACGAAAACTAATAGAAGAGTACAATAAGTGGGGACTAGAGGTTAATATCAATAAGACAGAGTATATGTGTATTAGTGGAACGAAACAGGATCTAATCTTAAATACTGGGCAGCGAATTCAGTCCTGTGATGAGTATAAATACTTGGGTCTAAAAATTACAGCTGACGGAACACTAGACAAAGCTATAAAAGATAGAAACGTACAAGGAAGAAAAGCAATAACTTTATTAAATGGAATAATTTGGGACCAAAGTATATCAAAACATAACAAAAAGCTTATATATAACACCATTGTAAAAAGTATTATTACATACGGCTCAGAAGTATGGCCAATCAAAGATAGAACAGAAAAAATGCTTTCCGCTACGGAGATGGACTATTGTAGAAGAGCAGCAGGGAAATCAAAAAGAGAAAGAGTTACCAATCAAAGAATAAGAGAAATTATGACAGTGGGTGAACGTACTCTAGTGGATGATATAAGAACAAAACAACTGGTGTGGTACGGACATGTACAAAGAATGGATGAATGGAAGACTACCTAAACAAATATTACAATGGAAACCAACTGGCCGAAGAAAACGAGGAAGGCCGAGGAGAAGCTGAAGAGAAGGAATAGATAGTGAAATAAGAATAAGAGGCCTAGATGATGAATTATGGGCAAACAGAAGAGATTGAGATGGAGATTGGGTATCGGAAGACGTAGAACGTTGTGAAACCGATAAATATATATATATACTTTTAATTTACATTTATTAACGTTTCGGTCTAAAGACCTTCTTCAGAACTAAAAAGAAATTGAAAACAACGTTTTAGGCTGTTTGTTTTTTATGCCATTATTTTTAAAAGAAAGAGTAAAATAATTAAAACAACGAAAAGTACTCACCATTCATACATTCACAATTTCACCTCACATTAATTAAAACAACATACAAAAAACCCAAGTTCAAAAAGACACATCACATTATTTTACGAAACATTTTTATAATCAATATTATTAAAACGAACTATACGACTATTACTTAGGTTACTAATAAAATATTTTAATTTAAAATTCTGTTTAACAGCGTGATATGTGTGTGTGTGTATGGGTGGTGTCTCGTGGGAGGTATAATGATAAGTTTTTTGTGTTATTTCTTATAATTTTATTTTGTCATTTTTGTTATGGATCTTTTTAGCATATATGTTTTGGCGAGTTTGAGTTTGGTTGGAAAGGGTGTTATTTGTTTTTTGTTAATAAGTTAAAATATATTGGATTTAATTGTCAGTTCGTGAGTTGATTGATTGAATTTTTGTATTTCAATCATTTCCAAGAACTCTCGTTTTTTTTTGGTGGCATTCAGTTTTCAATATTTTTGTATTTTCAAAATCAAATGTATGGTTTAAAGACGTACTGTGGTTGGTTAGAGCTGTTTTATTTTTTTTATCATATTTGTGTCCATTTAATCTTTTTTTGAGATGTTGAGAAGTTTGTCCGATATATATGTTATTGCAGTTTATTTGATATACAACGTGGCTTTTTTTATCCTTTGGTATTGAGACTTTAATTGACTGAAATTTTTTTTAGATAAGTTGTAACCTTTATAGGCTGTTGTTACATTATAGGGTTTAAAAATATTGCTTATCTGTTCTGATAGCTTTGGTATGTATGGGATTGATAGATATTTATTATTTTTTACATTTGTTGTTTTGTTTTTATGTTGAAGTTTATGAGATTCGTGGCTCATTCCGAAGTAGAGGTTTAGGTAGGTCAAATATTGGCTGAAATGTTTCAAGAAAAGATGGTTACGGCGCGCGAACTTGGCGAGGCACTGCCTTGCCCTCAGATTCTGTTTAGTATTAACTTAAAACTCAATTTTTCGAGTTGGCTTTAAATAAAGTAGGGGCGTGGAGGAATCCCTAATAATAATATGCCTTATTTTATAAATTCTTTTTAAAGCTGAAAAAATTCCCTTTCCAACGATATGTATCACTCAAAAGTTTTCTATATCTTTACCGCCTTCCCACGAATGGTAATGGGGTAATTTCCCCTCTTAAAATATTCAAGGAAGTGTAGTATACTTCCATACTATTGGGGAGAGGAGGAATTGCTCTCTAACACCACTTTATATAAGGCCGAGTCGAAAAATTGAGTTTTGAATTAACACTAACCAGAAATAATTTTTACTCACCCTAATTTATTATTTACTGAGTTACAAAAATGAAAGTTCCATTTTTGATTGAATTGAAGATTCCTCGAAATATATTTATTTTTATTTTAAGGCCGCTGTTTTTGAAAGATGTATCTAACTTAAAAAATATGTAACTGTATAAAATGGGGTTTTAACTAAACATACTTTTTTGAGAACAACAATGTGTTAAGAAGAAAAAATACCACAAAAAAAACAATAATTTAAATTTTTAAAATTTCGCCCTTTTTGAAAATTTGACTGCTCAAAAGATGATCTTCAAGGAATCTCAAAAAAGTTGACAGTTTTCGAGTTATTAGCAAGAAACATTTGGGGGCACGACAGTGCCTCGCCAAACTCGCGCACACTGCTGAACCACCTTTTCTTAAAACAACTTTGGGCTATTTGACCCATAACTGTACTTCATAATGAGCTACAAGAGTCAAATTGCACAGTCGTAGATCTCCATAGAGCTATCGTAAAGTAGTTACAGAGTTTTGAAAAACATCGAATTTGCCACTGACTCACAAAACCCTTGGAAAAAAAATACATAAACTGTAAAGGGGACAAGTTTTTAAAAATAAAACTCCTCCTACTCTTTTTCTCGTAAAATATAAGCATGTATTTATTAGCAAATCAGATATTACGCAATTATGTACAATACATAGGTATAACAAGTAAGAGTTTTAAAATCTAACGGGTAAAAAAAAATTACCCCATACCCCTCTCAATTCTAGTAAAAGCCCCTTTCACTCTATCCTAAAAGCACAGTAAATTGCAAAATACAAACAATCAGAAGAGAAACCAGTATTTCTACATTTATCATCACTACAATAAATTAAAAAAATAACCCTTTCTTCCACCTTATAATATAAAATTTAATTTGTAGAAAATGGATATTAAAAGAAAACTAATTAGAAACACAAAATCTTATCCAATTCGTTAAGATAAAAATGGAGGTAATCACAAACCCGACAGTGAGAATTCCAATGGCACACAAAATTACTAATGCCGCTATTACTAAAGCAAAAATTAGTAAAAATAGAAATTAATTTTTTTTAAAGAAAAATTTCAAAAATTTAAAGGATTAAAGGCGATCGAGAATAGGCATCGTGAAAATTAGTTTTGAACATTATTTCACATATATTATAACTTCAAAACTCATTATTATCCAAATCCTTTAAAAAATTGATGAAATTATAACAAAAACATTTAATAGGCCAAGTACGCGCAAATCGTATTTCGTAAAGAGAATTAAGATCAAAGTATAGCCAAGTTTTTCAATACAGTTTTTAAAATAAAAGGTTCTCACTCGTTTGGAAATGCTTATTTAAACTTGGCTGCATAATATTACAAAGAATATAGCCCTGCTATAGGCTACCTATATTCTTTGTGATAATAGGGACCTTTTGCATGTCCCATTTTTCTCTTAACTTTTATTTGAGGCATGCGCAGTTACCTGGTTTAAACCCCATCCTTTACTAAAGGATAGTGTTTGACCTTACTTGTGTTGGAATGACGCAGGCTACTCGTTCCTTTATTTAAAGGCAGTGTTGCCGCGCATATAACGTAATGACAAAATGTAATTAAGAATTTAAAATATTTTGATACCGGACAATTATTAAAAATTTTTTTTTTTTAAAACTGGTAGATAGGTGTTGTTTGGCAACAGTGTTCACCAACCCAAAAGTAATTAATGTTCTGTGAAATGCGTAAAAAAAATAAGATGTACACAAGTAAACACAGACCTAATCCTATATTTTCCTGGCGGTTTTTCACTGGTATTGCTCTTTCAGTTTTTCCGCAGTTTTTTTCGGAACTTTTTAATCAATTTTGCCTACAGAACACAAAACAGGCTTTTGACAGATAAATAAAGGATGAAGCATATAAAATTGTGCCTGCAAAAGGTCAAAATTGAGCTTCTAAAGATGACGTGACATCTGTTATTTAATATCGCATTTATAAAGGATAAAGTTAGCTAAAGAAGGCGTGCAAAAGGTCTCTAATATGTATCTTGGGTACAGCGCTACAAGAACATTACTGTGATCACGGTGTGCAGCCGTTTTGCGGAAACAAAAAATAAAATCTGTGAATATAAAACCAATCCTAAATATAAAATTAATAAAAACTTATTAAAAATAAAGAATATTGAGTGCATAAAACAATTATAACAATATTTTCTGTTTTCCTATATCAATGTATCCAAAAACTGTAAGTAAATTAACATAACCTATAAACTCATAACACAGTATATAGTTCATTAGCTAAAATGTTAGGGGATGGCGGGGGTGTTTCCCCCGCCACGCCAATATTGAAATATGGGCCTTATGATACAGCTCCATACATAGTAATGATAGAAGGGATAGATCAGAATATTTCAAAACATCCTATTGCATTAGGGAGGAAACTACATAAATCTAAAGTTATGGACTTAGTTAAAATGAATAAAAAAGGTAAAAATAGAATAGCTATTGAATTTTTAAACTATGATAGCGCTAATAACTTTTTGACAAACCCTATCCTCGCAAAAGAAAATTTGAAAGCATTCATTCCAGCTGCCTTGGCATCTAGTAAAGGTATTGCATTTGATATTTGAAGCGAATTAACTGAAGAAATAGAAGTTAAAAGAATACAGAAGAGAAATGAACAAGGAGAATTAGTAAACACAGATACAATGATATTCACCTTCCAGGGAACTAAAATACCTAAACATATTTATATTCATTATTATGAGAGTAAAATAAATTTATTTATACCAAATCCAATTCAATGTGGAACATGTTGGAGACATGGACATACCAAAAAACAATGTCGAGGAAAAACACGTTGTCCAAGATGTGGAGATGAACACGGCAGAGATGCATATACTGCAAGGGAGATCATGAAGCTAGTGACAGAAGATGTGAGGAATATAAGAAACAAAAAGCTATTAAAAAAATAATGGTGGAATCTAGAATACCCTACTTTGATGCGAAAAAAAGCTACAATATTTTAAAAGGATCAGATAATAATAATTATTTAAGTCAAAATTCACCAAGCTATGATGATTTTCCGGTACTTCAAAGTAAAGATGCTCCTAATGTTTCACTTAAAATACCAATATTTACCAAAAAAAATTATACCTATACACAGGCAATTAAAAAGAGAAAATCCATAACTACAACTTCTCCAGGCTATGACAGACAAGCTCATCAAGAATCATTATATGCTGGTTCATGTCGCACGCCTATTAGGCCAATATCAATTAATAATGAAAAAAATGTTGGAAATACAGATAGTTCACCCATGCAGCTCAGTTTATGCATAATTTATTATGTAAAACTTCTATATCCCCAACACTGAGAAAACAAATATTAGAAGAAATTGAACAGACAGAAAATACAATGGAAGAATCAATGGAAGCAGATGAATTACAAGAAAACCCTGACAGAATATGGTCCACCCTATTACAATAAAAAATAATAGTTTTATAACGTAAACACTTAGTTTAAAGTAATTAATTAAGTTTAATAAATCATCAACACAAGTGAATAAATAATAATTAAGAACTAACCAGAGTTTAAACAAAGTAGTAAACTTGGAGGTATAGGGTTAACCTAGATGTGAACTTTGGTTTGCGCCTTCAAGTGTCAACAATTCCCTGGATGCTGGAGCCTCAAGGGCCCGAAGTCCATGAAGCAAACAGAAGAATCAGAACAAGAACATTACGGAACGCCATTTTCACGCACTTGGCATTTTTACCTGAAATGTTTGGGTTATAATTTTATATTTTATCCTCCTACGATGGAATTTGATTTTGTTTTATGAGCTTGGGCCTCCAATCATTTTATTTTTTGTTTATTTTTAGAAACAATGGAATCCTACAGGAAAAAACAACGAGGAAGACCTAAAAATATTTGGAGAGAAGCAAGCTAAAACAAAAGAATGACAGTGGCGCACCCAGGAATATGTCTTTGGGGGGTGGGGGCCGAGGCCTCTTGGGGAGGCCCGAAGCCTCATAATGTCGAATTTTAGGCTATTTTTTCTGTTTTTTCATGAAATATGTTGAAAATATGTAAAAAAATCTAAGGCTTGGGGGGGCCCGGGCCCCGCCCCCCCCCTGGGTGCGCCCATGAGAATGACATTTGAAAATTGTTAGATAAACAAGGACACACATATATCTGAGAATCTGCTCGTTATTTTTTAAGTTCGGGGTCTCATTTTCTCGTAGGTTATTCGGGACTATAACTACAAACTACAAAAGACTTTTACTTTTGGCTTTGCCTATGTGCTTTATCGGATTCCGAGTGCTAATAAGTAAAGGTTCAGCTTTTCTCTTGATTCTTTGACACACATAAAACAAGGACGTCACGATAGTGTACAAATGAGAAATTTAAACATTGTAATTCCAATATTCACTGTACAATCAAATATTTAAATTTGATGCTTTATTCAGGTCTCCGAAAGAAATTGGAAAATTAGAGAAAATTCTTGGAATTCTCTTTAAAAAATTTCTATGGTTCATTTTTTCGAAATTTATGTTGAAGATATAGTTTTTTATGCTAGACTATAGACAGGAAAACGTTTTACTCGTTAGGTATAATTAGGTATTTATAAAAAAAAATCAATTAAGAACCCGTTAGCCATGTGACATGGGAAAATTAAATGTGTGTGAAGTCACATGGACATCAAAACACGTAAAATGTGATTTAAGAATTTGTTTATTAACTATATATATATATATATATATATATATATATTTATCGGTTTCACAACGTTCTACGTCTTCCGATACCCAATCTCCACTCGTTTCTGTTTGCCCATAATTCATCATCTAGGCCTCTTATTCTTATTTCACTGTCTATTCCTTCTCTCCAGCTTCTCCTTGGCCGTCCTCGTTTTCTTCGGCCAGTTGGTTTCCATTGTAGTATTTGTTTAGGTAGTCTTTCGTCATTCATTCTTTGTACATGTCCGTACCACACCAGTTGTTTTGTTCTTATATCATCCACTAAAGTACGTTCACTTACTGTCATAATTTCTCTTATTCTTTGATTTGTAACTCTTTCTCTTTTTGATTTCCCTGCTGCTCTTCTCCAATAGTCCATCTCCGTAGCGGAAAGCATTTTTTCTGTTCTATCCTTGATTGGCCATACTTCTGAGCCGTATGTAATAATACTTTTTATAATGGTGTTATATATAAGCTTTTTGTTATGTTTTGATATACTTTGGTCCCAAATTATTCCATTTAATAAAGTTATTGCTTTTCTTCCTTGTACGTTTCGATCTTTTATAGCTTTGTCTAGTGTTCCGTCAGCTGTAATTTTTAGACCTAAGTATTTATACTCATCACAGGAGTGAATTCGCTGCCCGGTATTTAAGATTAGATCCTGTTTCATTCCACCGATACACATATACTCTGTCTTATTGAGATTAACCTCTAGTCCCCACTTATTGTACTCTTCTATTAGTTTTCGTGTCATATATTCGAGGTCGTCATAATCCTGAGCCACTACTATCTGATCATCGGCGAAACATAAAGTATACAAGGTGGTTTCGTCCAACGGAATTCCCATGTTTTGGCATTTTCTCTTCCATACTTTAAGGACTTGTTCCAAGTATATCTTGAAGAGCGTAGGCGAGATACAGCAACCTTGTTTAAGACCTTTATTTACTTGAAAGCCTTTGGTTAGTTTTGCTTTTATTTTAACTTTTGCCTTACTATTGCGGTATAACTCTTGGATGGCCTTAATTAGTTGTACGCTTATGTTTGTGTTTTCCAACGCTTTCCAAAGTAGGTTTAGTGGTATACTATCATATGCCTTCTGCAAATCCACGTAAAGCAGATGCAGCTCTTGACCGTATGCCATTTTCTTTTCAATAACTTGGGTTATACAAAAGAGATGATCTGAAGTCGATCTACCCGCCCTGAAACCAGCTTGTTCTTCTGCCTCCATGTCTTTATATTCGCTCTCTACTTTATTTCTTATTATTTTACCGTATATTCTGCTTAGCGTACTAGTCACAGATATACCTCTATAATTGTCACATATATCTTTCCTTCCTTTTTTGTGTATTGTGGATATATATGACGTTTTCCACTCAGTTGGGACTACAGTTCCATTTAAATATTTTTGGAAAAGATTCCGTAATCTCCAAAACAGTTCTTCAGTGCCATATTTAATAAGTTCGGCTGGGATATTTCCGGGTCCGGCAGATTTACCGCTTTTTAAGGTTGTGCACACGTTTTTGACCTCAGAGATTGTGAGGGGTACTGGAGATCCCATCGTTCTAATTATATTGTCTCTTGCGTCTTCCTTGAATTCTGCTCTATCTTCAGTTAAAAGTTTTTTAAAATGCTCATCCCATTCTTTGTCTGGTATTGGTGAAATGATATCTCTGCATGTTTCTTTTTTAATCGATCTTATAGTTTTCCAGCTTTCGGTACTTCTCCTACCTCCTAAGTAAGAATCTATTTTCTGACACTTTTGCGTCCACGAATGATTTTTCTTATCACTGATCATTCTTCTCACCTTTGATTGCGCGATTTTGTATTCTTGTCTGCTTCTATCTGTCTTTTGGGATAAGTAGGTGTGATATAATTTCCTTTTTTCCTCTATTTCTCTCTCAATCTCAGCATCCCACCAGTATGGTTTTCTTCTTTTAGAAGTTTCTTCCACTAATCCTAGTGCTTCTTTTGCAGCTTGGTGGATGCTTAATGTAATACATTCGTATTCCTCATCTGGGGTTTCACCTGAACTTGTATTAAGTTTTTCGTTCAGTCTCTTTTTGTATAAGTTTTTTACGCTGTCATGTTCTAGGCTTAGTAGATTATATTTACAGTGATCAATTTCTTCAATCACTGTATCATCAAGATGTTGTTGATGCAGGCTTCGGCCTTGATAAGGAAAGAGAATTTTGGACTCCAGAAAATAGTGATCACTTCCGCATGTTGATCCACGCTTTGTTCTGACATCTTGAATTTTTAGTTTTGTCTTTTGTTTAGTGATAAGATAATCAATGACGGATTTCAGGTTTTGTGAGGGTTTGGTCCAGGTATATTTGTGTATTTCCTTATGTTGAAAAAAACCGTTTTGGATTTTTAGGTTTAATTGCTCACATACTGTAATTAGCCGGTTTCCATTGTCATTAACAAGATTTTCTCCATATTGGCCAACTGTCAGATCATTAACTCTGTTACCGGTTCTACTATTTAAATCTCCCAATATGACAATTATTAACTACGTATTTAAATTAATCCAAATAACCTTGATATTATAATAAACTAAGTACATTTTTTAACAATTTGTTTTTTAATTATGCGGCTCATTTAGTATTGATATTCATTTCTCGGAATGAGATCAGCCCCGAACGTACACACGGGGGGTTTGGAAGGTCTGGCCGGACCCCCCTCAGCATAAACCAAAACGCAAATGTTTGCTAAATACTAAAACTATATTTTTGTTTTTTTTTTTGTAAACTTAAGTTTTTTAAACGTATATCTAATGGGATGGAGATGAAATAAATGGTGATCTCTGAAAAGGAATCATAAAATGCGGATATTTACGTAAAGAAGAACAACTGTCAAGTCAAGCGAATAACTAGTAATTACCTCTGGTTATGCCTTGGTTGACATTTAAAATCAGCTGTTTAGGCCCTTAACCGGTTATTGGTTGTTGTTGCTTTCTGCGATTTTTTAAAGAAGTTTAGTTAAAACCAACTGCGCTATTTAAAGGATAAATAATAATTTTCTTGTCTTTGTTTCAAACTCGTAGACAATGATTGTGTAGAAATAAAATTTCGGACTTCCATTGTCTTTATTTATTTTAAAACACGACGTTTCGGTTAGTAAGTATCTCTAACCGTTATCAAGTGTAAACTAAACAATCTAGTCTCTAGGCTACTACTTATACTACTTGGTGTGAAGTCAGGTGTGACGGCCCGCCCCCTTTTTAATCGTAAGACGCCTGTTTTCCTTAAGGAGTGGTTTCCATATGTTTGGTATGTCTGTGCTTGGTTGACTGAAAACTTCTTTATTCTGCATTATAAACGCAGCTTCAATAAACTTTCGTTTTCGCCAATGCGACTCCTTATATAAAACTTTAGCTTCTGACCACTGAATCCTGTGATCATTTGACCATGCATGATCTGCTAAACCGGATCTTTCAATATCCCCTAATTGGGTACTTTTTAGATGTTCATTTACTCTAACCTGAAGAGGGCGTTTCGTTTCACCTACATATGATTTACCACACTCACACGGGATTTGGTAAATGCATTCCTTATTATTTGAGGGATTGTCTGGTTTGGTTTTAGTTACAAAACTTCTTATCGTATTTCCCGAAGAAAATACTGTTTTTATATTATAGTGTTTAGCTATTCGTCTTATGTTTTCTGAAATCCCTTGAACATATGGAATGTTAATAACACCTAACGGATTATTATTTTGAGAATTTGGTACATTTAGTTTGTTTTTAATTTTAAATATCGTTGAGTTTATTAATTTCTCGGAATAACCATTCTGTTGTAAGTCCTTTTTAATGTTGTTAATTTCTGTGGTTAATTCTTCATTATTACTACAAATATTTACGGCTCTTAAATACAAACTTCTTATAACTCCTTGTTTTGTTGCAACAGAATGATTAGACTTAAAATTTAGGTACTGTCCCGTGTGTGTAGGTTTCCTATATACAGTGGTTTGAATGTTTCTGTCTAATCGTTTGACAAGAACATCCAAAAAAGGTAAGGCCGAATCTTTTTCAATTTCCATGGTGCACTTGATTGTTGGTCGAATACCGTTTAAATGGTGTAGAAAATTTTGTAGTTCGTCATCATTTTCCGGCCATATAATAAATGTGTCATCCATGTATCGTAGCCATAGTTTTGGTTTGACTCTTGCTGTGTTGATCGCATGGTCCTCGAACCACTCCATGTAGATGTTTGCTACCACTGGCGAAAGAGATGAACCCATTGGGAGTCCATCATTTTGCGCGTAAAACTTATCTTTCACTTGAAAGTAAGAGTTACGGGGACAGAGCTCCAAAAGATCCATCACCCCCTCCACCGATAGCGTTGTTCTATCATGAAGTGTATCATCAGTTTGTAATTTGTTTTTGATGATACTGAGTGACTCATTTATTGGCACGTTGGTGTAGAGACTTTCTACATCAAAACTTACAAATCTATCGCCGGGATCTAATTCGATACCTTTTAAAACCTCGACAAAATGTTCCGAGTTTTTGACAAAAGATTCGGACTTACCCTGTAGTGGTTGAATTATGTCCAACAAAAACCTCGACAAAGTGCTGGTCGGTGAGTCCCTGGAGCTGGTAATTGGTCGCAGTGGTATATCCTTTTTATGGATCTTTGGTAATCCATAAAAATGTGGTGCCTTACTGTGGTGTGGAGTCAGGCGGGATCTAACAGCGTCCGGGATATTTTCAGCATACTTCTTCAAAGTCCTGTAGATGCGTCCTTCTATGGTGGTGGTTGGATCTTTGGGTAGTTGCTTTATTATATGGCCGGAAAATGATGACGAACTACAAAATTTTCTACACCATTTAAACGGTATTCGACCAACAATCAAGTGCACCATGGAAATTGAAAAAGATTCGGCCTTACCTTTTTTGGATGTTCTTGTCAAACGATTAGACAGAAACATTCAAACCACTGTATATAGGAAACCTACACACACGGGACAGTACCTAAATTTTAAGTCTAATCATTCTGTTGCAACAAAACAAGGAGTTATAAGAAGTTTGTATTTAAGAGCCGTAAATATTTGTAGTAATAATGAAGAATTAACCACAGAAATTAACAACATTAAAAAGGACTTACAACAGAATGGTTATTCCGAGAAATTAATAAACTCAACGATATTTAAAATTAAAAACAAACTAAATGTACCAAATTCTCAAAATAATAATCCTTTAGGTGTTATTAACATTCCATATGTTCAAGGGATTTCAGAAAACACAAGACGAATAGCTAAACACTATAACATAAAAACAGTATTTTCTTCGGGAAATACGATAAGAAGTTTTGTAACTAAAACCAAACCAGACAATCCCTCAAATAATAAGGAATGTATTTACCAAATCCCGTGTGAGTGTGGTAAATCATATGTAGGTGAAACGAAACGCCCTCTTCAGGTTAGAGTAAATGAACATCTAAAAAGTACCCAATTAGGGGATATTGAAAAATCCGGTTTAGCAGATCATGCATGGTCAAATGATCACAGGATTCAGTGGTCAGAAGCTAAAGTTTTATATAAGGATTCGCATTGGCGAAAACGAAAGTTTATTGAAGCTGCGTTTATAATGCAGAATAAAGAAGTTTTCAGTCAACCAAGCACGGACATACCAAACATATGGAAACCACTCCTTAAGGAAAACAGGCGACTTACGATTAAAAAGGGGGCGGGCCGTCACACCTGACTGCACACCAAGTAGTATAAGTAGTAGCCTAGAGACTAGATTGTTTAGTTTACACTTGATAACGGTTAGAGATACTTACTAACCGAAACGTCGTGTTTTAAAATAAATAAAGACAATGGAAGTCCGAAATTTTATTTCTAATTTTCTTGTCATTATTGAATTTGAGGTCTTCTCGACCGACTCTCAAATACTAGCGTATTTGATTCGAAATGGGAATAATTTGGAAAATTTGTTTTTTTTAAAATGATATTTCGTGTATCAAAGTCTACATTGAAAACATTAGAGGAAACCAAGGGTTGATGAAACGGAAAACATTTTGGCAAGACAATATACAATAAAATAACAGGGACATTGCGAAGAAATAAAAGAAGACTTAATAAAAACAGGTGTATGTCCCACATGGTTACGCGCGAACTGATGTATCGCAAAGCTACCCAGAAAATACAATGAAATAAAAGTATGTTATTGTATATTTCTGGGCTAGAATATTTTCTGAGGCTGATTATATCTGTCTCCGTCGTGACGTCAAATCATTCTTCCAGTGGGCGATTGTGGCTGAAGCTTCAACTTGACAGTTGATTTTCCTTAGTAAATGTCCGTATTTCATGACTCCGTTTCAGATATTACCATTAATTTTATCTCCATAAATTATGGTTACGCTCGAACTGGTGTATACCAATAAGGGAACGTCCTTAAATTACGTAAAGCAAAAATTCCAGATTTTTTAACCTCCCTCTCCCCCTCGTAACGCATTTTCAAGAAAAAACACATTAAAAAAACATTAAGTGTAACGCAATGCCAAACCCCCCTATCCCCCTAGAGGGTTACGTAATTTAAGGACAGGCCCTAAGGTCTACGAGCTACGCTTTTCCCCTTTGCGAAACTGCCCACAAACCTGTTTGTATTAAGTATTTTAACTATTTCCTCGATATATCCCCGATATTTTATTGTATACCTACTTCTGGGCTAGGATGATTTCTGAGACTGATTTTATTTGTCTCTGTAGTGTCGTTAAATCATGCCTTCAAAATAAGGAAGAAACACCGGTGTTTACGAGCTACCCTGCCCGATTTTGAGGAACTGCCCACAAACCTGCTTTTATTAAGTGTTTTGACTTTTTCCTCACAATTTTACCCTCTTTGTAAAAGCTATTCTTATGTCCGCATCGTTGAAATAGCCGATAAATTAATTCCAAATACCATTTCAATAAAGCTTATAAAGTTTTTCAAAAATCACACCCAGACAGCTTGTTGCCGCTAATTATATTAACATTTGTCATAATTATTATCACTTGTATGTCAACACAGCGCTAATGCTAATACTCATGTGATATTTTATTTTGAAATACAAACGATTTTTAAACAGAAGTTACGTAATTTTTTTTAGGTAAAAATAATTTTACAATTTTAAATGTATGATAAAATGCAAAATCCAAGATGCCGGAGGAGCTTTAAGTGTTTTCTAGAGGAGATAAAAAACTGACACTCCACTTGCAAGGCTCGATTTGCAAGAGAAGGTTTAAGATAAAAACCGCATTTTGATAAAGCATGCCGTCTTGAAGCTACAGAGGCTTTGGAAAGACATGTCAAATTCAATTTGAACTGTTACTTTAACGTTTTAAGATATTACATAAAATTGGTATTTTTTTATGGAATGAGCCATTTATTTTTTATATTCTTTATATTTTTTATAATTTTTATTTTATATTTTAATTTGTTGACTGACTTGACTTTAAGATATTTTAAATGATCAAATTAAAAAAGAAATATAAGGACTATTTAAAAATTTTAAGAAAACTTGATATTGAGTGTCAATTTAAAGGAATTTAAAGGAAATTTTACGCTGATTTCAAATATTGCATAAAAAGACGAGGGTCATTCTATAGGAAAAATATCAACTTTGACAAATAAAATCCAATTTGACAGTTGGATTATTTATCTAAAAAACTATAAAAATCAATTTACACTAAAATTAAATTTTCATAAATAAAATAGTTATCTGCAGTTATAAACGGCTTCATATATCGGTGCAGATGCGGTTGTTCACCTTTAAAATCATCTAGTGAAAATCGAGGCTCGCAAGTGGGGGTAAGATTTTTTTGAAACCCTTAGAAATATCTGAAACCCCACAAAAACGTCGAGTTTAGGAGCCCCCGTACACTCGGGCTGAAAAATATGTCGCAACTTAAATGTTTTAGGAACACAAATTTAAGGTAACTTGACAACAATGCATTTCGT
The DNA here is from genome assembly GCA_963576565.1 of Aspidapion aeneum. Taxonomy (NCBI): domain Eukaryota; kingdom Metazoa; phylum Arthropoda; class Insecta; order Coleoptera; family Brentidae; genus Aspidapion; species Aspidapion aeneum. The sequence goes on along the minus strand of OY755048.1, from coordinate 13,721,285 downwards.
ATTGAACAAAGAAGGCATAGCAGTCATTTCCGCCATTGCTAAATCGTCTTTAACTTTAAATTTTGGTAGGAATCTAGAGAAACCTTTGCGATATTATTTTTGATTTTGAGGATATTTATACGAAAATATTTAGGTGGTTCTCGAATGCGCCTGATTTGCTTGGTTTTATAAAATTTTACGTAACTATTCTATAACTATCATTAAAAAGAAATTATTATTATTATTATTATTATTATTATTATTAACCTCAATTTCACGCCAATAATCTTTAAAATTAAAATTCGAACACTCCGATTAAGCATAAAAGCACGGATTTGTTAGGTGATCCGTGATAAAAGACTGTATGAGACCAAATTAAAGAACTTCAACTATTTTTCTTTGAGACCAATTAAATCGGACTTTTAACAAAGGCGTCCTCAGAGCAAAGCAAGAAGGGGCAATTGTCCCCTTCCCACTAAGCACAAAATCGTAAAAAACGTTAAATAAATGTTGAAAAAAAAAATGTTTTTTTTCTAACACAAATTTGTGTTAAAATTAAGTCAACTTTTGACATTAAAAAAACATGTAGAAAATCCTAACGAAAATTTCATGTAAAAGCATTACCAAAAATATATTTCTTAATAACGTTAAGAAACCATTAAAAAACCATAATTTCACTAACATTAAAAATAATACCACCAATATATGGTTATTTTTATAATGTTTTTCCTAAATCTCATTTCTAACGTTGAATTTAAGATATATGAAGCTAATAAATGTTTTTTTTTTAATTAAAAAAAAATGATACTATAGAGGGCGCTGCCGCATAGTTCCACTACCAGAACGGGTCATCGCCATTTTTAGTTGCATTTCGCTGTTCATACGAGTCGATAGCAGATACGCTTTGTGCAATTTTGGTTACAATATTTACCTTTTGTAGAAACAAACATGGCAAATTAAAAGCACAATTATTAATAATGATAGTGAATACATATTTGGATAGAAAATTACACCAGTTGTGTGGAAAAGATGGTATAGTTAAAGAATAACCAATATGTATGCAGTGATTTAAATGCAGCATCACAAAATTAGAGAAAAGTAAACAAAAGTAAAAAAATTGTTTTGTATGGAATATCGCATACCTACGTTACAGTTAATCGGACAGGGAATGCGACAATTCACCGCGAATGATTAGCCGCCGGACCTTAAGCCGCGTATTCATTTGACGCAGAGTTCGCAAGCCTCGTAGCGGGAACAAACGAATGCTTCGTTTGCATTCATCCTAAAGTGAATACGCGTCTTGAAATTGTTTGCCTTGTATTCACTTGAGCATGAATTGTTTGGCCTCGTAGCGAGGTACTTACTACAAAATTATTGTTTACATAGAATTTTAAATTTTATTTTCAGAACCTCAACGGACTGTTGCTGCCCTGCGTTTCCAAAATAGAAGAATTTTATTTACGTTATTTATGTTACCTTATCTTTAGAGATATTTGAAAAAAATATATTTTTTCATTGTTAAAAAAACATTTATTTTTCAATGTTAGAAAAACATTTCTTTTTCACTGTTAAAAATCAATATTTTTTTAACGTTCGAAAAACACTTTAAAAAAACGTTATAAAAACATAAGATTATTTTTCTAACGTCAGAAAACGGGTTATTAAGCTTCTTTTTCACTATGAATATGATGTTAGAACTAACTCCAGACTCAATTATCTAACGTTATGTTTTTAAATTATACATTATTTTGTCATTATTAAAATGTTTTTGTGCTTAGTGGGTTCTATTTATTTTTAATAATCAAATATTTATTAGATACAAATTTTAATTAATAAAAAGCTGAGTAAGAATGTACAAAGCGTTCCAAATTCTTTTAGGGGTTTCCGGCATTTCTAGAGGATATAAAACAAATATCAACACCTGCGAGCATTTTGGGACTAGATCAATAAGTTTTTTTTATAAAAATTTATTTTTTGGTGTAAATTGCTTGTTTATATATTTTATAAGGAATCTGAAAAATTTAATTTTATCTGTCCCTTTTTTACAGAAAGTGTGTATTTTTCTTACGAATAGGACCCTATTTTTAATCGAGTTTTAAAATCGGTATAAGATTTGCTTTAAACTGACGATACGTACATTCAATATTTTATATTTTAAAAGTATTGTGTGTTTTTGATAATTTTGGTTTTTATTTACCTGATTTTTTATTAATTTTCTAATTTAAGCCCAGTAAACAAATTAAAAAAGCAATTTACACCAAAATATTTTATAAATAAAAAAGTTATAGACCCCCTCCCTAAATGCACGAATATCAAATTGGGGATTTTAAGGCTTCTTTTGAAAATCAATCCTCTTAAATGGGCTTTTTTCTTTCACCCCTAGAAACACATAAAACCCCAAAAACATCGAATTTGAAACCCCTGTGTCTCCTCATGGATACAATTTAAAATATTTTTATAATTACTTAAACATGTCAAATGCAAATATCAAAGTTTGATATTTTCTATTTTAACCCTACATTTTTCGATTTTTCATTCCTTTCTGTCTTCAAAAATATATGTCTGACTCCTACATTAGTTTCTGTTTTATATACAGGGACTCCCAACTATACTAGAACCACCCGATCAGTTTTTAGTCAAAAGTTTTGCGTAGAGAAATGTTTTTGGGCATAACAATATAACAATAACTATGGTTTATTTATTGTATAGTTAATTCGTCTGAAATCGATTTGTGACTATTTGGCAAATTTAAATGGGATATGTCTCAGAAAATATTTATCATATACATATTTGTAAAAGGAACGAGGAATTTAAATTTTTTATAAAATACAGTGTTTCGTTTAAAATAAAAACCTTTTATCAAAATTTGACAATGACGTTTAATTTTTAAATTGGATTTGGAGACTATTTATTATAACCGATTTGACGCGTGTCAATTTGTTGTTAAATACATTTGAAACTATTATTAGCCATAAATACTTATGGAAAACTTTTATTAATTGAGGGAATAGTCTTACCCCTTCTTGGATTTTTGTCTGGGAACGCCATTGCTTTTATAAGCTAAAAATCGTAATGGCAATTATATCAATGATAATTATGGGCAATCATCCGTATTCTAGGGATTATTAAACTTTAATTTTTCTTTGTTTTGTACAGGGTGAGCCATATTACCACATATAATCGTTGATCTATATATGGCTACTTTAAATATGGCCACTTTAAATGGAACGCTGTCTCTAGCGGTTAAATATTTAGTTTTTTGGACAAAAAACCAACCACACGTCAAATTCCTAAGTTTTTTAAAGACGCAAAAAATGTTTTATCGGAAAGAGGTCTACGCACATAGATACAACTTTTTTTAGCTCACACTACTACTATACTAGAGTAGTGTGAGCTATGATGGTGATCCTAATTTTTTCAAGAAAAAAAAGTTGCTATAATTTCAAAATTTTTTATATATCTTTGCGTTTTAGATGATTTTGAAACTTTTTGTCGCGCCGTCTGTCTGTCTGTCTGTATGTCGTCTGTATGTCTGTCTGTAACGACCAACGCGAATAACTCAAAAAGCGCTTGCCCGATTTGAAATTTGGCATCTAGGCTGGTTCTTGGGTCGAGATGGTTCCATTTAAAAATGAACAAAATCCACCGAACGCAAGTCCAATAAAAGGGTGGGGGTAGATTTCAACAATTAGAGTGTATGTGAAATATGGCGTGTGTGATATCAAATGAAAGGTAATTGGGTCTGGAGTTAAACAAAATACATTTTAGGTGATTTAAAAAAAAGGGTGGGGGTAGATTTAAAAAATTAGAGTTTAAGTGAAAATATGGCGTGTGTGATATCAACCGATAGGTAATTGAGTCTGGAGTTAAACAAAATACATTTTAGTTTTTTTTTGTAAAAAGGGTGGGGATAGATTTCGAAAATTAGAGTTTAAGTCAAAACATGGCTTGTATGGTATCCAACGAAAGGTAATTGAGTCTGGAGTTGAATAAAACATATTTCACATTTTAGTTATATTAGCTTACACGTACACTATAACTATTGTAATACCTAGTATGAGCTTAGGTGCCGATAAATTGGCAGAGTATTTTTTTTGAGATGATCACCATAGCTTACACTACGTATAGTATACGTGTGAGCTAAAATAATAATAGTAAGTATATTTTTATTATTTCATTTTGCTGCATTACTTCCTTCAAGACCATGGGCTAAAGGGTTTATGTTACGAAATCCCAATTATATTGGTTAGGGTCAGGGTTCCCTCAAGGTAATTGTTTGTCTTAGCCACTGACTTTGGTCATAATTAAAATACTAGACCAAATCAAATTTAAAACCTTATTTGTTTGTGAACGTATTTTTTTTCCTTAAATTTAGCATTAATTGATCTTGATGAGAAAACGATAGTCATGAAATTCTTGAAAATCGATTGTTTCTGTTAATGAAAACCATGTCCAAAAGGTTTGTGGTTGACTCTACTCTTGAGTAAAATTGTAAACAGATAAAGTCAAAAATATCTGTAATTCAACAATCTTTCTTTTTTAACTTTTAGCTCACACTATAATTCAGGCCCTACATCCGAGATTCAAGCCATATGCTGCGTTTAATGATAGAAGCAACACACTTGGTATGGATAGATATAAGACTCTCCCGAACATTTTACGAACGGGAACCACCCCCCCCCCCCACCTCTGGCAGGGGGTGGTTCCCCCCCTTAAACGTGCTTTTTGATAGTTTTTTGCTAATAACTGGAAAACAGTCAATTTTTTCAAAAATCTTCTGGAAATCATTTTTCAAGCAGATACAATTTCCCTTCCAACGATGTACCTTAGTACCCTCTGACGGGAGTGGTGCGCATTCCATTAGCGTACGAAAAAAGGAGAAAATTTTTAAAATATTTTTTTACCTATTTTTTGTTGTATTTTCTATCCTTAGCACTATTTTTTTAAATATTTTTGGTTGAAAGCCCAATGTATACAGTTAAATACTTATTAAGCTAGACATATATTTTTTTAAATAGCCGCATTGAGATAAAAATAAATGTGTTTGTAGAAATCCTTAAATCAAACAAAAATTTTGAACATTAATTTTTGTACTGAGTAAATAAAAATGAAAGTGAGTAAAAAATTATTTTTGGTTAGTAATAACTTAAAACTGACTTTTTCTAGTTAAGCTTGTTTAAAGTGGGGGTGAAGAGGCATCCCCCCTCAAAAGTGCTCTCTTACAGTATTTTCCCAATTATTTGTAAACTTTTAACTTGACAAAAAACAACTAAGTAACAATTATTAGGGCTGATGAAAAGTCCTCTCTAACGATGTATAACACGCCCCCCCTTACATCAGTGGCGCACGTTTTATAGGCATCTAAATAAATGAGAGGTGTGGAAAAAACTTGTTTTTTTTTAATTTTCTTAAATTTCAAAGCAGCGGTAGATCTATACACGCACCAAAAATGGTCAAATTTGATATACACTTGAATCTTCAATTAAGACAACCATGTTGGAACAGTATTAATACACACACTACGTTCAATGAAAGAAGCAACATACTTGGTATGGATATACAGTATACTCCCCCCAATAATATAACGAAAGGGATCCACCCGCCTACTCTTGGTGGGGTTCGGTTCATTGTTCATCAAGGTCCCAACCCTTACTGTTTTTTTGACATTTTTCGGTTTGTTAGAAAATTTTTTTAAAAATATTGACCACCCCCCGCCAAGAGTAGGCGAGTGGTACCCCTCGTTATATATCTACCGCTGCCTGGAGAGAGAAGTGATATACATTGTTGGAAAGGAAATTTCTTCAGCTTTAAAAATAAGTTTTAAAACCAGTTTTTTCCACACCTCTCATTTATTTAAATGCCTATAAAAGGTGCGCCACTGACGCAAGGGGGGTGTTATACATCGTTAAAGAGGACTTTTCATCAGCCTTAAGAATTGTTACTTAGTTGTTTTTTGCCAAGTTAAAAGTTTGCAAATAATTGAGAAAATACTATAAGAGAGCACTTTTGAGGGGGATGAGAGGGGGGATGCCCCCACCACCACGTTGAAGAAGGTTAACTAGAAAAAGTCAGTTTTAAGTTATTACTAATCAAAAATAATTTTTTACTCACTCTCATTTTTACTTATTCAGTTACAAAAATGATTGTTCAAAATTTTTATTTGATTTAAGGATTTCTACAAACACATTTATTTTTATTTCAAGGCGGCTATTTAAAATACTCTGCCAATTTATGGGCACCTAAGCTCACACGAGGTACTATAGTTATAGTGTACGTGAAAGCTAATATAACTAAAAACTGAAGTATATTTTATTGAACTCCAGACTCAATTACATTTCGTTTAATACCACACAAGCCATGTTTTGACTCAAACTCTAATTTTTCAAATCTACCCCCCACCCTTTTTTTTAAACAAAAATGTATTTTGTTTAACTCCAGACTCAATTACCTCTCGTTTGATATCACACACGCCATATTTCCACTTAAACACTAAATTTTTAAATTTACCCCCACCGTTTTTTTTAAATTAACTAAAATGTATTTTGTTTAACTCCAGACTCAATTTCCTTTCGTTTGATATTACACACGCCATATTTTTACATAAACTCTAATTTTTGAAATCTACCCCCTCACTTTTGTTTGGCTTGTGTTTGGTGGATTTTGTTAATTTTTAAATGGGACCATCTCGACCCAAAACCCAGCCTGGGTACCAAATTTCATTAAAATCGGGCAAGCGGTTTTTTAGTTATGCGCGTTGGTTGTTACAGACAGACATACAGTCATACAGACAGACAGACATACAGACAGACAGACAGACAGACGGCGCAACAAAAATTTTTGAAATCGGAGCAACTTTTTTTTTCTCGAAAAAATTAGGATCACCATAGCTCACACTACTATAGTATGGTATATGTGTGAGCTAAAATATGTCTAGCTTAATAAGTATTTAACTGTATACAATGGGCTTTTAACCAAAAATATTTTTTTGAAAAAAAAAATAGTGATACGGATAAAAAATACCACAAAAAATAGATAAAAAAATATTTTAAAGATTTTCCCCTGTCTTCGTACGCCAATGGAATGCGCACCACTGCCGTCAGAGGGTACTAAGGTACATTGTTGGAAAGGAAATTGTATCTGCTTGAAAAATGATCTGTAGAAGGTTTTGAAAAACTTGACTGTTTTCGAGTTATTAGCAAAAAACTATCAAAAACACGTTTAAGGGGGGAATGAACCGAACCCTGACAGGGGTGGGGGGTCGTTCCCTTTCGTAAAATGTTCGGGCAAGTCTTATGTCTATCCATACCAAGTCTGTTGCTACTATCATTAAACGCAGTATCGAACCCCGTAGGGCCTGAACTACTACTACTATACTATTATAAATAGTGTGAGCTATGGTGATCCTTCATTTTTCGCGTTGCTCCGATTTCAAAATTTTAGCTCACACATATACTATACTATAGTAGTGTGAGCTATGGTGATCCTAATTTTTTCGAGAAAACAAAAGTTGCTCCGATTTCAAAAATTTTTATATATCTTTGCGTTTCAGATGATTTTGAAACTTTTTTGTAGCGCCGTCTGTCTGTCTGTCTGTCTGTCTGTCTGTATGTCTGTCTGTCTGTCTGTCTGTCTGTCTGTCTGTCTGTCTGTCTGTCTGTATGTCTGTAACGACCAACGCGCATAACTCAAAAACCGCTTGGCCGATTTTAATGAAATTTGGTACCTAGGCTGGGTTTTGGGCCGAGATGGTCCCATTTAAAAATGAACAAAATCCACCGAGCACAAACCAAATAAAAGGGTGGGGGTTGATTTCAAAAATTAGAGTTTATGGAAAAATATGGCGTGTGTGACATCAAACGAAAGGTAATTGAGTCGTCTGGAGTTCAACAAAATACATTTTAATTTATTTAAAAAAAAATGGTGGGGGTATATTTCAAAAATTAGAGTTTAAGTGAAAAAATGGCGTGTGTGATATCAAACGAAAGGTAATTGAGTCCGGAGTTTAACAAAATTCATTTTAGTTTTTGTTTTTTTAAGGGTGGGGGTAGATTTCAAAAATTTGAGTTTAAGTCAAAACATGGCTTGTGTGGTATCAAACAAAAGGTAATTTAGTCCGGAGTTGAATAAAATATATTTTAGTTTTTATTTATATTAGCTCACACGTACACTATAACTATAGTCTAGTGTGAGGTTAGGGGCCCATATATTGGCAGAGTATTTTATATATCTTTGCTTTTTAGATGATTTTGAATCTTTCTTGTCGCGCCGTCTGTCTGTCTGTCTGTCTGTCGACCAACGCGCATAACTCGAAAACCGCTTGCCCGATTTGAATGAAATTTGGTACCCAGGCTGGGTCTTAGGTCGAGATGGTCCCACTTAAAAATGAACAAAATCCACCGAACGCAAGCAAAATAAAAGGGTGGGGGTGGATTTTAATTGAAAATATGGCGTGTGTGATATCAAACGAAAGGTAATTAAGTCTGGAGTTAAACAAAATACATTTTCCTTTAAAAAAAAAATGGGGTAGATTTCAAAAATTAGAATTTAAGTCAAAACATGGATTGTGTGGTATCAAACGAAAGGTAATTGAGTCTGGAATTGAATAAAATATATTTCAGTTTTTAGTTATATTACCTCACACGTACACTATAAATATAGCACCTACTGTGAGCTTAGGTGCCCATATATTGGCAGAGTATTTTTATTAATATGGCAAAATATAACTGTTTAAAAAATATATATATTTCATATTTAAATACTTTTAGCATCATCCCCCAAAAAAATTATATTTGTGTTAGTACTATTACAAATTTGGTTTAAAAAATAAAACGTAAAATGAAAAAAAAATCAACTTTAAGCATTCATCCCTAAATACTCAATAAATCAATTCGTTTATTTTGAAGTAAATGAAAAACTAAATAAACAAATTAAACCCAAAATTTTGACCCCTAAATTTTTTCCTGGACAATAAATTTATGTTGTGGTATATTTTTACCAAAACATATTTTAATAATGTGACAAAATATAATTTTTAAATACAAACATTTCAATCCCTCTGTTTGTAAATATTTATCACATCTTAAGATTTTTGGCAATGCTATTTTGACATTATATTTAGATTATTAAAAATGTGCATGATTTTGAACTAGATAAAAAAGACACAATGACTAAATACCCCAGGTGCATTAAAGGTTCATAAACGTGATTTAAATTATGTTTAAGAACAAGAAGTTTTTTGGTTTCTTATGTCTGAGTGAATTCGCCCGTAAATACTTAAACAATGTTTTCAATTCGACAATTTTCTTTTTTAACTTTTTTGATAAGCATAACAAAAGATATTTAAAAAAATATATTTTTTTGATAAACTAATTTTTAGCGTCACCCCAAAAATAAATCATATTTTTATAAATACCATCAGAAATTTTGTTTAAAAAATAATAGGTTATATGCAAAAAATCAATCAACCCCCCCCCCAGCATCCATCCCTAAATAACACTACCGTTTCGATTATTTTCAAGTAAAGTAAAAACTAAATAAACAAATAAACCAACCCCAACATTTTGATCCCTAAATTTTGTTATACAAAATATAATAACCATTTTTTTAAACTAAATAAATGGAAAACAGTCAACACAAACATTTCAGCCCCTCATACCTTAGTAGGTATCGCCTATCATGTATAATTTATCAACGTATCTTTGTATATTAGAAAGATTTTTAATTATTTAACATTGTTTATAATGCTATTTTGACATAGATTAATAAATATGCAAGATTTTGAACTAGATAAAAGGACACAATGGGTAGTACCGCAGTCGTCAGGTGCGTTAAAAGTTCGCAAACGTGATTTATAATGTTTAGGAACAAGGAGTTTTTTGGTTTATTACGTCTAAGTGAATTCGTGTGTAATTGTTTAAAACAATGAAAAAAAAAACAGGTCTTACATGAAATAGATGACATAAAATATCTCTTTCCACACTAAGAAAGTACCACAAAGTCTTCCTGTCAGTCCGTTATAGTTAGCCAAGCGCGGGATTCTTGGGATCGCACTCGGAAAATCGCTATTTCACCATTTTTTTATCACTGGAGAGCTCACATAATCTACTAAGTACCGCTGGACACGTTTTAAAGTCTTCAGTGGTTATGTACTACTTTCACTATGCAGTTCACTTCGGTACTGCCAGTGTATTCAACAGTTAAAAAGCACCAGAGAGCTAGCGGTATCCAACTAACTCTAGGGGGGATTAAAAGTAGTAACCAACGTGCGTATATATTTTCATAAATACGTGGAATGCGGATTCGAATAAGAGCGAATTATTCAATTATTCTTCATATTGGTAGTACCCGGCCGTTCGACCGGGGTATTACAGCTTTGACTCGCATTCCATACATACTGCCCATGCGAATTCCACTTGCTCAATGCTCCATGCCACACTCTCCTTGGTGGACACTTGTTTGTTTGTTTACGTTTTTTATTAAGCCAATGCGCACTTCTATACGCTACCTAAAAGGTACTACCACATGTTTAACAAATGATTTATTTTGCCTTTAGGAGCTTGTTTATTTTTCTTTCTCTGGTTTTCTTCTTTTACACTTATTTGTTAGTTTATTTTCCAATCAAACTTAATGGGCATTTTGGTTACCAAAGAGTACTCCCACATAATTTACAAACGATTAACTGACTTTAATTACTTTTAAAAAAATTTTAAGTGGACATGTACTCGTTTTTTCTTGAAACTTGTTTTGTCCTTTGGACCTTGTTTATTTTTTTTTCTTTATTGAGGGATAATCTTTTGTTTCTTAATTTTTTTAACAAATTCGTTGGACATTTTTATTGGCTTACCAAAGAGTACCTACTAAAACATAATTTCCAAACGATTAACTGACTTCCTATTCCATTACCTTAAATTTGTGAACATGCACTTGGTTTTTCTTGACATTTTCTTCTACTCAAAGCCAATTATTTATTTTGCCTTTAGGAGCTTTGTTTATTTTTCTTTTCTTCCTTTTTGAGGGATACTTTTTGTTTGTGTTCTTTTTATTACAAGCTTTTATTTATTAACTATCTAACTAACTATCTAACTAACTATCTAACTAACTATCTAACTAACTATCTAACTAACTATCTAACTAACTATCTAACTAACTATCTAACTAACTATCTAACTAACTATCTAACTAACTATCTAACTAACTATCTAACTAACTATCTAACTAACTATCTAACTAACTATCAAACTAACTATCTAACTAACTATCTAACTAACTATCTATCAAATCTTGTGAAGCGTTTTTGACACACTTCCCATTATCCGATTTGGATGAAATTTGGTACACACATAGTGGTCCCATGACAATACAACATTAAGAAAAAAATATCCAAACAACCCCTACCCCCACCCCTTCTATAGAAAAATGTGTTTTTGACACACTTCCCGTTATCCGATTTGGATAAAATTTGGTATACACATAGTGGTCCGATAAAAATACAACAACAAGAAAAAATATCCTCCCATCCCTACCCCCACCCTCTTCCATAGAAAAATTTGTTTTTGACACACATCCCGTTATCCGATTTGGATGAAATTTAGTGTACATATAGTGATTCGATGACAATACAATATTAAGAAAAAAATATCCTCCCACCCCTACCCCCACCCCCTTTCATAGAAAAATGAGTTTTTGACACACTTCCCATTATCCGATTTGGATGAAATTTGGTATTCACATAGTGGTCCGATGACAATACAACATTAAAAAAAAATATCCTCCCACCCCTACCCCCACCCCCTTCCATAGAAAATGCGTTTTTGACACCCTTCCCTTTATCCGATTTGGATGAAATTTGGTATACATATAGTGGTCCGATGACAATACAACAATAATGAAAAAATGTCCTCCCACCCCTACCCCCTTCCATAAAAAATGCGTTTTTGACACACTTCACTTCAAATGACTTTTATAAAATTTGGTATATGCATAAAGGTCCGATGGCAATACAGCCCAAACAAAAAATATATTTCTACCTCTACCCCCACCCTCTCCTTCCCCCAATAGAAAAATGAGTTTCCAAACAACTCACGATCAGCGATTTCATTATAATCTAGAATAAACTCTTCTGTTCTGTTATTGAACAAATATTTTCATTTAATAGAGTAGATTCTAATATTATCATAATAATAAAAGCGATGGCCGCAAATCAAAGCATAAATTAATCTAAATTTGTGATCTAAACACTTAAAGAATATTCAACATAGCAGGTCATCAAAGATATGTTTGATGTGCCGCAATGTTATGCCATTGCCATACCTATGTCAGAGAAATGCTGGGGTATCTTAGGTCGGGTTGGGTGGGTTTGGTACCTCTGCATTTTTCTGCTAGATTGATTATTTTGCAAATAGTGATATTTAATTGATACGGATATCTTATCGTGCTAACATCGTCAAAATTTCCATCAGTCGGCCATCGCTTTTATTATTATGATAATATTAGAATGTTAGAAAATTATTTTTTAATTTTTAGTGCATTTTATAAAAGCTTGTGACTTAAAAAAAATTTTTGCCAATTTATTTTCAGCAAACTCAGTGGACATTTTGATTGGCTAACCAAAGAGTACTATCACATATTCTTCAAGTGATTTATTGACTTCCCATTTCATTACTTTTTTATTTTTTGGTGCTCTCTTGTTTATTTCTGGACTTTGTCCATTAAGCCGCCAATATTCAGTTCTATTATTGATAAACCTAAAAAACCAACACAAACAAATAATTTGTTTTGCCTTTAGAAACTTGTTTACTTATCCTTTTTTCAAACTAACCACACACATATTTTCCAAATATTTTGTTGGCTTCCCATTCCATTACTTTTTGTTTAATTTTTTTTGTGGAAGCTTGTGTATTTCTGAACTTTTCTGCTAAGCCAAAATGTTTACCAAATGAAAAGTTTTCCGTTTAGGATTTTGCTTATTTTCCTTTTTCTGTTCCTTTTTTTATATAACATATTTTCCAAATTATTTATTGACTTCCCATTTCATTATTTTCTTTGAATTTTTAATTTGGCACTTCTTTATTTTTGGAAGTTCTCTCCTACTTCGAATTGCTACCTAAAAGGTGCTAGTACCACCACATGTTGGCCAAATGATTTCTTTTGCCTTTAGTGGCTTGTTTTTTTTATTTCTCTGTTCTTTTTTTTGTGGAAACTTTTTTGTTGAATCACCAAAGAGTACGGCCAAATTTTATTTTAAATAAGTTAGTGACTTCCTGTTTGGATATATATTTTTTTAACTTTGTAGTGGGTACTTGTTTGTTTTAAGTTTGACATATGATCTTCTAAACCAATGCGCACTTCTCTATCCCTAAGGTACTACCACCTACCATGTGCTAGAATATTGTTAAGGCGCCTTATGCCAGTTGCCGAACGAACCTGCCTGAGACATAGTGTGAATTTAGACCAAACAGAGGCATATTATGATATACTGTGCAAGACAAATTCAAGAGAAATCTAGAGAATAAAGTCGCCCTATCTACATGGCCTTCATTGATCTAGTGAAAGCATTCGACTCAGTCAACAGAGAAGGCCTTTCGAAAGTACTGGCGAAAATTGGGTTTCCCCAAAAGTAAATTCATATTCATTCATAAGCAGTGCTGGAACAGGTGACCCTTTCAAAAAAGCTTCGGTGTCCAGCAGGGCTGCGTGATTGCACCCACTTTATTTTCAATATTTATAGGTGCCATGCTTCATCTTGTCCAGAAATACTTGCCTCATGGCGTGGAAATCCTCTACAGATTCGACGGAGGCTTATTCAATCTAAACAGACTGGCGTGGTAAAATAAAAGTTCGTTCAATAACGATAATCGATCTGCAGTATGTCGATGATAACGTCGTATCTTCCGATACCTACAGAAGAAGATCTACATGCAACCCTCAATGCATTCAACCAAGCATAAAAAAGAAACGGTCTTGAAGTTAACCACTCGAAGACGAGAATTCTACATCAACAAGCACCGGGTATGAACACTCAAGGTTCAAATATAACACTAAATGATCACTCATTACAGAATGTAGAGCACTACGCATACCTTGGAAGCCATCTGTCAGCAAATACAACCATCGACAGCGAGATTCAGCATCGCTTGTAGCGTTCGGACGACTTACGAGGAGGGTCTTCAACAACCACGACATCAACGCTGAGACCAAACTGCTTGTGTATAATGCCGTCATAATAACAACTCACACATATGCCCACATAGCACCATCACGTGTTTAACACTTAAAAAAGGCGTAAGAAAAAAAAACGTTGATTTTAAAACCTGCTAGAAAAAAACGTATATTTTATATAGGAAAACATGCCTAATAGGTCATTCATTAACGTTATAAAAAATAACGTTGCGAAAAACTGCGTTTTAATAACGCCTTTATCAAATTAAAACAGTAATGTTTGTACGTTAGTTTCAAGTGATTTTTATCAACGTTAAAATCACATTAGATTCACGCCTTTTCTACACGAATTTTAAAACGCGACTTGCATGGCTTTTCTACCGATATTTTTGAAATTTTACTAGCAACATCGCCACCTATAGTCGGGATTTTTCACTTTGACGAAATCTATCAGGCAGTGCTTTGGCCTCTAAACTCCAAAATCCAAAAACCTGTTAGGGGACTGATCCCTGATCCACGATCACGACGCATCTGTTATTAACCTGATAAAGGCACATTAATATTCTGTGAAAGTGTTTACTGTTCATCCCTGATCCACGATCACGACGCATCTGTTATTAACCTGATAAAGGCACATTAATATTCTGTGAAAGTGTTTACTGTTCATAAATCTTGTTTAGCTTTTAAAAAAAACATAATGTATATAGATAGATACATAGATATTTTGTCTTGCCTTGAGCGCCATCTTTAAAATTGTCTTGAAGTGCTGTAGTCTTAAAGTAGTGACCTTTTATAACTTCCTTTCGCGTCCCTTTTAAGCTAAAAAAATGTTATTAAAAAAACGTGACCAAAAAAGACGCAGAAAGTCAGTAGGTTTGAGAAGTCTTAATCTAATGGCATTTTAGAACATGTTGTGGAGGACTTTTCAAGTGTGAATTTGGTACATGAAAATAACGAGTGTAAAAAACACGTTATATACACAGCACCAGAAACTTCAGCAAAAAGTACATTTTTATAGCTTGATTTCTCCTTGTTTTTAAGTTATCTTTAAGCATGTAGATTTAACAAATTAAATTACATGGTATGAGGTTGTTTTCAAGTTAAAAAAACTTTGTTATTTTTGTTCACGTGAATTTAACGTTGATGTGATTTTTGTGCTATGTGGGTGGGTGCGAAAGATGGATTACTTACCGAAGACACATCAAGTATTCAGGATGGGGGTACGAATATGAGCATCTTGGAAGAGGCAGGAATAACAAGTTTAGAAGCCTTATCTTCAAGCATCAACTTCGATGGACAGGCCACGTTATTCGCATGCATGAGTCACGTCTTCCAAATCAGATATTCTAAGGATAACTCAGACAACTGAAGAAGGGAAGAAGAAATCAGGGAGGACAATAGAAAAGATTCAAGGGCGTTCTCAAGAGCAAAATTATAAAATCTCAGATAGACACCAACAACTTTGAGACGGTGACATTCAGGATCACAATAATTTGAACAGAAGCGACGTAGGCTAAAGATGCAGAAGAGAGACAGCAGAAACGAACGAGAAAATCAAGAGAGGAACGATGAGTCTATCGCAGGAAACTGGGTGTGCCAGGACTGCGGAAGAGTGTGCGCCTCCAAAATTAGCTAATATATAGCCATCAAAGAACGCACAACACAACAACAATGACGACAATGATGAATAGATGGTAATCATACTCGATAGCGAGTGATTGCCTATGATATGATGATTATGACTACCACATGATTACCAAATAATCTATTTTGCCTTTAGGACACTACCACATGGTTACCAAATGATTTATTTTGCCTTTAAGACCTTGTTTATTTGTTATTTTCTGTTCTACTTTTTGTCGGGCGCTTTTTTTATTTGATTTAAGTATGTTTCCAGTAAAATGAAAAAACTTTTTTATTGTCACCTCAAAGAATACTCCACGTTTCCCAAATAATGCCAATATATTAGTCTCGTGTTGTGGCAAGCGCGGATCTGAGTAATTACGTTATTAGGAAAAAGTGCATTTTATTTCTAGGGGGGGGGGTAATTATCCCGTTACCCCCCCCCCTCAAATCCGCGCTTGTGTTGTGTGTAGGTATCCTAAATTAATTAAGATACATTTTGCCCTGTGTTGGTATGGCTACACCCATAATTAAGACACCGTAGATCAAGACCGCTATGTTTGGGGTCTCAAGTTTCGGTACCGCTCTAACTGGCCTTTTAGGCACTACGATCTAGTATACGTAATACCTGTTTATATTGAAGGATTTAAATTAAAGAGAAAAAAAAAACAAGGAACACGTTTTGCGTGGTATCAAATTTCAGACATTATAATACGATCTTGGCAAGTACCATAAAGTCAAGGACAAGGCCGTTTCGT
Organism: Aspidapion aeneum; assembly: GCA_963576565.1. Lineage (NCBI taxonomy): Eukaryota > Metazoa > Arthropoda > Insecta > Coleoptera > Brentidae > Aspidapion > Aspidapion aeneum. The sequence goes on along the minus strand of OY755048.1, from coordinate 13,704,768 downwards.
ACTTTGTGTGCACTGTGTTTGTTAGTTTTTTTTTATAATTTAGGTAGGTACATATTATGTCGGTATGTGCTGATTATTAATTATCTGTTATGTAAGGAGGTAACTCTACCTATTATGTATAATTATTTGCGTAAGTAAGTAGGTACTTAATATAGGTACTATCCTATATTTTGGTTGATACCTATCAACTAGTTATCTAAACACGCATCAGATCAAAGTTCGGTAGAAACAAGTAATTTTGTCGTAACAATTCGACAAAAGTAAAGATGGAAAACCAAGATTTAATAGCTAAAGACCTAAAAATTAAAGTCGGACTGAAAGAGTGTGAATTTACAGGTCAATCATTAAATATGGGACCATTCTTAAATTACTTAACGCTCTAGGGACTTATTGGAATAAAACCTAACTTATTTTAGAGTCGACTTTATTCTGACAGATTTACAAAGAAAACTGACAGCTGACTTCTCAATATTGACATACCAATGTCAAATTTAAAAATAAAGTCGCTAACTTTCATTTAATAAAAACAGATATATCCGGTTCTTAAATAGACAAAGGCCGAATTTTGATAAAAAGCAGCTGCTTTTTATATGAAAATCTGTCACAATACTGCTGATTTTAAAATAAGGTCAAAAATTCTGAATTTGTTGGAAAAAATACTCAGATACGAAATAAACAAAATTGCATACTAAAATCCGGCGGCGAGTTGGGTCGGTGGCGACTTGGTCCGGTGACGACTTAAGTTGGCGACAAATTGGCCGCGGCGAATTGGCGGCAGCCAATTGTCCTATTTCCCATTTCAATGTGACATCCTGTATAAATAAAGCACATCGCAATGTGTCTTGGTTGGTAAGGTATGGAAAAAATAATCTTATATTAGAGAACCCATAGTTAGTTCATTCATAAAAAAAATTACCTACATAGGATCTTATATACAGAGTGGGCAGACGAAAACGTACCAGAGGCCATTTGTCGAGTATTTAGAGTATTTATTTTTAAATCTTCCGGCACGTCGATTTTGTTTGCAAGGGTCCCTAGTTGGGGTCGTAGGTTTGACTTCCTGATTTTTTAAATGTCACTTCAGCGTTCATATTATTTTGAAAATCTATCTATTAGATTTCAAGACATGTGCATTTAAAAAATGTAGTCATGATTTGGATTTAACAAATATCTTGAAAACGAGTGCTTGACCTTGATTCCCAATTTTAGTTTCAGGGGTATCTTATCCCCAAAATTAAAATAGGAAACAAGTGTTGATATAGGCACCTCGTTGGAAAGATCTTTTATTCTTCTTTCAACTTCTGTACTTTTTAAAATTTTAACCGACCTGTTTTTAAGATATTTGCGTTTAAAATCATTATTTTACAATTTTCAAATAGATTCAAGTGGTCTTATATTTTCAAAATGATATAAAATAACGCTGTAATGTAAGGGGCATTTAAAAAACATTTTGAACGAGGTATCACTTGACACGCGTTCCCTATCTAAAATCAAGAGCTCAAAGCTACCTCAGCTAGGAGGCCACCCTGTAAATCATAGATTAAAAAAAAATAATATAAAAAATACGAATATTAAATTAAAATTCAGCGACTTGAGAAATCACAACCTGCCAATTGGATCTCATCATTTTTTCAAAAAAATTTTGATTGGTTGATTTTTATTTTAACCGAAGGAATATTCTAGAGTGCTACATTGCAAAATAGTGTTTAATTTTCATGTAACCTTGCACTTTGACATTTATCTCGAATTCAAGAGTAGGGAAGTAACTGCGATATTCCCTTTTCTATTTTCAGAATCCAAAAGTAGGGATTTCCATTTGGAAAAATCGGCGCCACCTTAAAATGACCTTGGTTGTCAAGGTCAATTGGAAAGTAAAAATTTCTGGGCCTGTCTAAAGAGTCTAAAATATGGAGGTACCACCATTTGAAATAATCTACTGACCTTAAAAGAGATTCAGTTAAAGTCAATTGCCTAATTGACATACGCTTTAACTAGTCTCTCAAACTCCCTTCGAAATCTTTTAATCGAAATACCCAACACCCAATAACGAATGGTACGACTTATTAAGAATACTTCAAACTTCCCGCCAAAACAAATTTTAAATTATCCATAAAATTTTCCAACGCAAACAAATATATTGTAGCGACATCTATTTGGTATACCTTAATCTACGACTGGTAGTACTCTGGTGGTACTTCGAGCAACCTGTAATTAGAAGTAGAAACATCGTGTAGACAGTGGCAGAAGTAAATTCAATGTTGGGTTCTATCACGGATCACCTAACAAAGGTGATCCGTGGTTCTATCCTTAGATAAAGAGAACCGAACCCTCCCACTAAGCACAAAATCGTAAAAAACGTTAAATAAATGTTGAAAAAAAATGTTTTTTTTCTAGCACAAATTTGTGTTCAAATTAAGTCAACTTTTGACATTAAAAAAACATGTAGAAAATCCTAACGGAAACTTCATGTAAAAGCATTATCAAAAATATAAGAAACCAATATTTAAAAAACCATAATTTTATTAACATTAAAAATAATACCATCAATATATGGTTATTTTTATAATGTTTTTCCTAGATCTCATTTCTAACGTTGGATTTAAGATATTTGAAGCTAATAAATGTTTTGTTTTTTAAACATTAAAAAAAATGATACTATAAAGGGCGCTGCCGCATAGTTCCACTACCAGAACGGGCCATCGCCATTTTTAGTTGCGTTTCGCTGCGAGTTCATACGAGTCGGTAGCAGATACGCTTCCCACATAGCACAAAAATCACATCAACGTTAAATTAACGTGAACAAAAATAACAAAGTTTCTTTTTACTTGAAAACAACCTCATACCATGTAATATTTATTTTGTTAAATCTACATGCTTAAAGATAACTTAAAAACAAGGAGAAATCAAGCTATAAAAATGTACTTTTTGCTGAAGTTTCTGGTGCTGTGTATATAACGTGTTTTTTACCCTCGTTATTTTCATGTACCAAAATTACACTTGAAAAGTCCTCCACAACATGTTCTAAAACGCCACTAGATTAAGACTTCTAAAACCTACTAACTTTCTGCGTCTTTTTTGATCACGTTTTTTTAATAACAATTTTTTAACTTAAAAGAGACGCGAAAGGAAGTTATAAAAGTTCACTAGTTTAAGACTACAACACTTGTCTTTATCAGGTTAATAACAGATGCGTCGTGATCGTGAAGGATCAGGGATCAGTTCCTTAAAAGATTTTTGGAGTTTAGAGGCCAAAGCACTGCCTGATAGATTTCGTCAAAGTGCAAAATCCCGACAATAGGTTGCGCTGCTGCTAGTAAAATCTCAAAAATATTCAGTAGAAAAGCCATGCAAGTTGCGTTTTAAAATTCGTGTAGAAAAGGCGTGAATCTAATGTGATTTTAACGTAAAAATCACTTGAAACTAACGTAAAAACATTGCTGTTTTAATTTTATAATGGCGTTATTACAACGCAGTTTTTAGCAACGTTATTTTTTATAACGTTAGTGAATGACCTATTAAGCTTGTTTTCATATATGAAATAAACGTTTTTTTCTAGCAGCTTTTAAAATCAACGTTTTTTTTTCTTACGCCTTTATTACGTGTTAAACACGTGATTGTGCTATGTGGGTTTGTTCAATTTTCGTTAAAATATTTACCTTTTGTAGAAACAAACATGGTAAATTAAAAGCACAGTTATTGATATGATAGTGAATACATATTTGGATAGGAATATACACCAGTTGTGTGGAAAAGATGGTATAGTTAAAGAACAACAAATTTGTATGCAGTGATTTAAATAAAGCATCACAAAATTAGGTAAGAGAAGTAAACAAAAGTAAAGAAAATTGTTTTGTATGGAATATCGCATACCTAACGTTATAGGTAATCAGACAGGGACTGCGACAATTCACCGTGGACGATTAGCCGCGGGGACCTTAAGCCGCGTATTCATTTGAGGCAGAATTCGCAAGCCTCGCAGTGGGACCAAACGAATGCTTCGTTTGCATTCATGCTAAAGTGAATACGCGCCTTGAAATTGTTTGCCTTGTATTCACTTGAGCATGAATTGTTTGGCCTCGTAGCGAGGCACTTACTACAAAATTATTATTTACATAGAATTTTAAATTTTATTTTCAGAAGCTACGGATCCGAATTTCCTTTACTGAGTGTCGAGTTCACGAAAACCTCAACAAACTGTTGCTGCCCTGCTTTTCCAAAATAGAAAAATTTTATTTACGTTATTTATGTTACTTTATCTTTAGAGATATTTGAAAAAAATATATTTTTTCATTGTTAAAAAAACATTTATTTTTCAATGTTAGAAAAACATTTCTTTTCCACTGTTAAAAATCAATATTTTTTTAACCTTCGAAAAACACTTTAAAAAAACGTTATAAAAACATAAGATTATTTTTCTAACGTCAGGAAACGGGTTATTAAGCTTCTTTTTCACTATGAATATGACGTTAGAACTAACATCCAACCTAACGTTATGTTTTTAAATTAAACATTATTTTGACATTATTAAAATGTTTTTATGTTTAGTGGGCACCCTTCAATTTCATTTTAAGCCTAGTTTCCACCTATGGGTGCCCACCCCGATTCCAAAAACGCATCACGTGACGGGACATGGCTTTGCATCGGTTTTAAATGCAATGTCGTACCCTGTTTCCACCAATGCATGCCCACCATGTATTTGCATCGGTTTTTAATGCTGCGTCACCTGATGTATTTTTTGAATCAGAGCGGGCACGCATAGGTGGAAACCGGGTGTTATAAAGCCTGTAATAGTGCCAGGCCGTATTCTGACAGTGTCAAATTGACACCTGACAGTTCATCCTTCATGCAAGAGTATTTATTCCGGTTCATATAGTAAACAAAAGCCTTATATTAGGGACTTATTGCAATAAAGCCAGGCAGTAATTGTGCCGGGCACTATTCTGACAGTTTATTTTTATTTGTTGACAACTTTTAGATAGCTCACCGAAAAACATATGGATATAGGTACATATACTAGGTAGGTCTCGTGAAATGTACAGACCACTTCTTAATTTTATGTACCTACCGGTGTTACTGGGGGGGGTATAATTACCCCAGTACCCCCCCCCCCCCGTAGAACTGGTGCACCCAAGTTCTTACATTAAAGCCTGCTGTCTATGGAACGTATATTATCCGCGCGGATTTTTATTTCTCAGGTTTTGAATGGCTGAAATTTTGTAATCCACCAATCAGAGCCTATTACCCTGTTTCCACCAATGCATGCCCACCCCGATTCAAAAAACGCATCACGTGATGGCCCATGGATTTGCACCGAGGCGAATTCTCTTGCCGTATGTTTCGAAACAGTGTGGTTCAATAAATACGTCATCAATTGGTGACGTTTCATATCTATATTTTCGAATTTATGGGCGTTATACGATGAAATCCCGTTCACAGGGGTCTAAATTGTGAATTTATTGTTAATATTTTAGTAAAAACTAAATAAAATTAAGAAACAATGTCTCAATTAAAAAAACAAAATTTTAACATTGATTTTTTAATATTGATTTTTCAGCTAAACGTCAAAAAATGACATAACATGTGTCAGTTTTGAAACGAGGTAAAAGCTAAATTCACAATTTATACCTCTGTGAACGGTAATTTCATGGTATAACGCCCATAAATTCGAAAATATAGATATGAAACGTCACCAATTGATGACGTATTTATTGAACCACACTGTTTCGAAACATACAACAAGAGAATTCGCCTCCGGTTTTAAATCACGGTGGATAGAATAGACCGGTGTTCGGATCTTATAAATATATGACGAATTTTAACGTCACTGGTGGTCCAGCTGATTTTTAGAAACAAGAGTTAGATATGATATGAACAACTAATAGTTTTTGAATTTTTTGTAAACTAAGGCAATTTTCTTACTATTTTTAGTATATTCTTATAAAATAGTATTTTTCAAACCTACCAGTCGTTATTTTTTTAGCCCGCTTCATTTCTCTTTACACAAAAATTAAAATTCGAAGAAAATAATGTGTTCGTTTCAGCTTCAAAAATCATCCGTCGGTTCACCTTTTATACGAAACGATCACATTCATTTTGACTTGTAGTTTAAGTTTTGTGTAATAAAAAATAAAGCCGGCTAAATAGAAATAACGACAACATGTATGTCTAGAAAATTACATTTTATAAGGATGTACTAGAAAACAGTAGGAAAATGGCCTTAGTTTTCAAAAAATTCAAAAAATATTAGTTGTTCCCTTGTTCATATCAGATCTAACTTTTGTTTAGAAAAATCAGCTGGACCACCAGTGACGTGGAATATTCGACATGTATATATAAGCAGGGCTATCAAAATGGACGGGCCACGATCCTCCACTTTGTTGACGTCACATCCAAGGCTGATTTTTTTTTGATGGTCACATTACGACACAGCTGATTGTCTTTGAAATATTGAAGTTGAAATGACGGTTCATAGATATTTGATTTTTTTTTTAAATAAAGCCGTTTTTGAGATTGTTTTTACTTTATTCTGGCAGAACAATTTTTTTTAAATGTATAATAAGCCCTAATTTTTCATAGCCGCTTCATAAGCTCACACAAAAATTAAGTTTAAAGCAGAAGCGAATGTGACAATCACATATGACAAAGTCAAATACATGTCAAATATAACAGTTGGCATGTGGTACATGGCGGGTAATTTGAATTCAAAATAAGGAATGCTAAATCTTGAAGATTTTAACCTTTTAATCATGTTGCTTCCTTACAAACCTTTGGTGGAATATCGGGATGGTGTCTGAGAATATTTCACTGAAATTATGCGGAAATCTGTAGTGCCATTTTGAAAATATCATAAAAAAAACGTCTGACCTCCCATAAGACCCAATGTAAAATTCAGCCCCGGGAGAACAGCTGATTTTTTCAGGGTCGTGGCCTCTATTTTTGTGTTGGCCTTGATATAAGATCCGAACACCGGTCTATTCTATCCACCGTGGTTTTAAATGCAGTGTCACCTGATGCGTTTTTTGAATCGGGGTGGGCATGCATTGGTGGAAACAGGGTATAAAACCCTGTTTCCAGCAATGCATGCCCACCCCGATTCAAAAAACGCATCACGTGATGGGCTATGGATTTGCACCGGTTTTAAATGCAGCGTCACGTGATGCGTTTTTTCGAATCGGGGTGTTAGTGTTAGAAAAGATAAATCCACGCGGTTATCTGGGGATCCGTGAGCAATCTTGATCTATGATGTCAGTTGTCATACGTCATATGTCAAAAAACCGATGTAATCGGTGAGCAAAATTAGATAACTTTACAAACTCGCCCCATCAGAGTTTTGCACGTACGTCTTAAATATATCTGTACTGGGAAAGGGCCAACGATTAGGGAACGGGCCTCTAAAAAATAATTGCTACAAGCGTGCTGGCATGTTGGGTTACAAAATTTATGAACCTAAAAGTATGGCTTGGATAAGTTTAGGCTACTAGCTGCGTTTGGTATTTACAACGCAATACGTCGGATTAATCTTTTTGATCGAAATCGTTCGTTAATTCCATCTAGATCTAGGGTAGGTAGATCTGAATCATGCGGTAATTCTGCTCAGATTAGTCGGACGTAAATCTGGTTGCTCCATACATTTTGATCGACGAAACAGATTAATCTGAGATTGTGACGTATGTTGTGTATTTGTTTTGTTTACAAAAATAATTTTTGTATGTAAAAAGATTGACATCGAATTATTTGATGTTGAAGACAACAAATTATATAAATTTCCGATAAATCAAGGAAATTTTTGTCAAAATTATAGCTGGGCGTGAGTTGCAATATGTACATAAGATTTTTGGTTAATTTAAGGTTATAACCATTTATAAAAATTTGATCGATTTGATCTGGATCGTTCGTTAATTCCAATTTGCTCAGACTAATCTGTAATCACGTTACCAAAAATCCGTCACGTCTGAGATGCAAATACCGAACGCAGCAACTGATAATAATGGGAGCTGCTCCATCTTTTTTCTAAGCTATTATTATCAGTTATATCTTACGTTGTTTGAGAGCTAAGAAGAACAACGCTTTTAAAATTTGTTTCAAATAATGCGAAGTAAGCGGCTACGTCAACTCAAGATAATGGCTTTGTCTTCCAAAAGTTCCAAAATCCAAAGAATTTTCTTAAATTTTAAATAAAAATAAATTTTTTATAAAGAGCGTCTACGTTCTTAATCCAAGCCATACGATTGGGTTCAATTGAATCAAATATGGCGGAACGCTTGTAACCATATACGTATTACGTATATGCTTGTAACAGTCATTTTCCATTAAAGCGGATCACATCCAAACTGGCAGAGGCCACAGAACGCGTAGCATAGAGCTTTCAACCAATCAGCGATCGAATAGCCGCGGCCATATTGGAATTATTGGATTTGCATATGAAAAGTCCGTGGCTGATTGGTCGGAGCTTATGCTATGCGGTATGCATTTTTGTGTGTGATGGGCTTTATACCCTGGATTTGCCCGGTTTTAAATGCAACGTCACCAGGATATTTGTTCTTGAATTTTTGGGAGGAGAATGTGAGTAATCCTCACAGTGAAAAGGTGAATGCTCTATTCTCGAAAGAACGCTCCCGTGAATTCAAGTTCACCACCTCTCTTACCCGGGAGAAAATGAGTTCCCGGGAAAGTTTCTAACATCACTTTTTTGTTTTTCTTTATATTGTCAAAGCGATTTGTTTTTTTTTGCCAAACTAAAAATAGTGTTTTTAGGTAAAGCCCTATTTAGATATATGTATATGCATTGAAACTAAATTGCTATACTGCGGTGCCTAGGTTAAAAGCAATATCTCCACTTTTAGACCCAATTGAGTGAGAGTGTTTAATTTAATAAATGTGTACCTATACTCCTATACAACACATTATATTACATCTTAGCAGTGCGAAACGCCCCGTGTTTATGCATTTTAAGTATTGTTCATACTCGTCTTAGTCTTTTGTTTTTGATTAGTCTTTGTCCTTTGATTAGCTTAGCTGTCTTAAACAAAATCGGCTGTTCATACTCGTCTTTTGTTTTTGATTAGTCTTAGTCATAACTCACTGAAAAAAAAATTCAATTTCAATAAAAAGGCCCTCTTCAAAAGTTATTTTCTACACAAAACGATCATATTTAACCTAATCTGTGCACGAAACACAGACACGAAAGAACAAAAGCGAAAAAGAAAAAAAGCAAATAAAATTTTGAGGTTATGTTGAGATTTTCTGTTAAAAACATGATTAATGGCGGTAAATTCAAAATTTCGACCGCGCGCTTGCGCTCTTCGGACGCCCTGTAAAACAAAACAACAAACATCAGCTGATGTCTGTCACTCGTCTTAGTCGTTGTCCTAAGGATTGAAAGTTGGGACAAAGACTAATCAAAAACAAAAGCAAAAGCATTGTATGAACACTCCCATAAGAAACAGTGGTTTTAACTTTCTTATGACAAGACATATGACTAAACCAAGACAAAAGACTAGACAAAAGACGAGTATGAACGATCCATTACACTACAGAGAAACGTTTATCTGAGCCTAGAGGCGGTTTAAAATAAACGATTCTAAACCTTGAACTCACAAACAGCTTCGAGCGTTCAAGAATACGATTCCCGGGAAAGTGAGTTTGATTTCCCGGGAACGTTCTCGGGATCACTCCCTTCACAAACTTTGAAGAAGACGGCGAAAGAATTCTGATGCGTTTTTTGAATCGGGGTGGGTATACATACATAGGTGGAAACGTGAGTGGTTTGAATACGCTTTAAGCCGATCACACACAAAAAAACATAACGCGTAAGAAGTTCCACCTTATGGACTTTTCTTACGTAAATCCAATATGGCCGCTGCTATTCGATCGCTGATTGGTTGAAAGCCCGCTATGCGCCATGCTACGGATTACGTAAATTGTGTGTGTGAAGGCCTTTAGCAGTACACATATATTTACGACGTACGTGGGGTTTTGACATTAGAAGCGTCATACTTGTCAACATTGACAATAATGACGTTTGCCTTGCTTACATAAAAGTCATTGGGGAAAATTTTATTGTTCTCCCGTGTGTGTCGCGAACGCGTTGTTTTGAACTCAAAAGTGATAAAATTTTCGAGAATCAATGGTTTTTCAATTGCATCCTCCTGAACATTTAAAATAGGTAAGTGTTTTTAGATTTGAGGGTGATTAAAATTGATTTAATGCGCCCTTTTTGGCCCAGGGTTTTGTTTTTGTGGTAGATCAAATTGTCATTTTATTTCAATATGGCTGATAGAGCCTTCACAATAATGAAATTGCAAAAGTTTGCTGTCCAAAAAATGTTGATTTTAAAATTGATTGATTATTTGAAATACCATTTTGTGATGGTAAAAAGGGTGTAGTCAATTTTTTATTGCCATTTTTATGAATATTGGTGACTAAGCAATTTTCAGTAAATTTTCAATATAGTAAGGTCCAAAATTCAGAAAAATACTTTGGTAGCTTAAACTCCATAAGGTTTAAAATTCAGAAAAATATATTCCAAGCTTGACCTTCCCATAAATATTATTATTTATTGCTAAGTTAACTTTACCATTTCTCCTATTGCATTATTTTTGAGAGTGTCTGAGACTTTTCAGGAAAAATAAAATGTGGGAATAGACCACCAAACAAAGACCACCAAACAACACCCAAAATGAAGATTGATAGATCTAGGGTGCGTAAAAGCACCTCAGAGCTTCCTGCTGAGTGTCAGCAGTTAATTGACAGACTCCAGCAACACTCCCGTCAAGACCTACTAGAGGAGCTGTGTCGCTTCAACTCTTGGACCTTTGGAAAATGTGAGCTGTTCCATTGGAGTGCAGTTTTGGACATTTTTGACCAAATCCTTGGACAGGCTGCAGAACGTGTAGATGATAACCAGTGGGCCCTAAGATGTGACTTTCAAGCAGATTTTGTAAGTACTATTGTGTTTTATGTTGTTTTACTATTTGAAATTATTGGTTGAATCATTAACACTACTTTGTGAACTGAATACTCAACATTGAAATTGCAACATATTGGATAATCTACTGATACAAAATCTACTGATTATACTTTTTGAGCAGGTTTGCTAATAAAGACTATTATTATTATAATAATTGCGAATTTGCAAGAAACTCTGTTTTGGACATGCACATTTTCAACCCAGCTGATAAAGTGCAAGGCTTGTAGATGTTGAAAATTTATAGGTCTGGGGCGATTTCTATTACTGAAAGGCCTGCAATGCTAGGGAATTCTGACAAATCTAGTTACTTTTTTACACTCTTTCTTTTCCATCATCCCAGAGCAAACAAGCTGCAGCAATTAATAAATAGATGGATGTGCTGACACAACAACAACAACTTAACGACTGATTTACCATATACACACTACAGTTTGCTGATGACCAAGTAATTGTAGCTAATGATAAAGAAGACATGGAGTATATGATGAGAAAGTTAACGGAAAAATACCAAAAGTGGGGGTTAACAGTGAATGTGGACAAGACACAGTACTTATGTATTGGAAACGAATCAAGTGAATTAGCACTAGAAAATGGACAAACAATATCTCCATGTAATGAGTATGTATACTTGGGTGTCACATTTGATAAGAAGGGAACAGACTGTAAAGAACTGGAAAAAAGAATAGTAAAAGCAAAAAAGGTTATTGGTTGTCTTAACAGTATTTTATGGAGCAGAGAGATAAAAAAGAATGTAAAATTTAACATATATGAAACAATGGTGAAAAGCACGCTGTTGTATGGAATAGAGACTTGTCACGTAACAGAAAAATACAAAGCAAAATTGGAAAGTGTCGAAATGGATGCAATAAGAAGATCAATGAGAATATCTAGAACATATCATATAAGAAATGACATCATAAAAGAAAGAATGGGAATCGAGGGAAGCATAATGGATGACATCACTAAAAGGCAACTGATATGGTACGGCCATGTACAACAGATGAGCGACGAAAGATTACCAAAGCAGGTCCTAGAATGACAACCAATAGGGGGCAGAAAAAGAGGGAGTCCTAAACTGGAATGGCAACAGTCAATCCAAAAATCAATGAGTCAAAAAAACCTGATGGAAGATGACTGTCAGGATCGAAGGAAGTTGGAGAATAGGCGTCTGACAACGTAGAAGCACGTTCTAAACCGACATAGTAGTAGGATGTGCTGATCACTTTTTTTTTATTAGCTTTATTTATTTTTATGTTTATATTTAACAGACAAAATTTTTAAAATTAAAACCAAAGAGAAAGAAATCAAAACAAAACTGTAAAATCAAAACAAGATATTTGAGGTTAGAAACTTCTAGAAGAAGTTTGTACAGACAGACAGAATGGTGCACTGACTGTCTCAAACTAATATGCTGTTTGTTTACATTTTCCAGCTGAAATTATCCTATTTTAGCTGTGGTTGGCAAACCTTTGCAATTAAAATAGACTTGCACCATGTCAATGGACCTGCAAGTATCATTGCTGACAATCTTTTGACCTTGCAAGTTATTGCTGCAATGCATTGCAGATTTTATTGCTCCATGTCAAGCGGCCTTTAGGTTCTCAAAAATAGTCTCCCAGGTATTTATAACTGGGTAAATACATAGAGTAAATACCCAAAATTCATAAATACCTAGGTACTTATAAATTTAAAGAGAATGGTCTTAAAAATACCTCATTTTTTGAGGTAGCTCAATCATTCAGGAAATGGCATAGATAAAGAAATAAACATGTTTTTATGATTAACAGACTGAATCTGAGTATTCTAGCTCTGATTGAATATTGTCACTTGAATGGCTTGAAAGAATATGTTACAATCTTCATAGTCACTAGAGTCACTACTACCATTCATCAATATTTGCTTGTATTCTGTGCTTATTCACTTTTGTATAAATACCCTGATTTTAGGTATTTATAATGGCACTGGTTAAATCCAATTTATTATATTTAAATACCTAGGTCTTTCTATTTGTTGGGTCTAGGACAATAAATTAAATATCTAATTTTTGGCCAACATTTTCATTAATATGAAGAAAATAATAAACTTGGTTTTACCTCATGTAATGTTGTAGAGGATAAAATGAGTGTTTTGTTATAGTTTTGTTTGTTAAAATTTGGCAGTTTAAATATTTTTAATACCCAATACTTTTAATAAACCAAAAAATATGTTGAATAAAAAAACAAACTTTGAAGGGGACAACTATTTATGTTTATTAACATGATTTTTGCTATTTTACATACCTCAATCAGTATTTAAATTCCTGTTAACATCTTTTACTATGCTTGACCTTTTTTATAAATACCCATCCTGCTGGGTATTTTTCTGGTCCACATCCATGTTGCCAGCAAATATGCTAGACTCTTTTGGGAAATTGGACTACTACAAATATGATACTGCATATTGCATTTGACAACCTGTGAAACATTATTGTTTTTATGTAATAAATTCAAATTCAACTCCTCAAGAACAAAAACCATTTGGTTGTTGTTATTTGGTGGTAGCAATATTTGCTTCACACACCTGCAGTCCGGGTTTGATTCCTAGCTAGGTACTTCTTGTTTGTGATTGTTTAAAAATGCTTTAACTTTGCGCTAACTTTGTGAAACTGGGCGATTGAAAGTGATTGGATGAAAAGTGCCAGTATAAAAAAGAACAAGAATCTAAATCCAATTTTTTTTATTCTTGATGTTACATCATTAAACAACTAGAGAGAAACAAAGCCGTAAGGTTAAGTCATCTAGTTTAATAATTTCTTATGTTATATCTCAATTTATATTTATTCATATCATAAAATGCAAAGAACCAAAACCCCTGGGGACACAAATATCCAGCTGAAATAATAACCCATATGTGAGGAATAACTTTTAAGTTCTTTAGCATAGTGGGTATTTTTGGTATTTACAATAAAATGTGTTAAACACAAAGAACTTGATACTTATTTCTGGTGAGAAAATACAAAATGTAATTGTGGCAAAAAATAGCTGTACTTAATTTCATTTCATACATTGACCTTGACATTTACTTTTTGTTTTGTCTTTCTACTATAAATATTAAAAAAGTTAGAGGGGGTGTGTGATAATATAGGGTTACCAGACTTCTGGATAAAGCCAGACATGTTGGGCTTTCTGAGTAGCTGTCCTGCTCTCAGGCTTTTTGTCATGATAACTGTGACCACAAAAAACAAAAATGACAGCATAAAAGTTTAAAAAGCCAAACAGGGGGAGGGGGAATTTTTGTTTTACCAAAGTGTTACTACCTTGTTTTTAGGTTGTCACACTTTCCAAGGCTTTTTATTATAACCTTATAAGAAATCACTCTGTAAGTACATTCCTTTTTGTAATCATTTATTCTGGTCAGTTTTTGTGATACAAAAAAGATGTGTAAGGAATGTTTGTAGGGCAAGTTAAGAGATCACTGCAAACCATTATTTCAAAGGGAGAAAATCTTAACATTGATATCTCTGTTTATTAAAAAATATAGGGGTAACAATGGATCACATGAATATGAAACCAGAAATAGTTCAGATATTTTGTGACCAATCCTTAAATGCACCCTTACAAATAAACTCGATAATAATTTGTCACAGCAATAAAATCTTCAACCAATTCTCCAGGAGGTTAAAATCTAAATTTAAAATAAGTGTAAATATATGCTGCTGGATAAGGCTTATTTTAACCTTAATTGTTGCCAATGATATGTAAAATTTATTTTATGTTTGATTTTAATTTGTTGCCTTTTGTGTTTTTTATGTATTAATATATTTTTGGTTTTGCTTTTGTTGTTTTATTGATACTATTATTGTAACGACTCCTATTTTATAACATGTATTTTTTTTTGCCTTGTACTATATATTAGTTTTTATTTTGTCTTTACTTGTGTCGTTTTATATTTGTTCTTCTATTTATATGTATTTTAATAATTTTTATATCTTTTGAGTTTTGTATTTAATAATTTGTATTTTTTTTATATATTAGGTGATTTTTATTTTTAACCACTTGTATAATACATGATGAATGCTAATGTTTTTATTAACTTTTAGACTAGTTTTTTATTTTATTTTATTTATCTTTTTTTCATATTTTTGTATGTAAGTATGTAGAAGAGGAAAAAGATCTGTATTGTGACCAGTTTAGAGACATTATTATTTATATTTTATAGGCAGATGTATTTTACTTTGGTATAACTATTAATGCTTTGTCAAGGAATTTCTTTATTCAGACAATAAAGTCTATTTTGATTTGATCCTTTTTTAAAATTTTGAATAACTTTTTCAGAATTGGCTGGATTCCTGACTTTTTTAGTTGGTATATTTATTACTTATTCAAAGAAGTTTGTAATGTACCTATAAACTTTTATTGTCTTGGCAAGATGACAAATTTCACAATTTATTAAAAAAGTAGGATCATAGGTTAACACAAAATGGATGTTTGCCTAAGCCGATTCGTCTCGGTCCATTGGCTACGGTCGTTTTGCCGCGGTTGATTCGACACGGCCGATTTTCCGCTCTCGTTTCATCGTGGAGACGTTTCGGCTCGAGGACATTCCGCCGCGAACGGAGCAGAAAATTAAAAACTAATCCAATCTAACCTGAGTTGTTTTTAAAGCAGGATAAACAGCTACTACTTCACATTCTTCGATTCACGAGCCTACTGATTGAACACTCCTTCTCGCGTCATCTCTACAACTCAATGGAACATCTGCTTGCACTACTCATGTCCAATGACATGCAAATAGTTTTGGAAGTGTTGAATCTGCTCTACATGTTCTCAAAACGCAGTAACTTTATAACCAGACTCAAGACTGAAGAAAAGGAAAGCTTGTTGTCCAGATTAAGATACCTTGCTGAGGTAAGATTTTTAATTTTTTATCTTGCTTTTATTCACGGATCGACCGATATCGGTAGTGGTGGTGCAATATCGGACATATTGACACATCTCGAAATTTGTCACTTTTTAAAATAAGATTATCACTTTTTAAAATATGATTATGCAGTTTGTCACTCACTATTAATACAATATAATATACAAATAATAAAAAAATATAGGTAGGTATTCGTGGGCAGAGGACAGACCAAAAAGAAACTAAGGTACCTTTGGCAACGTTTCGGATTTAATTAATCCTTTTTCAAGCCCTAAAAACAATGAACAGGTTCTATAGTTTTACATGGAAAAGAAATGTAACAAAATCTAATAACATTTTTTTGTCTTGAATTTTTTTTTTTTTATGTTTATATGTTCAACCTAGACTGATGTAAACTTACTCAGATAGAAATGTTCAATATATTCCTGCTGAACAAGTACAGGAATCAAGCTTTAAACACCTAGTTCCTAAATTGTTTCTACTTACTATTGCTTATGTTGTAATATAGTGTTGACCTACTGTGATATATATATTTAGTTTGTTAAATATTAAGTAATGTCCTTTTATAATTTAAAATTAATGTAGTTTAAATTTTTGTTTTTTTAGCAAAAGGATTTTATGAATGATAGTTTTAACCTTACGTGTTTATTGGTACCATAAGTGTAGTATTTTGTTTATTTTTATTTTTATGTTTTGTTAGATTCGACAGGTTAAAGATCATTGTCGTTTAGATGGTAGTAAATTTTAACCTCATATTTTTATAATAATAACAATTCATTTGTTTATAAAATTTTAACGTAAAATGTTCTGTTCTTCGATCAACACTCACCCCTGTTCGCTTTACTTATGGACCCAAGAAACATTTCTATCTGAGTAAGTTTACTTTGGACTATAGATAGAGAATAGAGAATAATCCTAGGTTGAACATATAAACATAAAAAAAAAAATTCAAGACAAAAAAATGTTATTAGATTTTGTTACATTTCTTTTCCATGTAAAACTATAGAACCTGTTCATTGTTTTTAGGTCTTGAAAAAGGATTAATTAAATCCGAAACGTTGCCAAAGGTACCTTAGTTTCTTTTTGGTCTGTCCTCTACCCATGAAGACCTACCTGATTCTATAATAGGACACAAAATGCACACAAATAAAAAAATATATTTAAAGTTTTAAATTTCCACAGCGCAAAAGTTTTTTGCGATTTTCCAACAATTTAGTTTTTTGAGATTTAAAAACTGCTAAAGGAAATTTTTAATTAAATCATTATACTTACTTGACACCATGCAGGATTGCCAACGATGCACCGTTTCTTTGTATTCTACAAATGAGGAAATGTTAAGATGACATTAAAATACTGGGCGAGTGTGCATGTGTTTGTAGAAGATATTTTTTATGACAACCAAAGAATCACTTAAGGGATAATATGTGTGCCCAATGTCATTACACTAGCTTAAACAATTCAGAATTGGAAAAATAATGTGATTTTGTAAGTTTTTTATTTGTTTAATATTTACTAATCATTTTTTATTACGAATTATGTATTCATATTTTTAAAGTAGGTATTGACAGTTTCAAAAACGTAAAATTTAGTACCTGTAAATTAAAAATCAAACAAGTTTTCCTGGCTAATCGGATAAAGATAAGGGTTTTTTGTTTCTCTCGTATTTTTCCGTGGGTAGCTCGAAAGTTTAACCTCACAGGGGTCCAAGATCTAATGGACACCTAATAAGTGTTGACAGTTAGCAGTTTCGTCCTTATGGGACGCTTCAGAACACTGCTTGGTCAATGTCCCATAAGGACGAAACAGTTAACTGTCAACACTTGTTAGATGTTCATTAGATCTTGGACCCCCGTGAGGTTAAGCTTTCGAGCCACCCACGGAAAAATACGAGAGAAACAAAACATCCTTATTTTTACCCGATTAGCCACGAAAACTTGTTTGATATTGACAGTTTGTTTGACTATTAGAATAATAAAATATTATAAATTTGTGTTTTAAATGGTTGTTGAAACCTTTGTTGGAATCGATATATGCATATTAGTCTGCTGGACCTACCGACGATACTGAAGTTGTAGCACACAGGAAAATGCGGAAAGAATTCATAGTTAGATAAGATATTTTTTCATAGACATGGGGCGGCAAAGAAAATGGCTTCGGTTTAGCTGAGTGTTGTGATCAACAGAAGGAAATGCCAGAATCCGCTACAACATTGCATGTCGAATTTCACAAAGATGAATCAGACAATAGCAAAAAAGACCCGTCCGAACCAAAAGCAAACAAACCCAGTTTACATGTGATCCACATTGAACAAATCGACAAACTAAACAAGACTCCTGCTGAAATTATGCGGTCCCTCGTGCAAATGTATTATGTTCCACAAGAAAAAGAGGTAAGATTAATTTATTTACCTTAAGATTATTAGTACCTTATAATATAAAACACTGGCCGATTCGCCATAAAGTATTCCCGTTATTAAAAAAAAATAAACTAAGCTAGCCAGTATAATTTTACGAACATGTTCTATTTTTACTAAAAAAAGATTCTATCCTCGGCTTTGAAAGTTAAACCCAAGGCAAAAACATATACAGTAGACTCGCGCTGGTGTGAACACACGCTTGTGTAAACCTCCCAGTAGTGTGAACAGTGAAGATCAATGTATTATAGTAGTATTCTTGCTTCTAGAGGTAAGTTTGGAAGGCGAATCTGAGAACGATATGAAGACACCTAAAATAGTTGCAGTAAATCGAATAACTTAAAGTGGTTTTTTTTTTTTTACGGGTATGCGCACTCGCAAGGAGATCCCTATCACGCTCGAGAAGCGGCAAGTGCGCGGAAATGTTGGTGTGTGTTGGTTTTGAAACGGTTCAGGTTGTAACCTGCAGGGAAAACTGTCGCAGGGAGTTTATTCCACAGTGATGCTGTTCTCCAGAGATATGAATTCTGATATAATGAGGTTCTTGGTGCCTCTATTTTGACAATAAATTGATGGTTACCGTCTGTTTGACGTGTTCGCCTAGTAGGTGCTACTCCCGGGGGGATCATACGTGCCAACTCTTCAGAGCATTTTCCGTGATAATACCTGTAGAAGAGAGATAGATCGCCCACAGTTCTTCGATGTTCGAGACTATCCAAGCTACGGGTAAGTGCGGGGTCATTGATCAGCTTGATAGCTCGTTTTTGCACGGTGTTCAAAAGCATTAAGGTATGTTTGGGTGCCGCACTCCATATATGTGAGCAGTGTCAGCAGTTGGCTTGGTGTATACAGATGTCTTGTACGAAATAGCACCCCAAGCTTTTGGGACGCCCTTTTAGCTATATCTGCCACGTGACTGTGCCAAGACATGTTGGTCTCTGCAGTGACTCCTAAGATGTTCAACTGGCTCTGCAATGTGACAGCACTTCCAGATAGCATGATGTTTGGCTCACCGGTGCTGGTCTTTTTTGAAAACAGGGCTGCTTGGGTTTTCTGCGCGTTGAACTGTACAAGGTTTTTGTTGCCCCAGTCCTCTATTATCTCCAGGTCGTTATTTGTCTGCGATATTTGAGTTTGTCTAAGATGATGGAATTCACGTGCGGATAGACACTGAGTGGGTGGTATGACTGAGGAGACTACATTGCAATCATCTGCAAAGCAATAAAGTGGATTTACTGTTTTATCTATGAGGTCATTTATGTAAATCAGAAAAAGTGTTGGCGAAAGGATTGCTCCCTGTGGCACACCAGCATTTATTTGGTAAGAGTTGGAGTTCCGGCCATCCAGTGCCACATAAATGGATCTATCCTTAAGGTAACTTTCAAACCAAGTGCAAAGTTTCGGCGACAATCCCATTGCTTTAAGCTTGTTGAGCAGATTTTCATGCCAGACTTTATGGAATGCTTTTGATATATCTAAGGCAATTGTTCTTGTTTTGCCCCGTAACTCAATCGCTTTTTGCCATAAATGAGTGACGTATGTAAGTAAATCGCCAGTTGACCTATATTTTCGAAATCCGTATTGCTTGTCGTTGATAAGTTTGTACTTTTCCAAGTACTTGGTTAGGTGATCGTTCACAACTCTTTCCATTACTTTTGATATCATCGGAAGTAGAGCAATTGGTCTATAGTTTAACGGATCTGTCTTTTTTCCTTTCTTTGGAATGGGTTGTACTGCGGCAGACTTGAATTGAATAATTTTGCGAAAGTTGGGGTGAGTTCGCTAGCACAATTTTTGAGTACTATCGCGGGAATGCCATCTGGACCCATTGCTTTGTTTGTATCGAACTTTTTAAGGGATTTTCGTATTTCTCTGTGCCAAAAGGGTACCTCTGACATACTGTGGGAAACCCTTTCAATGAACGATGGAGTTTTTCCATTTGGCACTGTTAGGTTTGAGTTGGAGGAAAAGATTTTGGCCAGCATATTGGCTTTTTCCTCTGATGTTGTGGCTAAGTGAGTATTTTTATCTGTAAGTGGTGGTATGGATGACTTGGTGAAGTTTGATCCAACGGCTTTTGCAAGAGACCAAAAGGACCTAGAACTACTTGGACAATTCAGCAACCTGTTTTTTATTCTTTGATTGTATGTTTCTTTGGCGGCGTCAATAGTAATTTTGCATCTATTTCTGGCTTCTATAAATTCTGTGTGGTTTTGAGCGGTTTGTTGTCGTTTCCAAAGGTTATATGCTCTGTGTTTTTTCTGTACAGCCGTTTGACACTGGCTGTTGAACCAAGGTTTTGCATTAGCTCTGCGTTTTATTGTATGTGGGATATATGCATCCATTCCAGATAAGATTACTTTCGTTATTTCATTACAGCAAATAGTGGGATCAGCTGTTTTAAAGCAAACCTCTTGCCATGGAAAATCCAAGTAAAACTGTTTAAGGTCATTCCATTTTGCCGATTTATAGTGCCACATTTTACGAGGAAGTGATTGTTGGCTTGGCGGTATGAACATTTCGCATTTTGTTCTTATAAGTTTATGATCGGATGAACCAAGTGGGGGATCTACTTGAATTGTATACAAGTCAGGATTTGTAGTTAGGAACAAGTCTAAAAGCGCTGCAAATTCACCCCTTTCTGAGATACGGGTAGGTTCATTGACAAGCTGCGTTAGACCACAACTTATGGCAAAAGCTTCTGCTTCCCTGCCTTCATTATCTGTTTTGTTGTGGTGTTTTAGCCAGGGTATATTGTGGACGTTGAAATCGCCTAAAAAAACAATTTCCGCATGTGGATAGTTAGACTGTATACTATCACAGTTTTCGGATAATGTCGCAAAAAAGTTTTGATACTCGGGGTTACTTGGCGGTCGGTAGAGGCAGCAAATGAACTTGGTCGATGACTTTGAGGTGAATTTCAGCCATATGATATCGAGGTTCGCTGGTTCTAGCTTCTCCTCTCGATGACATGAAAGGTCATTTTTAATGTACACACAGATCCCAAAATCATGTCGAAATCGGTGGTGTAGGTCATAGCCGGGATAAAGATAGTTCACAATAGGTGTTGCAGAACTGATTTTAGTTTCAGTGAGAACAAGGATGTCAGGTCTTTGTTCTTCAAGATGTTGGTGAACTGAATTCATGTTGGTACTTAATCCTCTTATATTGCTAAAATCAATTGTCAGTTGAGTTTTTGGTCTTCTTTTAATATCTTTGCATGAAGGACCCCCAGGATCACCCGACGCCCGGAGATCCGAGTGGTCGGGTATTTTACCTCCGGAATATTTTGATCCTGGAGGCGCCATCATGCTATCTGTTACTCATTGTTGGAACCGGACTGCCAGCGCAGTAGCGGAACGTGGTGATACCACTTAGCGCTACTCAGTTCTGGCATGGTGGTATCTCACCGGTCGACGCCCAATGAGTAAAAAGGGTCTACCACCTACTTATACATTATAGTCAGAAACAAACAACACAGATGTTAGAGCCTAAGAAATATTGAGACCGAGCAGTAGCCACTCATTGGTCAGCTAGATAAGTTCGGACTAAAATAACATCATATTTTACCTGATATGTAAACTTTTAAGTTTATGTAAACTTTTAAGTTTCATAAAAATTCATAATTGTAGTATTTATCGATACTTTAAATTGTCATTTTCAGCAGAAACTTATACATTTGCTCTAAATTATAGGAATAGTTACATTTAGAAGTTGATAGGTATGGATTTATTATAACTTAACAATAATATTTCGGTTTTAGAATAGACCTTCCGTAGTGTGAATGGTCTTCATGCTATGAACGTGCAGTTTTTTTTCGTGTTCACACTAGCGCGAGTTTACTGTATGGTTAAAAACGAAAATCAATTTTGCTCAGTTGAGTAATACACAAGAATGCGCCTTGTGTATTTAAAGTTCTCTGGAAAAAGGGGAGGCAATGGCCTCTCCTGACCCTCTGCTCCTGGTGTCGTCACTGTAAAAATAATTAAAATTTTACTTCAAAAGGTCATAAAATTTGGGAAAATTGGTCATAAAATTATTTAAAAAATGCCCTTTCAGCTGGTGGCCGCACTGACCTACTAACCTAGCTAGGTAGATAGACTGGAAACCTAACCTACAGAGCTCACCATTAAGTTGCATTCAAATTTTGTTTTATTGGCTTTAACCCAGATGACTTTATCTGTCTCTGCTTTAACTTTAAAAAAGGCTATACTAACCTGGGGAAATGAACTGGAAACCTAACCTAATACACCGTTAATATGCAATATGAAATTATAGCTGTGGTGAATCGGTCGCGGCGAAAAGTCCGATTTTCTTATATAAAATATTGTTATATACCATTGTAGTAATAGCTATAGTGACCATGAAAATTCTGCTTAGAAAGAGAAAAACTAATTTAGCAGGTGTTTAGATAAAAATAGAAACATAAAGACGGTTTTCCACCAAACGGACAGTTGAGTTGTGTTTTGTTTGTGTTTTCTAGTTTCCGAAAAACAAAAACAAATCGAAGACAAACCCAAAACTCTTGTTTCCATCAAGCGGACTAGGTTTTGTTTGAGTTTTGTTTTTGGTCCTTTTCCACTGGTAGTCGCTAGTCAGAACACATTTTTTTCGATTCAACCGACATGCTTACAGATAAAGATTTTTTTATTCTTAGTTGTGGCTGTTTTATACTGCTTGTCATAAGTAAGTGCATAAATATTTTTTAGTTCAAACAATGTATTGATAATTAATGTATTAATATTATATAGGAGAAAACGACGCCAACACAGATATTGGGTTCGATCACTTTTATCTAGAAGAGTAATTGATGGTACTGCACAATTGATGAATGATAACCTAAAAGATGACATTGATTGTATGGGGAATTACGTTCATAATAAAAAAAACTCAACACGACCCTTTCCACTAAACAGACGCGAGTTTCAAAACTAGTCAAAACCTTTTGATGTTACCGCTTCCAAACGGGACTCGAAAAACAAAAAACTCCAACTGTCGCAAAACACAAAAGTTGGCCAAAAGTTTCAGTTTTGTTTTATTCGACACGAGTTTATGTTTTGTCCGTTTGGTGGAAAACCGGCATAGGGATGTACCCCGGTCTCGGCAAAATGAGACGGTCCGTGAACTAAAAGTTAAACCAGAGGAGAAATTATTGGCAGGTAGACAAGAGCTCACCAGTGTATGAATTAATTCTTGAATGGGTGAGAAGGAGTACTCCCTCAAAATCGGGTGAAAGTCAAACTGCGCATGCTATCTCACTGGATTTCCGCATCTCTATTGGTCCTGACGTAGGGAGATGCTCATTCTCTTTCTCACCCTTTTCAAGAATCCATACACAGGGATATCAGGGGAGATCCAACGGGGTCGCGTTACGGGATCGAGATTGTCTTTTCTTTTAAATGTTGCGAAGCTTGAAGGAGGTAAGAATTGCGTTTTTATAGATCTTGCTAACTTCTTTCTCGAGCATTATGCCTGCGTTAAAATTTACTATTGCAGAAGATGTTAAAATTGTATTTTGCAGGAAGCTTCGCTCGGGATGTAATAAATTTGTTTATTGCTAAGTATGAGAGCCGTGATATTCCTTGCAAAACTACTATTTTGAATTTAATTAACCATTTTGCTCAATTTGGGTGTGTCAATCTCTGCAGAAAATGTAGCAACAATGATGAGGTGGCTAAGGGTCTAAAACCCATGTTGGAACAAAGGCAACAAAGAAACTGCCGTTTGCGCTGCGGCTTAAGTACTCCCTCCACAGAACATTACTAAAGAGATACCTGATGATATTCCTCCCAGATTGATTCAAAACATTTTAAAAAGACATGGATGCAGAGCCTACAAGTTAAACAAATGTCAGGAACTGTTTCCTGAGGATAATATTTTAAGGATGGAATTTTGTGAAAAAGTAATGGATCAATAGCAGTGTAAAAATCAATTTTATTCGTAAGACATGGCAGCCTCATTTAACGCGATGTTTAGAGACAATAATAAACGAAAAATGGGTACTTCGAAAATCTCGGAGAGACTCGTGAGGGATGAAGAGGGGAAGTTGTTTCTATTTTTATCTAAACACCTGCTAAATTAGTTTTTCTCTATCTAAGCAGAATTTTCGTGGTTACTATAGCTTTTACCCTTATATTTTTCTTACTTAATATTTGTTTTTGTGTAATTTTCTTTATAGATGTGGTTGTTTACGCACGTTCGCCTAGCAGTTCACTTTGCATCTTATGAAAAACGCTTAAAATGTGTCCAAGCCAGACTACAGGCCCTCTCTGTTCTGGTGTACTCGAATGCCATTCAAGACTCGCCATCCAACCTTCTCTACAATGATATCTTGGAAGAATTGGTTGAGGTTGTTGAATTGCAAGATCTCAAATTGACAGATATCAGATGTGCTGCATTGAGGACTTTGACTGCTGTTATTCACCTAGATAGGAATCCTCAATATCCGAAGTAAGTTATGTTTGTGAGAGATTAATTTTTATAGTTTCAGCATTTGGGATTTATGGTCAACCCTGGTTTTTAAAAGATTTTTTGGGGTTTTTTTATCTTTTTTTGTGGTAAAATCTCCCACGATATTTGACAAAAAAATTATGAAAAAATTCCCTCTGAAATTACCCAGTATTTGACTGTTTTTCCTTAGTAGAGTTTTTTGTTCCGTTTATTTTGTGTAATATGAGTAAGTAGAATGTGATCTATCATGGAATTTAGTTAATATTTGTCACCATGGCAGAAATGACTTTGTGTTTGCAATAATTTTTTAGGCAGTTGATTATTTTTGTGGTTTTTTACATAAAATCCCACTGGGTCCTTGTCAATATTGATGGTGGGTTTTGGAAATGGGTTGTATGGTATGCCCACTTTATACCACAACTTGTTGCTTTTGTCTGCAAAATGCATAGTTTGTAAAACATGCATTTTTAAAGTTTGCCGATATAGCGGTCCTTAAATTATGTTTTTTCGAATCTTAACTCACAGTGCAGTTTTTTCATATCTGTATGGTGATACGATATCACAACTCGGCGCTTTTCTTCCCAAAATGTATAGTTTTAGAAATAGATATTTTAAAAGTTTGGTTATTTGGCGCTTGCAGAGCTTGGTATCCCGAAAATCCTTATATTACATATTTTTTTTAAATCTTAACTCACAGTGCAGTTTTTTCGTATACGACACAGCTCGGTGCTTTTGTTCGCAAAATGCATAGTTTGTAAAATATGAAATGTATACTTTATAAAACACCGGCGTATACAAGGGGGGGTACTGGGGGTAATTACCCCCTCCCAAGATTGGTCAAACGTAAGGATTTTTCCACAAAAATTCAAAGTTTTTGCCTGCGGCGCATTAAACTTTCTTTATTATTGACGAACTCGGACCACCCTTAGTGATATTTGTTTAAAATTAACTAAATGGCTTAAATTTGTAGAGTAACACAGATAATATGTGCTCCTATTTAGCAACTATGTGTTGTTTGACTGAATTACCCCTCCCAAGATCAGGGCCTGGATACGCCACTGTTGTAGAATATGAATTTTTAAAATATGGTCATATTTGGCTTTTGTGCACAAAATGTATACAGTGAAACCTCCTATAAGCGGACACGCACGGTTTGCTCGATTTTGTCCGCTTATTGGAGGTGTCCGCTTATGAGAGGGAACTGCGAAATTTTAATATATATTTATTAACATTTTCCGCTGCTTGAGTTTTTTCGATATTAAATTTTTCAGCGATCTTTCGTGCTGTTCAGTTCAGTTCAGTTCTTTATTTACCACATTAAGAATACAATTTAAAAATCATATAAATATGGTACGTCAATTTACAGTGTAAAAAAAAATATACATATATATATATATATATATATATATATAGATTCACATCAAATGTACCATTACAAACAAACGTAACAAGATCTAATCCTATCATGTTCTAGAACATTCGTCAAAGGTAAATCAAGGTATTTTTTGCGAATGATTTAGTTTTTAAGCACGATATAAAGTAAAATAACAAAATACAATAACAGAACTAATAAAAAAAACACATAACATAATTAATAAATAGTTACGAACCGACAAATTTTTAAATAATGAGACACAATAGTATAAATAAAACATACAAGACATATTCTTTTTTTAAATTAAATATTATCTTTGGCGTTAAAATTTACTTTCTAATTTCATTTTAAAAAGATCACGATTTACATAGGTATAACTTAAATCTGTATATACATTCTTAACAATAAAATAATCGAAGCAGCAACTATCAGGGGTGATTATTTCAATATGTTGATGTTGTGTACATTAGGTACTCGTCTATTGAATACGGTTCTATTTCACATATAAGATCAAAGCAGGCTTTTTTAATCGGTTTTAGTGTAGCAATTTCTTTTATTGATTCTGGAAGTCAATTATAAAACTTTACTGCTGAGTAGTCTGGACTTTTCTCAGTTGATTTCAGCCTGTGAATCAGATAGTCTAGACTGGTATTTTTGTTTCTAGTATTGTGATCATGTCTATGTCTAAGATGTTCGAATGTGTGTTTCGTTTTAGATGTGACGCATTCAAATATATAGATCCCATATACCGTAAGATACCTGCTAGATCGGAATAAGCCCCTACAGCTTTACCCAAATCTCTCATTGAAGATAAAACGCATTTTTTATGTTTTTGCTGGACAAAGACATTTTGCACTTGACTACTACTTCCCCAGAATATTATGCCATACTTTAGATGGCGAGTAGTACATGCATGGTTCGTTGGTAATGGTTATTTTTAAGAATTTTTGCCATAATTTTAATTGCATAACAAGCTTTGTTGAGTTTACTGCTTAATTGCTGAATATGCTCAGAGTAATTAAGCTTATTGTCGATTATTAAACCCAGCAATTTAGTGTTTTTGACAAAGTCTATTTGTTTGTTGTTAAAGGTCATGGTATTTCCTTGTGCAATTTTTTGATTGGTTATAATTATGATCTTGGCTTTCTCTTCATGTAGTATTAAGTGATTGGTGTCTAACCAATTTTTTGTTGAGGTCAAAATTTCTAAGCATTTTTCATCAATATATTCATTGTCTGTTATTGGTACAACTATGTTTGTATCATCCGCATAATTTTTGTTTTCTACTGGTTCTTCAAATATTGTGTCCATATCGTTTAAGTAAATAACAAAGAAAAGAGGCCCCAGTATGCTACCCTGTGGCACACCGGTACTTATCTCTCCAATATATGACTCGAAAGATCCGCAGCTGGATTTAATAATGGATTTAAATAGGTTGTATGAAGTACCTCTTACCCTGTACGCTTCTAGCTTTGTCAATAGTATACCGTGGCTTAAAGTACCAAAGGCCTTGGAGAGATCAAGAAGTATTCCACAGGCCGTCGCTCTCTCTTCAAGAATTTGAAGTACCTTGTTATTAAATTCCAAAATTGCAGTCTGTGGATTTTTTTGATACAAATCCATGCTGAAAATCTTTTATTTGGTTATTTGTAAGAAAAAAGTTTAAGAGTCTTTTGTGTAACAAAATTTCATAGATTTTAGAGAAATAAGATAGCAAACTGATTGGGCGATTGTTACTCAAATTATTTAAATCATCCTTTTTGAATATTGGTAACACACATGCAACTTTAAGTTGATCTGGATAAATTCCTGTGCTCATACTAATGTTAAATATATGTGCCAATGGTTCTGCAATAAACTTAATACATTTTTTTAAGATAGTGGGGGGTATGCCGTCCGCGCCACAGCTTTTTTATTTTTAAGTTTGAATCCGGCCTCAATAACCTTAAATGAATTTGTGGGCGATAAAAACATACTTTTTTCATGTTTAAAGTTTGGTTCATATTTGGTACTAGTTTGACAAATGCCAGTATCTCTTAGCATGTTAGATGCTGCCTCTAAAAAGTACTCATTAAAATCGTTTGCTAGTTTTTTATTGTTGTTACATACAGGTACTGGCTTGAATTTTGATTCATCTAGTTTTTGATCATATACGGTTTTGTATTCTTTAAAGAGCGAATTGTATTGGATGTGTTTTTGTGCAAGGGTTTGAAGGGTAATTACTTTGTCCTTAAGTTCTAATATTTCTGGTGTGCACCATTGGCTTGTGGCTTTATGTGCATTGTAAAGTTTGATTTTAACTTTCTTCAGTGGAAAATTATGATTAAAACAGGTCAAAAACATCTCTGTAAAGAGTTCCCATACTTCATTTGCAGATCTTTTTGTGTTATATAGACTCTATATAACTGTAGTTGAAAGTTGGTTACAAAATGTTTCTATGGAGTCTTCTGAAAAATATCTTTTATGGTTAATAATGTTGGGGTTATTAATAGCGTTAATTTCCAATGATACAATTTGAGCCGTATGGTCAGATTTTTCGACGTTGATGACCTTTGTCGAAAAGTTGAAGTGGGACGTGTCAAATAAAATATTGTCAATACATGAGCTGGCACCTCTCACAATTCTGGTGTGTTCTGTTATAGATGGAGATATGCTGTATGAATTAAGAATTGTAAGAAAGTTATTTGTTTCTTTGCACTCTTTCTCAAAATGAATGTTAAAATCACCCGTGATAATTACTGCTTTATTTTCATTGCAAATTTTATCCAAAATTATTTCAAATGATTCAAAAAACAAGTTAATGTCTTCGGAGACACAGGACCTATAAACATTTAATATTATAAACCCTTTATTGTTAATGTTAACCTCGATGGCGGCACACTCCAGAGAGTACAAAACTGCTAATTTGCGGACATCCAATCTTTCTCTTCCATTTATTCCATTTTTCCAGTAAATTGCTGATCCTCCATGCTTATTTGGCTCCGTGCAGAAGGCTGATACTAATGAGTAGCCACCTACTGCCATGGTGTTAGTCCTCACACTGCCAGTGTTCCGTCAAGCCCAATACATGGGGCGTATTTTCGTTATCGAGTAGCATTTCTAGTTGATTTAAGCCATTTCCCAGAATCCTGATCATGGATTTGGATTGTATAGGTGTTATTTTTTGTTCGCCAACTTTGATATTTGGCATAAAAAAGTGCGGTTTGGTTGATTTTGATTGGTGGTTGGAGTTTGTAGATTTCGTTGATCATTTAATGTTTCTTTATCGTTTGAGCTGCCAGCTGTCTCATTCCAATTATTGTCAATTATTTTAGTTTGTTGCCGTTGTCGTGTTTGCTCTGATAAGTTCCTTTGTTCTTGAAAGAAAAATAATTGGGCATGATTGGCGTTTGTTTTTGCTAAGTACCATTGTCCAATTTTTGTTACATTACGTTGATCTCCATAGTAGTTGCTTTTTCTAATTGTGGCGTTAGTATCTAGAATGAATTTGTTATTAATCCGTCGTCTAAAAGTTTGTTGAAACAGCGATAAGTTTTCATTGTAAATTTGTTGGTTTGCTGATTCATTATCGTATCTGTAGGGCTCGCTTAGAATTAGCGAATTGGTATGGCTTGATTTAAGTGTGAATGAGTCTATAAGACTTGCGCAAGTGTGGTTTGGCCATATAATCACTAAGTCTGATTTTGAAAAATTTTCCGATCCATTAATTGTAGTTTTTATAATTTCATCATTACTTGCATTTGGCTTTATGACTAATGCTACATTGTAATCTGGCAACAACTTTTCTAAGAAATTCCTGATTTGTTTTCCCTGATTACCGCCCACGTATAGTATTTTCTTTGTTGGTCTTTTTATCATTACCTTTGGTGTTGATCTATCAGCTTTTGATTCATTTAGCGCAACTTGTTTTGCTTTTGTTTTCCTTGTGGTTGGCGTTATTAGAGAATAAATACAAGGCTCCTCTTCTCCTGTTTAAATTTTATCTGTTTGGCATCCCGTGTTATGGTTTTCTGTTGATTTTTGGGTTTGTCTCCTTTTCAGATGTCTCAATTTGCAAAAAATGTTGTACTTACATACTTAAATACTGTACTTTGTAGCGTTTAATTCGCTTTTTGATTTAATTTTTGATGCTTTTTTAATGTTGTAAATCTCTTTATTTTTTGTTTTATGTCTTTTTTTAATTTGAGATTATATTTTCTTTGGTATTGTATTTTGTTTATCAGTTTTTTATTTTTAAATAATAACTCTTGGAATTTACTATTCATATTAATCTTTTTTCTCTAGAGGCACTAGAATCCAGTGTACTAGTTTGCGTTAATGAGTCTGCGCATTTTGGATTTTTTTGATTTTTTTTTTCTAAGGATACCTTCTCTAGTGCCAATTTAAACGTTGCTATTACTGCGTCCTTGGATTGTATCGTGTATTGGAGTTTTTTAATGGTTTCAACTAGTTGCCTGTTTCTTTGACACATGTCCTTAATATTCTGATAATATTTTCCGTTGTTTTAAAATTTTGAGTTTTGTCTGTAAGTCCTTTATCGGCATTGCTAATTATTTCCAAATAGCTGTTGTTTAGAGATTCCAGAGATCGAGGGCTTTGAGTGACATTTTCGTTTGTTACAAGTTGGCTAGCAATTGTTTGTAAGACCCGCAGTCTTGTGTTGTACTTTGGTCTCTCTTCAGACGTTTGTGGCTGAGATCTTTCGGTCATAATACTAGCTTAATATCCAGTCTATCCTGTCTAAAGCGATACAACTACGACCGTCGGCTACGGCTGTGTCGACCCGGTCGATCCTGTGAACCACGAGGGTTTCAGTAGTGCGGTCGAATGGCAGAGAGTTTACGTGTAAACGGTGGCGACGACTTGAGTGGCCCGGTGAAGTCTTGGTACTATTCGGTCGCGCGATGCTCGACCTTAAAGTACCACTGGTTACTGGAAAATTAGCCTTATGGTTTAGCTTGGAGCTTGGTGGAGTTTACTATTTATATGTTTTTTGTGCTAGAAAATAGAATATTTTGACTGACCTTTTTAGCTCTTTCCCTAGCCCATACATGTCACCATCCTGAGCCACTAATTTTTCTATTATTTGCTTCACTCAAAATCAGCGCTTGTTTACAACATGGTGGGTATGCTGGTAACAATACTTGTTTTGTTGCTGATAGATGTTCCTTATGCGAAATGTTAACAACTTCCATTTTTTCACATAAACTAAGAAGTTTTTTACTGGGCGCTATTTCAAAGAAATCTATTACTACCCAACTGAACCATAAAAATAAATCAGAATTATTTAGTATCCGCATTAAACGGAAAGAGGTAATTCCCCGGCTGTAGAGTGCGTTGTTGCCAACATTCTACATAATATTAATGCCCATGTCGTGCAGAGCTCCGTCCCGTTGTCAGAGGTTTCCGTCCGGTTAAGGGAGGTTTCAGAATTTTTTAACCAAAAAAATTGTCCGCGTCCGGTTATTAGTGTGTCCGGTTATAGGAGAGAATTTTACATGTAAAGAAATAGGGAAAAGATTGGTTCTGACAAATTTGTCCGGCTAAAGGGAGTGTCCGCTTAATAAAGATTTCACTGTACTTTGTAAAATATGAATTTTAAGTTTAAGTCATATGGCGCTTATGGAGCTTTAAACCCCGAAAATCCTTAAATTATTTTTTTCAGAATATTAACTCATAAAGCTTTTTTTTGTATCTGTATGGCCACACGATACCATAGCTCGGTGCTTTTGTTCGCAAAATGTATACCTTGTAAAATATGAATTTTTAAAGTTTGGTTATATGGCACTTATGGAACTTGATACCACAATTCAAAATTCATATTTTCCAAAGTATACATTTTACAACCAACAGCTCTTAGTTGTAGTATCGTGTGGTAAAATAGAGACGAAAAAAGTATTAAGCTCCATAGCGCGCCAAATGTGAAGTTAACAAAGTATACAATTTGCGAACAACTTGTGTTATTGTATGGCCATCTAGATCTAGAAACAACCACACTGGAAGTTAAGATTCAAAAAAACGTAATTTAAGGATTAGGATGTAGTGTTTTATTTTTTACTTTACACTTGACTTTTTTCTCAGTTTTAAACATTTTTGGTGAAAACGTCACATTTTCTTCAATTTCTGTTATAGTAGAAGATCTGGTACCAGATTAAACAGCATTATTGACGTCACTGGAGCGGCACAGTACCACGGCTTTCTGCCAGTATTGGTACGCAATTGCATTTCGTCTCTGACCACTCAATCAGACTGCGGCCAAAGCGCTTTTAAAAAGATGAAACTATCCGATGAAAACGCTCCTACGACCAACGTCGAGAACGTTCCTCAGACATCAGAAAACGCACTACAGCCACCGGCACCCGTCGTTCCAGCGTTCGAAGAGACCTCTACCGATTCGGTCATAACCAACGGCTCATGGATAATCGATTCAGAGTCTTCTACCTCAACCAGTATGGACGTTGATGTTCTAGACCCAACACACTTAATTCCAACAGCAACCGAGGCCAAGTTTCCAGTTAGTCTTACGACTGCTTTATTCTCGTTCTTGTACCACTTGGCGAGCTATGATGCTGGAGGAGAAGCTCTGGTCTCCTGTGGCATGATGGAGTCTCTGCTGCAAGTCATTAACTGGCAGGGATATGAAATCGATCACATCACTGTGAGTTTTTTTTTAATTTTTACGGTTATACATAGCTATAATTTGTCAAATTTTGAAAATTATTATTTCTTTTTTGATATAATATTTAAAATATTTTAGAAACTTTCGAAGCGTTGAAAAATGTAAAATAAATAAATTTAACAAAATTTCAAATATTTAAAAACTTCAAAATTGGAAAAATTATAAAAAAAATTAAATTTAAATATTTTAAAAATTGAAATAAAAAATTTTAAAATTGTTTTTTTTAAAGACCTACATTCAAAAAAATTCTTAGAATTTTAAAAGATGATCTTTTCAAAAAATGACCAACATTTCAAAAATTTTTAAATTCTAAAAAAAGTTTAACTTTGAAATAATTTCCAAAACAAAATTTTTTTTAAACACCAATATTCTAAAAAATTCTTAATATTTTAAAAAATATCAAATATTTAAAAACTTTCAAAAATTCTATAGTATAATAATATGACGAATTTTCAAAATTCACAAAATGGAAAATTCTAAAATAGAAATTGAAATACATATTGTAGAAACTTTCAAAACATTCAAAAATTTTCAAAATGTGAAAAACTTCAAGAATTTTAAAATGAAAGAATATTGATTGTTCTAACAAATTCTTAAAATTTAACAATATTATCAATATTTTAAAATTTAAAAAATTATATCACAATTTTTAAAAACGTTTAAAGAATATTAAAATTGAAAAATAAAAAAATAATAATATCTAAATATTTTCAAATTTCAAAATTTTACGAAATGTTAAAAAATTACGCTGTTTTGTCTTGATTCTCATAAAAACACTAAATTTTGCATAAATTATTTTTCAATATTTTGAATGTTTATGATGACATTTTCATAGTACCTCACATGTTATGGTGAATTACACAATCGCCTAATAACATACTACTACTATGTCGGTTTAGAACGTTTTTCTACGTTGTCCGACGCCTATTCTCCACCTCCTTCGATCCTGACAATCATCCTCAGTCAGATTTTTTTGACTCATTGATCTTTGGATTGACTGTTGCCATTCTAGTTTAGGACGCCCTCTTTTTCTGCGCCCTATTGGTTGCCATTCTAGGACCTGCTTTGGTAATCTTTCGTCGTTCATCCGTTGTACATGGCCGTACCATATCAGTTGCCTTCTAGTGATGTCATCCGTTATCTTCCCTCGATTCCCATTCTTTCTTTTATGATCTCATTTCTTATGTGATCTATTCTAGATATTCTCATTGATCTTCTTATTGCATCCATTTCGACACTTTCCATTTTTGTTTTGTACTTTTCTGTTACGCGACAAGTCTCTATTCCATACAACAGCGTGCTTTTGACCATTGTTTCATATATGTTAAATTTTACATTCTTTTTTATCTCTCTGCTCCATAAAATACTGTTAAGACATCCAATAACTTTTTTTTGCTTTTACTATTCTATTTATTAACATACTTGTTATGTAAACTACTATTTTTTATAGTTTGTGACAAGAGCAGTAAGGGTAATCGACCTGATCACCAACATAGACATGCAGGCGTTCCAAGTTCATGGAGGACTCCTTACCTTTATAAACCGACTAGATGTTGAGGTCAACTTTTGCACCAAAGATCAACTATACCGAGTTAAACCAACCGAGAAAGACATGGCTGTAGATCACGATGAAAATGCTCCGAGCCCCCCGGGTACTTCTACCGAGCAGCCTCAACCAACAGAAACCAGTATGCCCACAGAAGCGAGTCCTGCAGATGCAGCTCCTTCTACTAGCACAGTTCAAACAGCTGCAGAAGCGTTAAAACCAGCAGAATTAGAACATCTACCAGAAAACGCTTTTAAAACTTGTCTACCACAGAGGGCAGCATTGCTCAAATCAATGCTTAACTTTTTAAAGAAGGCTTTCCAAGACACTACATTTGCGGAAAGCATTAGACATCTCATGGAGGGCACTCTACCTCATTCTCTAAAAAATATTATAGCTAACGCTGAATATTATGGCCCGTCGTTATTTTTGTTAGCCACAGACGTTGTCACTGTTTACGTCTACCAAGAACCGGCCCTCTTGTCAGCTCTGCAAGATAATGGATTGACAAATGTGGTTCTTTACGCCTTGCTTGGAAAAATCGTACCACCTACAAGAGAGGTGTTGGGATCTTTGCCAAATGTCTTCAGTGCTTTGTGTCTTAATGCTCGAGGTAAATAAATTGCTAAACATTTTTCTGTACTTTTACTTGAGTGTGTTTTTATCGGCTTTCCAATGCTGTATATTATTTTTTTTCAAGGATTGGAAACATTTGCGAAACACAACCCGTTCCAAAAACTATTCAGAATCCTGCTAAGCCCAACATATCTGCCAGCGATGCGCCGGCGCAGAAGCTCGGAACCTACCGCAGATACGGCTTGTAGCTTGGGAAATGCGATGGACGAATTAATGCGACATCAGCCTAGTTTGAGGACGGATGCTACATTGGCAATGATCAACCTACTAGAAGAACTGGTAAGAACAAGATAAGTTAGTTAAACAATGTGACACTTTTTTCTTTCTTGTTTAAAAATTAACTGGATTTTCGGTCAATAAAATATATTAGTAAACTCTTTTTCAAAACCAAGCTTTCGAAGGTGTTTCCTTCTTTAGGGCTATGCTATTAAATTATAATAATAATCAAATAAACTGCTCAAAAATTGAAGTGAGCCACCCCATTTTTTTGGACATTTTTAAAATAAATTTATTCCTAAACGAAACGGTCAATTCTCAAACAGTTTTCTTTGTGATATAGCAGCGATTATCATCTTTTAATGTTTGGTTTCCTTGTTGTCCTGCGCTTGACAGATAGATTCATAGGGTGGCTACAACGCAAGTGTAACAAAAGTGCGAAAGTTTGCATGGTTCCCATTTCCCGTACGATTTTTTTTTTAAATTTTAATACCACAATATGACAGTCAGCTAAAGCCAAAAAAAATTATTTCTTAGTTTTTTAAATTTCTCTTCAGTTTCCGAGATATGATTTTTTTTCCATAAAATTGTACTTCTTCTGATTTTTAGTTTGACGTTTCTACCCGGTTTGACGTATAGCCACCAAATTTGCTACGAGATACCTCAGGTACTGGCCTTTTCAAACCTTGTACGCCATTGTACCCTAGATGACCACTGAGCATAATCAGGGGCGTGCAAAAATAATTTTTCATGAATTCTCCTTTTTATGCCCAAACCTGAGTTTTACCTTCTGTAGGTTATCTAATATCAACTCTAGATAAGTGCAAAACAAGTTTTAGTGAAGTTTGAACATTTATGCCGAGACGGTTTTTTCATTTTTCGTAAAATGTCACCATTGGCGTCAGGATGATTTTTTGTAAAAATGCCAGTTATTTCGCAAAGTCCATGGATTCAAACGAATTTTCTCACTCCACTACAAATGATTTTGCTGTTGCCTCAGTAAAAATCATAGAGCAGAGCTTATGCCACGTGTGCCATCTGATTCAGGTTGTAATATCTCACAAACGAAAGTTTGAAGAGTTGAAGAAAACTAAAATGTGAAATGCGTTGGAACCAGAAATGTTGTGTTTTGGTTGTGCTTGTCGTCTTGAACATTTTAAGGTATCATACGCAAAAATAGGTTGAGAAATAGAAAAGTAACTACCATTAAAAAGTTTTAGTGACCTTTTTTACAAAGCAATTTTTCTCTCAGATCTCTCATTTCTTGACCGATTTCTGTAAACGATACATTAAAATGCTCGGAGGCTGATAAAACAAGACTACTAAAATTATTGGTACTGTTGGATCACTGAAAATTAAAAAAAAAATTAACTCAGTTTTTACATACGCCTACAACTTCTATCGTTCCAGTGCTCTTCGGGCTATTAGAATTAGAAATGAAAGAAGGGCACTGATACGATATAGGAGAATGTGCTCCGTTAGTTAAGAAATGAACTCCTGTATAAAAAAAATTGTAGAGAAGCCAGACTAAGAGCTTACCATGTCACTTCAATAAAACCTTAATGCCAAAGCCCTAAACCTTGTCTTTTCATCTCTAGCTATTCTTAGCAAACTGCACACATTCTCCTGTATCGTAGTGCCCTTCGGATAGAACAAGACTGACACTAGACGTTTGTTTTATCTGTCATTCTAATGGCCCGAAGAACACTGCAGTGATAGGGGTTGCTGGTAGGCCTATGTAAAAACTGATTTAATTTTTTTAACGTTTCCTAAACTTTGATCCAACAGTATAGTTTTTGCAAAGTCACCTGAAATGCTCCTAATACGGGGTTCTATCGATTTCATGAAATTTTGCTGCAAACTTCCCTTCAAAAGTATAAAATCTTCCTGGTATAATTTCAACCCTACCGACAGAGAAAAGGCGCGCTCTTTGCGGGCCGAGCACAAAGTATTTGTTTTCTGACCGACCCAGCACAGGTGGATAAACGGCACCTGATTGGCAGATTTTTTTGAGATGCGCTTTTAATTGCTTTCACGTGTTCTTTGCGGGACCCCTTTAGTCGGCAGTATGCAGAGTTAGAAAATAAATCAGTGACAGGTGGATAAACGGCACCTGATTGGCAGATTTTTTTGAGATGCGCTTTTAATTGCTTTCACGTGTTCTTTGCGGGACCCCTTTAGTCGGCAGTATGCAGAGTTAGAAAATAAATCAGTGTCGTTCCTGTAGGTATAGGAATAGAAAGTTTTATTATCTATTTTTATTTCTTTAGTTTACTCCATAATTAAATGAAATAATTTTCATGAGTATATCTACCCCCGCCCATGTCACTTTCTTTAAAGGATATGTCGATGGTCGGCTTTAACCTTTGTTCAACTGACTTTGCAAAAACTATACCTAATAATTTTGGTTGTCTCGTTTTATCAGCCTCCATCTTCCGAGCATTTTGATGTATCGTTTACAGGAATCGGTCAAGAAATGAGACATCTGAGAGAAAAATTGCTTTAGAAATAAAATTTCGGACTTCCATTGTCTTTATTTATTTTAAAAACACGACGTTTCGGATAGTAAGTATCTCTAACCGTTATCAAGTGTAAACTAAACAATCTAGTCTTTAGGCTACTACTTATACTACTTGGTGTGCAGTCAGGTGTGACGGCCCGCCCCCTTTTTAATCCTAAGACGCCTGTTTTCCTTAAGGAGTGGTTTCCATATGTTTGGTATGTCCGTGCTTGGTTGACTGAAAACTTCTTTATTCTGCATTATAAACGCAGCTTCAATAAACTTTCGTTTTCGCCAATGCGACTCCTTATGTAAAACTTTAGCTTCTGACCACTGAATCCTGTGATCATTTGACCATGCATGATCTGCTAAACCGGATTTTTCAATATCCCCTAATTGGGTACTTTTTAGATGTTCATTTACTCTAACCTGAAGAGGGCGTTTCGTTTCACCTACATATGATTTACCACACTCACACGGGATTTGGTAGATACATTCCTTATTATTTGAGGGATTTTCTGGTTTTGTTTTAGTTACAAAACTTCTTATCGTATTTCCCGAAGAAAATACTGTTTTTATATTATAGTGTTTAGCTATTCGTCTTATATTTTCTGAAATCCCTTGAACATATGGAATGTTAATAACACCTAACGGATTATTATTTTGAGAATTTGGTACATTTAGTTTGTTTTTAATTTTAAATATCGTTGAGTTTATTAATTTGTCGGAATAACCATTCTGTTGTAAGTCCTTTTTAATGTTTTTAATTTCTGTGGTTAATTCTTCATTATTACTACAAATATTTATGGCTCTTAAATACAAACTTCTTATAACTCCTTGTTTTGTAGCAACAGAATGATTAGACTTAAAATTTAGGTACTTTCCCGTGTGTGTAGGTTTCCTATATACAGTGGTTTGAATGTTTCTGTCTGATCGTTTGACAAGAACATCCAAAAAAGGTAAGGCCGAATCTTTTTCAATTTCCATGGTGCACTTGATTGTTGGTCGAATACCGTTTAAATGGTGTAGAAAATTCTGTAGTTCGTCTTCATTTCCCGGCCATATAATAAATGTGTCATCCATGTATCGTAGCCATAGTTTTGGTTTGACTCTTGCTGTGTTGATCGCATGGTCTTCGAACCACTCCATGTAGATGTTTGCTACCACTGGCGAAAGTGATGAACCCATTGGGAGTCCATCATTTTGCGCGTAAAACTTATCTTTCACTTGGAAGTAAGAGTTACGGAGACAGAGCTCCAAAAGATCCATCACCCCCTCCACCGATAGCGTTGTTCTCTCGTGAAGTGTATCATCAGTTTGTAATTTGTTTTTGATGATACTGAGTGACTCATTTATTGGCACGTTGGTGTAGAGACTTTCTACATCAAAACTTACAAATCTATCGCCGGGATCTAATTCGATACCTTTTAAAACCTCGACAAAATGTTCCGAGTTTTTGACAAAAGATTCGGACTTACCCTGTAGTGGTTGAATTATGTCCAACAAAAACCTCGACAAAGTGCTGGTCGGTGAGTCCCTGGAGCTGGTGATTGGTCGCAGTGGTATATCCTTCTTATGGATCTTTGGTAATCCATAAAAATGTGGTGCCTTACTGTGGTGTGGAGTCAGGCGGGATCTAACAGCGTCCGGGATATTTTCAGCATACTTCTTCAAAGTCCTGTAGATGCGTCCTTCTATGGTGGTGGTTGGATCTTTGGGTAGTTGCTTGTAGTCTCCTTTCTCCAGAATTTCTTGGATCTTTTTGTCGTAAGTCTCGACATCTATGATCACCGTCGCGTTTCCTTTGTCGGCCGGTAGAATCTTGATTGATTTGTCAGCCTGCAGGTTCTTGATTGCCCGTTGTTCTTGACTGGTGATGTTTGTCTTTTGTTGTTTCTTTCTTTCCAACGTTGTTCTTACTTTATGGCGAAACTCATCAGCTTCGGGTTGAGGGAGACTAACAGTTTCTATTGCCGCAATAATTTCCAGTGTCGGTGTCCGTGCCGGTGCAATGGCGAACTTAAGTCCCTTACTGAGTACCAATTCTTCGTTGGTGCTCAGAGTCCGTTTGGAGATGTTCACTATAGTGCTTGGTGTCGTTGCGTCTGTTCTATCTTGAGTACGTGTCTGTAGTTTCTTAAATTTTTCTCGGTGAGTTGATCTTATCTTCTGTCGTTCTCTGTTGCACGTACTGTCAATTTTACTCAGTATTGGTTCGTAGTCTTCCTCCCATGTGTGTCGTCTAATTTCGTCAAAACGCTCCTCCATTTCGGTGTTGAAGTTGGCTTTTCTCCATCGATGGTAACTGATTTGGGATCGGATTAGTGCTTGGCTGGTCCTCTCTAAGATTTTCTTCGTTCTCACTCCCGGAAAGTTGGCTTTTAGGCGGAAACCAACCGGAATGACACCACTGTCGCGCGCCTCGCACAAGAATGAAATGTGTTCTTCTTCCTTTATCACTTTAATTTTGGTCTTCTCGTAGCCTCTGAATAGATTGTTGATTCCGGGTCCGTACCGTTCTTCAACTCTTTGTTTGAAACTCGTAGACAATGATTGTGTAGAAATAAAATTTCGGACTTCCATTGTCTTTATTTATTTTAAAAACACGACGTTTCGGATAGTAAGTATCTCTAACCGTTATCAAGTGTAAACTAAACAATCTAGTCTTTAGGCTACTACTTATACTACTTGGTGTGCAGTCAGGTGTGACGGCCCGCCCCCTTTTTAATCCTAAGACGCCTGTTTTCCTTAAGGAGTGGTTTCCATATGTTTGGTATGTCCGTGCTTGGTTGACTGAAAACTTCTTTATTCTGCATTATAAACGCAGCTTCAATAAACTTTCGTTTTCGCCAATGCGACTCCTTATGTAAAACTTTAGCTTCTGACCACTGAATCCTGTGATCATTTGACCATGCATGATCTGCTAAACCGGATTTTTCAATATCCCCTAATTGGGTACTTTTTAGATGTTCATTTACTCTAACCTGAAGAGGGCGTTTCGTTTCACCTACATATGATTTACCACACTCACACGGGATTTGGTAAATACATTCCTTATTATTTGAGGGATTTTCTGGTTTTGTTTTAGTTACAAAACTTCTTATCGTATTTCCCGAAGAAAATACTGTTTTTATATTATAGTGTTTAGCTATTCGTCTTATATTT
This sequence comes from Aspidapion aeneum, assembly GCA_963576565.1. Classification (NCBI taxonomy): domain Eukaryota; kingdom Metazoa; phylum Arthropoda; class Insecta; order Coleoptera; family Brentidae; genus Aspidapion; species Aspidapion aeneum. The sequence goes on along the minus strand of OY755048.1, from coordinate 13,663,920 downwards.
TCTGAAATCCCTTGAACATATGGAATGTTAATAACACCTAACGGATTATTATTTTGAGAATTTGGTACATTTAGTTTGTTTTTAATTTTAAATATCGTTGAGTTTATTAATTTGTCGGAATAACCATTCTGTTGTAAGTCCTTTTTAATGTTTTTAATTTCTGTGGTTAATTCTTCATTATTACTACAAATATTTATGGCTCTTAAATACAAACTTCTTATAACTCCTTGTTTTGTAGCAACAGAATGATTAGACTTAAAATTTAGGTACTGTCCCGTGTGTGTAGGTTTCCTATATACAGTGGTTTGAATGTTTCTGTCTGATCGTTTGACAAGAACATCCAAAAAAGGTAAGGCCGAATCTTTTTCAATTTCCATGGTGCACTTGATTGTTGGTCGAATACCGTTTAAATGGTGTAGAAAATTCTGTAGTTCGTCTTCATTTCCCGGCCACATAATAAATGTGTCATCCATGTATCGTAGCCATAGTTTTGGTTTGACTCTTGCTGTGTTGATCGCATGGTCTTCGAACCACTCCATGTAGATGTTTGCTACCACTGGCGAAAGTGATGAACCCATTGGGAGTCCATCATTTTGCGCGTAAAACTTATCTTTCACTTGAAAGTAAGAGTTACGGAGACAGAGCTCCAAAAGATCCATCACCCCCTCCACCGATAGCGTTGTTCTCTCGTGAAGTGTATCATCAGTTTGTAATTTGTTTTTGATGATACTGAGTGACTCATTTATTGGCACGTTGGTGTAGAGACTTTCTACATCAAAATTTACAAATCTATCGCCGGGATCTAATTCGATACCTTTGGTTTCCGCCTAAAAGCCAACTTTCCGGGAGTGAGAACGAAGAAAATTAGAGAGGACCAGCCAAGCACTAATCCGATCCCAAATCAGTTACCATCGATGGAGAAAAGCCAACTTCAACACCGAAATGAGGAGCGTTTTGACGAAATTAGACGACACACATGGGAGGAAGACTACGAACCAATACTGAGTAAAATTGACAGTACGTGCAACAGAGAACGACAGAAGATAAGATCAACTCACCGAGAAAAACTTAAGAAACTACAGACACGTACTCAAGATAGAACAGACGCAACGACACCAAGCACTATAGTGAACATCTCCAAACGGACTCTGAGCACCAACGAAGAATTGGTACTCAGTAAGGGACTTAAGTTCGCCATTGCACCGGCACGGACACCGACACTGGAAATTATTGCGGCAATAGAAACTGTTAGTCTCCCTCAACCCGAAGCTGATGAGTTTCGCCATAAAGTAAGAACAACGTTGGAAAGAAAGAAACAACAAAAGACAAACATCACCAGTCAAGAACAACGGGCAATCAAGAACCTGCAGGCTGACAAATCAATCAAGATTCTACCGGCCGACAAAGGAAACGCGACGGTGATCATAGATGTCGAGACTTACGACAAAAAGATCCAAGAAATTCTGGAGAAAGGAGACTACAAGCAACTACCCAAAGATCCAACCACCACCATAGAAGGACGCATCTACAGGACTTTGAAGAAGTATGCTGAAAATATCCCGGACGCTGTTAGATCCCGCCTGACTCCACACCACAGTAAGGCACCACATTTTTATGGATTACCAAAGATCCATAAGAAGGATATACCACTGCGACCAATCACCAGCTCCAGGGACTCACCGACCAGCACTTTGTCGAGGTTTTTGTTGGACATAATTCAACCACTACAGGGTAAGTCCGAATCTTTTGTCAAAAACTCGGAACATTTTGTCGAGGTTTTAAAAGGTACCGAATTAGATCCCGGCGATAGATTTGTAAGTTTTGATGTAGAAAGTCTCTACACCAACGTGCCAATAAATGAGTCACTCAGTATCATCAAAAACAAATTACAAACTGATGATACACTTCACGAGAGAACAACGCTATCGGTGGAGGGGGTGATGGATCTTTTGGAGCTCTGTCTCCGTAACTCTTACTTTCAAGTGAAAGATAAGTTTTACGCGCAAAATGATGGACTCCCAATGGGTTCATCACTTTCGCCAGTGGTAGCAAACATCTACATGGAGTGGTTCGAAGACCATGCGATCAACACAGCAAGAGTCAAACCAAAACTATGGCTACGATACATGGATGACACATTTATTATATGGCCGGGAAATGAAGACGAACTACAGAATTTTCTACACCATTTAAACGGTATTCGACCAACAATCAAGTGCACCATGGAAATTGAAAAAGATTCGGCCTTACCTTTTTTGGATGTTCTTGTCAAACGATCAGACAGAAACATTCAAACCACTGTATATAGGAAACCTACACACACGGGACAGTACCTAAATTTTAAGTCTAATCATTCTGTTGCTACAAAACAAGGAGTTATAAGAAGTTTGTATTTAAGAGCCATAAATATTTGTAGTAATAATGAAGAATTAACCACAGAAATTTAAAAACATTAAAAAGGACAAAATTAATAAACTCAACGATATTTAAAATTAAAAACAAACTAAATGTACCAAATTCTCAAAATAATAATCCGTTAGGTGTTATTAACATTCCATATGTTCAAGGGATTTCAGAAAATATAAGACGAATAGCTAAACACTATAATATAAAAACAGTATTTTCTTCGGGAAATACGATAAGAAGTTTTGTAACTAAAACAAAACCAGAAAATCCCTCAAATAATAAGGAATGTATCTACCAAATCCCGTGTGAGTGTGGTAAATCATATGTAGGTGAAACGAAACGCCCTCTTCAGGTTAGAGTAAATGAACATCTAAAAAGTACCCAATTAGGGGATATTGAAAAATCCGGTTTAGCAGATCATGCATGGTCAAATGATCACAGGATTCAGTGGTCAGAAGCTAAAGTTTTACATAAGGAGTCGCATTGGCGAAAACGAAAGTTTATTGAAGCTGCGTTTATAATGCAGAATAAAGAAGTTTTCAGTCAACCAAGCACGGACATACCAAACATATGGAAACCACCCCTTAAGGAAAACAGGCGTCTTAGGATTAAAAAGGGGGCGGGCCGTCACACCTGACTGCACACCAAGTAGTATAAGTAGTAGCCTAAAGACTAGATTGTTTAGTTTACACTTGATAACGGTTAGAGATACTTACTATCCGAAACGTCGTGTTTTTAAAATAAATAAAGACAATGGAAGTCCGAAATTTTATTTCTACACAATCATTGTCTACGAGTTTCAAACAAAGAAAAATTGCTTTGTAAATAAGGTCACTAAAACTTTTTATCGGTAGTTACTTTTTTATTTTTCAACCTAGTTTTGCGTATGACATCTTAAAATGCTCAGGAGGACAAGCACAACCAACACATAACATTTCTGGTTCTAACGCATTTCACATTTTAGTTTTCTTCAACTCTTAAAAATTTCGTTTGTGAGATATTACAACCTGAATGAGATGGCACACGTGGCATAAGCTCTGCTATACGATTTTTACTGAGGCAACAGCAAAATCATTTGTAGTGGAGTGAGAAAATTCCTTTGAATCCATTGACTTTTCGAAATAACTGGCATTTTTACAAAAAATCATCCTGACGCCAATGGTGACATTTTACGAAAAATGAAAAAATCGTCTCGACATAAATGTTCAAACTTCACTAAAACTTGTTTTGCACTTATCTAGAGTTGATATTAGATACAGAAGGTAAAACTCAGAAAAAGGAGAATTTATGAAAAATTATTTTTGCACGCCCCTGATTGTGCTCAGTGGTCATCTAGGGTACAATGGCGTACAAGGTTTGAAAAATCCAGTACCTGGGGTACCTCGTACCAAATTTGGTGGCTATACGTCAAACCGGGTAGAAACGTCAAACTAAAAATCAGAAGAAGTACAATTTTATGGAAAAAAAATCATATCTCGGAAACTGAAGAGAAATTTAAAATACTGAGAAATAAGATTTTTTGGCTTTAGCTGACTGTCATTTTGTGGTATTAAAATTTTTTTGAAAAAAATCGTACGGGAAATGGGAACCTTGCAAACTTTCGCACTTTTGTTACACTTGCGTTGTAGCCACCCTGTGAAGCTATCTGTCAAGTGCAGGACAACAAGGAAACCAAACATTAAAAGAGTATAATCGAAGCTATATCACATAGAAAATTGCATGGGAATTGACCGCTTCGTTTAGGAATAAATTTACTTTAAAAATATCCAAAAAAATGGGGTGGCTCACTTCAATTTTTGAGCAAGTAAAATAAGATCATAAGTTTATATTATATATATATATATATATATATATATATATATATATATATATATATATATATATATATATATATATATACTTATGATCTTATTTTACTTTGCGTTGAGTTTTTTTTCATAATGGTAATATACAGGATGTTCCAATTCAATTCTTTTTTTGAAAAAATTACGAGTGCGTGAGACAAAGTATGTGAAAGTATAATTATGATCTAAATGTACAAAGGCAGAGAAAGCCATTTTTAAATTGTTTTTTTTGTTGTATGTATTGTTAAATAAATTGTTTTAAATGAAGGATTTAAAAGTTAAAATTGGGTTTACTATAAAGGGCTATAATAAAAAAATTATTTAAAAAAGCCAAAAAAGGTAATATTTTTTTCAAAGTTCATACAGTCATAAAATTTGAAGAAATTAGTCATAAAATTATAACAAGAATGCGGCTTCAGTCGGTGGTCGCCCTGGTATCTTAACTAGGATACTACCCAGGCAACTTAGGGGTATCTCTATCATTTGATTGGTTTTTCTCTTTTACACAAAGGTTATTAAAGAAAACGAATGTGCACAATCCAAAATGTTAGGCTTTTTAAACTATGAGACTGGCAAAAAAAAACGCATTGATAATGTCAAATCATTTCTAATAACCAAACAAGAAACAAAATGTTTTTCTTTAAAAACTAGTTTGAGCTTGAAACCGAATTCAAACATAATTTTTATAAAATCTAGGTCAATATGGGTACCGATCCAAAGTACATTTGTTGGCGCCCTCACAGCAAAACCGAAATAACTCCATCGAATACAGTGCGATCTCAGAATACTACTGAAGGTAGTTCTGATGATGAAGATGACGATGAAGACGAAGAAACATCAACCTCATCTCAAAACGCCCAAACTGAGACAAATCAAAGCGAAAGTAACAGTGAAAGACATCCAATAGCTTTGATTGATTATATTCTTAACACGATGAAATTTATAGACGCAATACTCAGTAATAACTCAACTGATGACCATTGCAGAGAATTCGTTGTAAAAGGCGGATTAAAACCTCTGTTAAAAATTCTAGGCCTACCAAACTTACCTGTGGACTGTCCAGTGACAAACCCAGCTCAAGCTGTGGCGACAGTTTGCAAGAGCATTTTAAATTTGGCTCACCATCCCTTCCTGTTCCAAGAGGGTTTGGCACAACTTGGCATAGTTTTGGAGAACCTAAAGCCTTTATATACCAAACAAGAAGTTCATCAAGGATCAAAACTACTAACGGAACTGGCAAATGCGACAGATATAGAAACAGCTTTTAGTACCGCATCACAAACGCCTATTCTGCATGCAATGAATGCTGCCCACGGATATGTCATTATGTTTGTACATATTTGTAGAACTGGCCAAACAGAAATCAGAAGTATGGCCCTTCAAGATTGGGGCTCAGATGAAGGTGTAAAAGTTCTCAGAGGTCTTGCCGAACTATACACAGCTCTAGTTTGGGAAAGCACCCTCCTACTAGCTTATTGCAGCGATGATCTGATTCCTTCTGAATGGGATGTCACAAGAGAAAGTATTGAGAAACTTAACACATTTTTTGACAAATTTGAAACTAATCCGATTTCAAGAGAAACACTGCAAGCCGCAGCTGAATTAATGGGTGCCGCTGATGCATTATCTTCACAATCAGGTTCAATGGCCATGGAAGTGGAAGGTACAGGAACATTTTCAGTTTCTAAACCTGATAACAGAAATTTGAAATATATAAAGCCTCTACTAGGAGCTTCATCGAGATTGGGAAGAGCCCTGGCTGAACTTTTTGGATTGTTGGTCAAACTCTCTGTTGGCTCACCAATAAGACAAAGAAGGAGTCAAAATGCTGCTGGTTCTCCATCTATGCCCTCGATTTATGCCAAAAAAGTAGCTAGGGCCCTTAATGTATTACTTGCCAAAGGACTTGACAGTGATAGTTTACCACCATGTCCGACCCCCAAATGTAGGCTTACATTTTTGATATGCAGTGTCGGATTTACTAGCCCTATGCTTTTCGACGAGCGCCGCTATCCATACTTTTTAATGCTAAAGAAGTTTGTCAGTATGGGAGGGCAAACCATATTTTTTAAAACATTTAAATGGGCTTTGAATGGTGGTGAAGCCACTGAAATTGAGAGTTTGCCCGATGGAACCCTAGGATTTTTAGATGCTTGGTTAACTTTGCTTGAAAAGATGGTTAATCCTAAGACCATACTAGAAAGTCCTCATGTAATTAACAATCCAAATTACAAATTTGATTCCCTCAAATATTTAATACAAATACATAAATTAGCATTTGATGCCATTGGAAGATTATGGAAAAACACACCTATTACAGGATATGGACCAAGAATTACTGAGACTATGTTAACTATTTTAAAACATATTTATTTTGGGGAAAAAATAATCAAAGGAAAAATAAAACATGAAGAATTAAAAAGCGATTTAACGGCTACTGCTTCTTCTTTATCCCTTTCTTCCACACCAATACGAGCTGCCCCTGTAGCACCATCTGCAAACAGGGAAAATGAAGATAATCTACGACAGTTGATGGACATGGGATTTTCGAGAGAGCACGCTGCAGAAGCCTTAGTACATGCAAGCAATCTGGAACAAGCCACAGAATACTTGCTATCTAGTAGTTTTGCTCAGAGAGGAGCCGGCACCTCCATGGAAGTGGATGCTGAAGACGATCAGGTTATGCAAGCTATTGCCATGTCATTGGGATGTAACCCAGCTCCAGATAATTCAAAACAAACCCTTGAAGAGCTTAATAAACAACTTGATCATTTTACTGAGCATGCCTTAGATGTCTGCTTAGAACTACTAAACAAAATGCCTGGCTTGGTGCATAAAGTTTGTGAGTTGTTGGTAACTGTAATGAAGCGCAATGGAAAAGAGTTCAGGGATAAACTGCTGACGTCTTTGGTTGATAGCATTGTTAAAATCGCCAACGAGATGTTGGAATTATGGAACAATATAGACAATCTGATGGATTACTATGCACATGTGTCCACTGAAACTGCTAGACGTTTGGCTAATTACATTCACCTCTTCATATTATTCTATGAAGTGTCTTCCTACTATGAAATCAAATCACCTTTTATGGTTATGTACGGAACAGGCTTACTAAATACTGCCATTAATTTGGTAAATAAAGCTAGCTCGATTATGGCAAGATTTTTAAACATGGCGAGCGTTTCACTAACAGAACCTGTGTGGCTTTCGCCTTGTCTTCTTTTGATTGACGCTTATTCTAAAGTTGTAACCCGTACCGACCGTAAACGTCTTATGCATATAAGTACCAACAGAACTTGGAGATGGTATGACTTAGTGACTGGCAATTGGACCAACTACTCTCCAACAAATAACAAACTAATCAATGAAGCTTATTGGTCAGGTGAGCAAAGCGTAAGAGTAACTTGTGGTCGAAAAAGATATACTGTAACTTTTCCACACATGCTGCAAATCAATGATGAAACAGGAAATAACAGACCAATTGCGATGAATTTAATAACTGTAACACATCCAAGTGGTACCGATGTGGCAGTGCAACCGCCTAACTTACCAATTTTCACAATTCTTACAAGAAAAGAACACGAAAGATGCCTTGGGGTACCGGCCGTATCAAAGTTGCAAATAATTGAGATTTTAAAATCATGCGTCCAGTTATTGAGATTGCCAATTAAAAGAGATGTGCTGCACTCAGTTTTATATCTCTGTGTAAGATTCACTAGAGACTTTGAAATGGCTAAGATATTTGTGAACGAAGGGGGTATTAAGTGCCTGCTCAATATGAAACATATGAGTGATTTCGTTGGGTTTGGTATTTTGGCTACTGTTTTGATTCGTCACGCCTTGGAAGAGCCCGCAACCCTCAACTATGCCATGGAAAAAGTTATTAGAGGAAGAGCTTTAACAGCCATACCACCCCCTTACAGAGACTTGGTTTATTTGACAAGACAACTAGGCGCTGCCGTTACAAGAGATCCTCAAACGTTTTACGAAGTAGCAAATAACGTGCTTAGAATTGACACATCAACTTCCACCTCGAAAACAGAAGGAGTAGACACCTCTCTTCCTGTGAAAGTTGAATCCCAATCTAGCTCGAAACCACCACCACTGGAAGATCCTGTATCTATTGAAGTGGTCTCAGATTTACTTAACGCTTTGTTAAAAACTAACGATGACAATAATAAATCAAAAACCAAAGACAAAAAGCAGGATAACTCACTCGTAGCAGTTATGTCTACTGGCGCAGGCGCAAGCGGAAGCTCCACAGGAGAATCTAGTAGCGGCGCGTGGGCAAACACTAGTAACGAGAAAAAGAAAGAGTCAACAGAAGAGAGCAAACAAGAAGATGAAGATGATAAAAGTAAAAAACTTATGTTGCCCAAGAGCGTGATTCTCAAAGTTTTGGCCGATTCTGTGGTATCATATGGACCTATTGCCAAAATGATAACCGAATATACATATAAAGCTGGTTGCTGCGATTTGATAAAAGAAGACACCTCTGCTCTAGCGTTTATTTTCGACAAAATTGAGCATATTTCTGATCCAGAATGTTCCACAATGTGTCGTATGCTAATAGCATCACTTGCCTCTGCCAATCATTCTCCTGAAGCGCAAATGACATTAGTTGTCGAGGTAAAGGCAGCTCTAAATCGTGCTCTGACATTACCCGAATCCTCTGAAAAACATAGCCAGATCCAACACCTTTGTGGAAATATAATTTCTACGATGATTGATAATTGTCCGGTGTCACAAATTTCGAGAAACACAAGCGGAGGCAACATTAGTAACATTGTTAAATTAATGTTTAGAAAGGGTCTGTTCAGCGACTTGGCAAAAGTAACACACTATTTGGATTTGTCTTCACCTATGACGTCATTTACAGCAAACGCTGCGCTAAAACCGCTGGAAACTTTATCCCGAACCATAAACCAACCGTGCACTCAAAATAGCCAACAAAGAAATCGTAGAACGACTCAAAATGAAGAAAACGCCGGTGCCCCCAGTGGTACTTCAACCGAAGGCACGAACGCACAAGGAGAAGAAATTGAAGATACTGAAAACACTGAACATGACATTTCAGCAGTTGCTTCCAGTTTGGAAAATAATACTGTAGCCGCAGATAGCAGATTAGAAGAGATGATGGAACAAATCTTGGAAAGAAACAGTGAAGATAATCCAGGCTTTGAAGATGCTCCAAGAAGAAGACAGCAAGGCGCTGTTGAAATTGATGAAGATGTTCCCTTTGGAGTTGGAGTTGGAATTCGCCATCCTTTGGAACATGCGTTGGATGATCGTGACGCAACCGTAAGTCACTCTAATATTCCATTTATTTTTTAACAATTTTATCGGTGCTAGAACATAATATTCACTTAGTAGTTTGCATTAAAATTGATTAGAACTTTTAGCATTTCTTACACACTTATTTATGTTGTCAGGAAGATCTTATGAGCACCGATTCCGGTGATACCGACTCGAGCAGCTCAGATCAAGAAAACCAGGGCAATGAAGATAACGAGGGAGATGATGATAACATGGACGATAATGACGATAACGATGATACGAATTATGAAGATGATGAAAATAACGAACCTGAAATTAGATCTGGTAGGGGTATTATAGGTAAGATTTATTAAAAATCCTTTTCTATATGTAGGTTTAAAATAAGATAAAATCTTATATTTTGTTTTTTTTCTTAATGCATCCAGGACGGAGAAGACGGGGTAAAATTTAATTTAAATTTTAATTAACTTTCTTCTTTTAATCACAACTTTCTAGGTATTTTATTACCTTGACCAAGACATTAAGATGTTGGACTTAATCAAATTTATGGACTTTTGGTGCAAAAGTGGCCATTAAAATTTTTGTTTTTTGTTTTTTGATAGATTCGGATATTTTAGCAGGCTCTTCAAGCCTCTTCCGAGTGGCTTCTGATAGAGACGAAGATGTTTTAATGATCCACTACGATGACGAGATTGAAACTAGCACACCCAGAATGATCCGTTGGAATGAGAACAACTTCTCCATCCCAATGCTTGATGATAACTCTGGAGACCACGGTAATTATTTATAATTAGCGAATTGGATGATGAAAGGACCTTCTCGTTCATTCGTTTTCATTCTCACTTTTTAAAGTTACAAAATAATATTTATTCCCAATATAAACTTTTGTCAGTAACCCTAAAACTTTATGTTACATTAAAATCGTATTTACAAAAAGAATGCATGCAATTTTCAATTAAATTTATTTTCAGTGATCATCCATCCCTTGCTGTTGTCAAGGAATGTGGGAGAGTCAAATCCAAACAGTACTTCTAGAGCTCAACGTGGTAACCGGACGAGACGATATCAGTATTTGTTCAACCCCAGGAATCCGAATCCACCAGTTATTTTGCAAAGGTTATTGGGAACTCACGACCCCCACAACATGGCCAATCTAATGACTGCCAATAACATACTAAGTGCACCATCTGACATCCGTGAACAAGCCCGAGTTGTTATTATGGACAATTTTGGAATCATTCCAACAAATGAAGAACAAATTGACTTTGTAGATCAATCTGGATATCTTTTTGGTCCCAGCTTAGCCGCGACCTTAAGTCACGTCCCTCCAGTGGTGCATTGGTGGAACATGGAGTCAAAATTGCTAGATCTAGAATCGGTCTTTGACTGCACGTCTTGGGTGTGCAACAGGCTTTTGCCGACGCTACTGAAACATAGAAATGCAGATTTGAAAGTTCAGTTGGCGAAAGAAGAGGAGGAAAAACTTATAAAGAAGAAGGAAAAGTCAGCTGAGGACTCTGCAGGTGATGCAGGTGTTTCTCAGGTAAATCAAGGTGAAAAGACTGAAACTATCGAAGAAGACACAGAAAGATCCCCTGATGTGTTTACCGAGGAACCAGATCCTAATCTTGTTGCCGACATATGTTTCCTTCATAACTACACACAGCAAGTAGAAGACAATAACCGTGAGGCTAGAGACTCCACTAATACAGAAACCCCTGAACAAAGATCAGAAAGAGAACGAGCAAGACACGAACTTATGGCTATTTTTAATGAAGCCACTCAAGAATTAGTAAACCAAGCTCCTAGCAATCGCGATCCGAGAGATCCTAACAATAGAGAGACATCTGAAGAAAGAGCAGAACGCGAAAGACAAGAACTCATGGCTATTTTTGATGAAGCTACCCAGGAAATTGTTAACCAAAGAGAAAGAGAGATTAGAGAGATTGATGGCGTTCCTTTAGGTTCACCAAATGCTTCGCCACCTGATGTTTCATCAAATGATTTTGTTTTATCGCTTTACCCACCATTACCAGCCTGGCTTAGAAATGACAGTTCTAATTCCAACTCCCAGAGTTTGCCCCCAGAACCTACTCGTTATGTTTCTGTTCAGACAGGAGAAGGTAGCACTGAAAATGTAGAAAGAATGGTAGAGGATAACAATAGCCGTGCCGAATCTGAAATCAGGTCAGAAAGTGATAGGTCAGAGTCCTCTAACACTTTTAATATGTCTGGCAATACCATTGCTACATTAATATTTTCTCGATCTGACACGAATAGAGAAGACTCAAACGATTTGCAAAGTAATCAAAGTACTCAAAGCTCAAACAATAGCGGCCCGTTTGTGCAGGCCATATTTGTTGACGAAGCTATGAATCCAGCTTCAGGATTTGTTCTAAGTGGAAATGCGAACCAAGGAGGGGATAATAGTAGTGACAGCAATCAAACATCTAGAGTCGAAAACACGTCCTCTGAAAACAGTACCAGTAATAACAGTGAAGGCAGTCAATGTTCAGAACCACCATCTCTGATGAACGTCAGTGAACCTAGTGTTCCAGCTCAAGAGGCTCCTTCAACTCAAACTGATGAAGGTGGTGGTGGAGACGCCTCAGCCTCACGTAACACTGTTGCTTCAACTGCTGAAGACACTGCTACCGCTGGTCCAAGCACTTCCAATGAAGATGGCGATATACCCGAGGGAATCGATCCGTCGTTCCTTGAGGCTTTACCACCAGAAATAAGAACTGAAGTCTTAGAGCAGCATAGAATAATTGCCCGACAACAAAGATTAGCTAGGGAAAGGGAACTAGCCGCTAGTACAGGAGAGACTCCAGCCGGGGAGAGTTCCACAGCCGAGCCTCCAACAGAAGTAAGCCCTGAATTTTTGGCAGCTCTCCCTCCTGCTTTGCAAGAAGAAGTTTTGATTCAACAAAGGTTGGAACAGCAAAGACAAGCTGCCGCTAGAGCACCGCCAAATGAACCACTAGATGCGCAAGCATTTTTCCAGACTTTACAACCGTCTTTGAGGCAAATGATTTTATCAGATATGGAAGATTCTCAGTTAAACTCTCTTCCACCAGATTTGGCTCAAGAAGCTCAGAATTTGCGAAGAGACTGGTATAATCGGAATAGACAAGCTCAAGAAAGATTTATACAAAGTAATCTTTCAATTATAGGGCGCAATAGTCATGGTCGGCACTACAGACCTAGAACGTTCCAAACACACACAACTGGTGCTTGGAACCAGTGGAGTAGAGATTTTATGAATTCAACAGTTCGTACTAATTCCCAAATGAAAATTCGAGGTCGACAATTACTTGATCACGAAGGAATTGCCTGCCTTCTAATACTATTATTCACAGATGACTCGCATTTAAATAAATTGAGATTACACAGAGTGATTAGAAACCTGTGTTATCACGCTCCAACACGAGAGTGGGTCATAAACGCTCTTCTAGCTATAATTGACAAGAGCGTTCATGTTAAGCATGAAGACCCCTTGGGCAGACAACAAAGAAAAGTACCACGCCCTGGGCCGTTAGTAAGCAAACTTGTGACTGACGCAAAACATCTTCCAACTGGAGGAAACTGGCTGACAATCAGAATGGAAGCAGCCTTGGGATGCGCTGCGAATGTTTTTATCGTTAATAAAATACCTGGAAAGAAGACCGAAAAAACAAGTGGTAATTTAGTTATTAGTATCCATCCTCAAGCTGCTCCAATAGTATGCAAAAATACGTTAGATTTATTCACAGCACTTGCAAAAGCATTCCCATCCTGCCTGCTTCCGGTGAAAACAAATAAAGAAGATAATTCCTTAACACCAGTGAAACTTGGCAATAACCTACCAGAATTTTGGGATGTTTTACTTAAATTAGACTCTGCTGGCATGAAAAAAGGAAAAACCATTGCGAAAGTAACCTCAGCCACTCCACAAGAAATGGATATTAAAGACTTTGACAATACAGTTTTCGGAAGATTACTGAATATGTTATCTTCACCAGTAGTAAATAAAAACACCCAACTGACAGACAACTTGTTGAAGTTGTTGTCGGTAACCACAGCTGGTATGCCACAACTTGTGAAACCGCACAGGAGTCGAAAGGGAAGCAGTAACAATCCAAGCCTGGACTTCAGCAATAATCCCCCAACACAGGCTCTAAACTTGGCAGTCAATGTGTTGACATATAAAAACTGTTCCGAAGAAGGCCTGGAGTTCATCACCAACTTGTTACTTAACCTGGCTAGTTCCTCCACGGAAATGAGTTTCCTGGTAAGTAACTCTATCTTTCTCTATTTATTAAAACCAGTACTCTTTCGTGTGATATACTGACTTTCGTAGAGGCAGAGCCGCGCTAGACTAGTGGCTGCCTGGAGCAAGACGGGAAATATGTAGCCCTTTTTCCGCTCTTTTAGTCACCACTGCAAGTTTTTGTGTTATTTCCTTATAAATGGTGCCCAGCGAGTGAGCTCAAAAAAGTGATTTACACCTAAGCAAAATAATTGTTAAAATAATGATGGCAGCATAAAAAAGTCAACAATTTTTTTAAATCGGATTTTTAGGGTACGCCCCCCTACTTATTTTTACGGGAGTCATAGTAAAGCCCATTTTATTAAAAAATAAAAACCAAATTTAGATCGGTTTAGTGGTTTTTGTGATATCAGCATTTAGCCTTAAAACTTTAAATGGCAATATCTCAGAAACTTTTGAATTTTTTATTTTGGTTACGTGACAGAGTCGGTTTAAACCATTTTTTTAAACTTAAAATCCTATCTCACCCAGATACTTCAAAGTCAAGCAAACATTCCTAGTGTTTTTAAAAAATGACATTTTTTAATGTTCAGTTTTTGCTTTATATTTCGAAATAAAGACATCGGAGACCAAAATTAGTACTACCTTACAAATGCGAAAGACAAAATTAAAATAGGTTTATTATTTTTTGAGTTTTTGAGAAAAAAACCTCAGAAAAAAACCATTATGATTTGGCAAAACGCTGTGCTAATTTAAAAAAAAATACATATTACGAAGTTGTTATGGTGTTTAAGTGCTCGATACTATAACAGATGCTTCAATTTATGAGCCTACAAATCGTGTCAAAAAAGTTTAGTTCGCTTATAAATTCCGTCTTGAAATTGTCAAAAACCTTCGACATATACAGTGCAACGTTTCAACAAATTATGGCAAGAGTGAATTTAAATTTATTTTGGCAATGTCTAACCAAATTTTTTATTTTATCTTCAAACGTATCTCGGTTTGAATCTGGAAGCAATAAACTCGCCTGCACTGTATGTACAGTGCGATCATTTCTACCTGCATACAAACCTGAAGTGCTTATTAGCTTTAAAATTTTTAAACAATCAACCAATAAAATAAGATTGGCATAAGATTGATTCTTTGGACACAAAACTTTTTTCCTTATGTCAAAAATTAACCAAGTATTTTTCATGTCCTTTATTTTCCTAAATTCGTCGACCCCTTTTTCTTTATCCTTTTCTATTGTACTACAAATTCTTTAAATAATACCAGAGAAATCATAATATTTCTTTCATTAGTTTTCGAGATATTACGTCTATGCTTTTCCTATTTTTAGTCTTAAGACAACTACTGAATCAATTATTCCTATAGATACTGAATTTGTTGCTGAAAGGAGCGATGGAGATCGGCACAATAGTGGAAACTCAAATCAAGAACATGTTAAGTGACCTGAAAGACCTAACGAACACTGCTAAGAGGAAGCACGAAGAAAGCAGTGGTCCTTCGACATCGAAGGGAGTCATATTTAACCGATTCACGAACGAGCAAGTGGTCATTACTGCTTCAAGCAAAGTGAAAACCGCGTGCGAACTTCAATTGCCGTCCATGGTTCCTTTGACCTCAAAATCTTCAAGCCAAATATTCTTCCTAAGAGTTCTTAGGGTTGTAGTCCAAATCAGAAACTCTATTAAGATGACTATGAAAAGAAGTAGGTCCCAATTACACACATTCTTTTTGTTAAGGTACACCCATTACACTGCCCAACAGTCAAAATGTTGGAAGAAATTTTTTATAAATTTATACTCGTGAGATGCCCTGATATCATAACCACCGTTGGTTTTCCCAAGTTGGCTCGGTTTGTCAGAAAAAAACTATTTTTTATAAATTTTAATAAATAAAATTTCAAACTCTTTTGGGTAGACAACTTAAATTTGGCCTATAAATAGAGGCTTAACAGCTGCATCTTTTAGTAAAATGTAAAAGCAATAAGCAGCCGTTTTAGGGAGATACAGCTACTTCCAAGTAGACTTTTTTTTGTTAAAACCCTTCACGTTGACCACACAAAAATAACAATCATCAACATGATTGGCTCAGTGCAAAACATTGATTTAAACTTAAAACCGTTTTTATTTCCATTGGATAGTTTTAGGTTCAGAACGATTTTCCAGATTTATAAATAAGTCTTTCAGATACGATACGATTTGTTCGTTTTTAAGTTATTTATGGCTCTCCTTTGTTCTGCAAGAGGGTATCCTCCACAAACGTAGCAAAATTTGTCAGGATCATTCAAGCATGATCTGCCCAAATTCATCTTCAGTTAATTTGCAAATCTACCATAAAGGGACAGGAAGGTTTGAAACTTTAAAAAATCTTCAAATGGGCGTATAAACTTATTTTCTAAACATTTTTTCTGTAGAAAATCCTTTCGATACCCATTAAAAAATTATAGCTAGAACATTTTGTTTATTTCGGTATTCCAATAAAAAATTTTTAATTCGTAAAATGTTTCATTCTTTAACGAGTTACGCCCTAATAAACATAGTGTGTTTTAACTAGATTTTTTATTGTGTAAAAGGTTTATAAATCTCTCATTTTTAATGAATTTTTTTCGCCCCCTACCTTTTTATCTTTACTAGATCTAGTTTATTTATTTCATCTGGCTCTCACTGTATCATTATTACCATCATTAATGATTCCATCGATATTTTTAACCAATTACCGAATTAAATTGATAAAATTATCCATTTAGAAGTCCTTGTAGAAGTTATCCCCACGCCTCAACGCAATATTTTTCCTTATAGTTCTACCAGGTGGTAAAAAACCGGACAAAATGTTTTACATTATAAACTTTGAAATATCCCATCGATTTTAATATGATAAACTGCACTATCCAAGAAATTGAATAGGTTATAGACCAAGAACAGTATTTTATCCACCATTTCAAATTCCAGGATGGCAGACAGAATCCAACAAAGAAGCTCGTTTATTTTTATGTTGCGGACATTTTTTAGAATGTTTTAATAATGCTTTATTAATATTTTTAAAATCCAAGATGGTTTTTAAACTTAAAGAGGCTCGTTTATTCTTATCCTTTGAAAAACCTTTTTCTGCTGCAAACGAGTTATAAATTATAAAAATCGGTTTAGTGGTAATGATTTTATGATGAAATTAATGCGCAAAGATACAAGCGTCTAAAATGCAAACACTAATATCTTAAAAACTACTAAAGGAATTTTCTAATTTGCCAATATTTTTAAAATCCAAGATGGTTTTTAAAATTAAAGAGGTTCGTTTATTCTTATCCTTTGAAAAACTTTTTTTCTGCTGCAAACGAGTTATAAATTATAAAAATCGATTTAGTTGTTCTCGAAATAATAATGTTTGTATCAACCATTGTTTTACAGACTATACGATTGCCTTGGAAATTATTTCAGCATTAATTTCCGTATAAATTTATTATTATTGTACCTGTTTTAATGAAATTAAAATTAGCATGCTGATAATTTTTGTATTTGATTAAAATCGGTTTAGTAGTAATGATTTTATGATGAAATTAATGCGCAGAGATACAAGCGTCTAAAATGCAAACACTCATTTCCTAAAAACTACTAAAGCAAGTTTGATGATTAGTACCTTGTTGTTTGTAACAATTTAGATCATTTAGACAAATTTTAGAAAGGTTCGAAAAATTTCTTGCAAAATAAGAAAAAGCAATCCTTTATGTAGGATCAAATTTAATTAAGTCCGCCATCTTGGATTTCAAGATAGTGGCAAATTTTCAGAATTATTTTTAAATAGTGGATCTTTACTATGATTCTTTTTATTTTGTAAAAATTGGTTCAGAAAAAATTCATTTGTGGGAAAAGCAATCGTATAATGGATGAAAATTTTTTTTTGGAAACCTCTAAACCGATTTCAATGATTGGAGGTATGAATGTATGTACTTGGAAGAAATACGGCTTTTTTAAAAAGTAAAAAAAAAATTGGAACCTAGGAAAAAACGAGCCTCTTTGAAGGGTTTAGTTTGATTCTCTCTGGCATTTTGAAATTTAGTATGGCGAACAAAAAAATATTTTTGCTCAAAAGCCCTATCAATTTCCTGCAAAGTTTAGTTTGTTTCATTAAAATCGGTGGTATGGTTCGAAAGCTATAATGAAAAAAAAAAATTCAGTTTCTTTTGGTCCACCCAGTAGTTTTATAAAGCATAGAAAAAAATTCTGCTTGTTTTAGATCCTTCTGTTGATTCTGAAATGGAAGCTTTAAGTCAACAGTTGTTTGGATTAACAAGTCTTTGGGACACATTGAGCCAATGCTTGCTTGAACTAGAGAACGCACCAGACCACCATGCTGTCTTAGTATTACAGGTACGAAAACTTTTATTATTACATTCTTTGCCTTTGCTTGTCAGTTGTTTAAAATTATGTTGTGCAACGTAACTTTTTTAAATTCTTTTAGCCTGCTGTGGAGGCGTTCTTCCTAGTTCACTCGCCTCAACAAGGCGCTATAATCATGAAAGCCAAGCCTAGACGAGAAGAAGTGGTTGTAGATGAAAGACCTAATGTAAACGCTGAAGCAGAGCAGGACCAAGAACAATCAAACGAGCTGTCCTTTGTATCTTTACAATCAAACGATTTATCGTTTGTATCTGTAACTCGGTCGCCCGAATCGCCAAACCTACCGGTGTCCCCTCAGCCTTTACCTCCGGATGAACACCCAGAAGCAAGGTCACCTCCTCCACCCAGGCGTCAGACTAACCCTCCTGTTGAGGAAGAACCTATGCAGTTTGTTTTTGATGTGACAGAAAACCCTCCAAGAGATACACCACAAATGATGAATGTTGTTGCCGAAGAACTACCGAGATTATCCAGTAGAGAGAATAATGATAATGATGGGGCGTTTAACGTACCAAACTTATTAAATTCCCCCGAAAATGCTAGGTCTGCTGAAGAAGCATCAAATGTCTCTCCAATCAATAGAGATGATCACCAAGCGGTTAACCGACCAAATGCTGAATCACCACAGGTTGTGAATATTGCTGCACAAGAAATTCCGGTAGCAGAGGGACAAAACGTTCCTTTGCCTAACAGAAATGAAAACGATGAAGTGTTTAACATACCAGCAGTGCCAAATTCACCTGGAAATGCTGCTCTACCTGCTGAGGGTGTGACTGTAGAGCCATCGGCACCTGTCACCGAAAGTGAGGAAAGCAAAACTACTTTCGATTTTGAACATAGACACGAAACAGCCACTAGACAAGTGACACCTGAACAACAGAAATTCTTGAACTTTGCCGAAAAGCATAGAACCGTCCTAAATCAAATTCTAAGACAGAGTTCAGCACATCTGGCAGATGGACCTTTCGCTGTTCTTGTAGACCACACGAGAATACTCGACTTTGACATTAAGAGAAGATACTTTAGAACCGAACTCGAGAGAATGGATCACGGCACCCGGAGGGGAGAGACTGCAGTACATGTCAGAAGGAACAATGTTTTCGAAGATTCGTTCAGGGAACTGTTTAGAAGATCACCCGAAGAATGGAAGAATAGATTCTACATTGTTTTCGAAGGTAAGAACACTTTGACTTTTAAAGATTTCATAGTTTTGTTCTCGATTAGATAACTTTCTTCTACCACGTTCTCATCTACGAACTCTAATCATCTATTTCTCAGTCCTCTTTTTCCCTTTTCTCTCGCCTCACACATTAACGCTGCCTTTACCTTCCAGAGGAAGAAGGTCAAGATGCAGGTGGTCTACTGAGGGAATGGTATGTGATCATCTCGAGGGACATCTTCAATCCCATGTATGCGTTGTTCACCGTGTCCCCAGGAGATCGAGTGACATACATGATCAATTCTGCCAGCCACTACAATTCCAATCACTTGTGTTACTATAAGTTCGTTGGAAGAGTTATTGGTGAGTAAAAATAAAATATTTTACAGTTTAGTTTACACAGTTTAGGTAACTGAAGAGTGAGAATGTTTGGGAATCATATCTTTAAATTTATGAGAGGCGGTTTGAAATGTTTTATTTTTTTTATTTAGCCAAGGCAATATACGACAACAAACTGCTCGAATGTTACTTTACGAGATCCTTCTACAAGCATATTCTGGGCATTTCAGTAAAGTATACTGATATGGAAAGTGAAGACTACAGCTTTTACAGAGGTTTGGTGTACCTCATGGAGAACAACATCAACAATCTCGGACTAGATTTAACATTTAGCACGGAAATTAGCGAATTCGGAGTGACAGAGACTAGAGATCTTATCCCGAATGGAAGACATATTCCTGTATCTGAGGAAAACAAGATGGAGTATGTCAGACTGGTATGCCAGATGAAAATGACTGGTGCTATTAAACAACAGTAAGTAACAATCTTTCAGGAATTTTAACGCAGCCAACGATAAAGACCGGCCATGGCGCGTTATAAGCTAGTCGGCGGTCACGTGATTTTAGGAGTCCCAGGATTCTTATTGTATTGCTTAATATATTATATGTTTTTACACAATTTAAATAAATTAACAAAAAATGTTTGTTCTTTTATAGGCAAAAATTTAAAAAATATCTTGCTGATATATGTGTTTATTATGGATAAAAGAACTGAATCTATAAAATAAAATCTCATATCTTCAGGTACATATATTAGGTACATAATATCGTTAGTAACTTCAAATCTATACAAGTCTTTCAAAATTGGACATATCAAACCTAAGCTTTTAGTTTTTTAATTCTTTGACTGTCATCATCTTTGAGTTCTTATTCAAAGATATATTAGCAGACACTAAATCATTGTGCTTTTTAATAAAATTATTTTAAAAAACTTTACATGCCCTTAAACTAATTTTTTCAAGCTTTGACAATAGTTTTTCTCCGCAAAAACACTCGCTAGAGTTATCTAAAGAAAAATTTTCAATATAAAACATTTCACAATAATTTATTAAAAAGAAACAAGTGATTTTGTGAATAAGTGAGATGGTTTTCCCATTCAATGAACTGAATGTAGTGGTCGTCAATAATTTTTTGAAAAATTACCCAGCACAAAGTTTAATATCTATTTCAATAAAGTGTAAGTTAACTACCAACTCATGTTCTTTTAAAAGCTGTATCTTACTTTTTAAATATTTCACACTACCAGAGAGATTACTATCTGTTAACAATATTTTACAAATCAGTTTTTTAATATTGCGAGGGTGCGGAAGACATATTACCTTAGAATTGTAAATTGACGTGTATGCACTGGATAACTGGATAAACAAAGATGAAGCCAACATTAAAGTGTATCCACCATATCTTCGATTCTCAGGTTACCTTTTCAAGAGACCTAATTGTTCAATAAGAAATGACAACTGAACACATTTTTCACTCACTATCGATGTCTATTACTTGATCAATCTTTTCCAAGATCTTATCTTTTACCACTTCTTTCCCGTTTGCAACATATTAGGTTTCAGTTTTATAGTTGGACCGACAAGGAACAACACTAATTACACGTTCGCGGCATTGTTTATCTTACAGGTATTTTCTTTATAATTTACTCATTAGCCATTAATTATTTTAACGCAGCCCACTACAGTCTTTCGTGGGCTCCGTTATTTTAATAACTTTGATAAAATTCACATAAAATTCATGCCCGAATTAAAAAAAATCGACGTAAACAAACATACTAAAACTGAACACACACATGTTTTATAATGACAGCGGGCCGTGAGGCGTTTTTTTGTGGGACTCCTACGGTCACGTGATATTTTTCTCGTGGGCTGCGAATTTTAATAGTAGTACACCAAGATGAAGTTTGGGACGCGAGCCGAAGCGAGTCTATAAATTCATCTAAGCGCGTAATGACAATAACATTTTCGTTATAAATATCCAAAATTATGCAAGTTTAGAAAAACATTTTCAAACTAGTATGAACCTTTCAATTTGTATTGTTGAACTTGACTTTACTTTTATCTCAATTCTTTCTACGGAATACCATTTTCTCGTACTTTACTTTTTTTTCACTCCTTTTTTAAAGGATTTGGATAATATTTAAGTTTAAGTAGTAAAATATGCAGAATATTGTTCAAACCATTCGCGATGCCTTATTTAAAATCTTTAGGTTTTTTAATTTTTTCTTATGTATGATAGTTCGTATCAGCCATCCAAAGCTCAGCTCTCTAGCGTTTATGGAGGTGGGCAATATTACTTTTACATAAATTTACATTTATAGGGGAAGTAAATTAAAATTTTGGGATTTTTAAAATTTTTCCTATAGTTTTATCATAGTTTCTAGCAGCCTTCCAAAGCTCAGCTCTCTAGCGTTTCTGTAAGTGGGCAATGTTACTTTTACATAACTTTACATTTATAGGGGAGGGGAGTAAATTAGAATTTTAAGTTTTTTTGATTTTTTCCAAGGGTTTGGTTATAATTTCTATGAGTCTGGTAAATTTCAGCTTTGTAGCATGTCTGGGAGTGCAGTAAACTTTTGATGATCTATACATAAGTGAGTGGCAATTTTGAAGTTTTTAAAATTTCGTAACTACTCTACTCCTTTTTGGAAGTGCATGCAACTGGGAGGGATTGTTAACTCTAGAAAGTTCTACGACTGTGCAAAGTTTGAGTTTCATAGCTTATTCCAAAGTAGAGTTTTAGATAGGTTAATATGGGCTGAAATGTTTCAAGAAAAGGTGGTACAGCAGTTCGCGCGAACATGGCTACTGCCATGCCCTCAGATACTAATCAGTTTTCGTTTTCTCTAGATTAACAGCGTTTTTGGAAGGCTTCTACGACATAATTCCATCTCGGTTGATTTCCATTTTCAATGAACAAGAACTAGAATTGCTGATTTCCGGTCTTCCAAATGTAGATATCGACGACCTGAAATCCAACACCGAGTACCATAAGTACCAGTCGAGTTCTTTGCAGGTGAGTTTTAAATATTTAAATTTTTTAATAATACCATACAGACAAGAGCTGCATCTGCTTTACGTAGATTTGCAGAAGGCATATGATAGTATACCACTAAATCTACTTTGGAAAGCGTTGGAAAAGACAAACATAAGCGTACAACTAATTAAGGCCATCAAAGAGTTATACCGCAATAGTAAGGCAAAAGTTAAAATAAAAGCAAAACTAACCAAAGGCTTTCAAGTAAATAAAGGTCTTAAACAAGGTTGCTGTATCTCGCCTACGCTCTTCAAGATATATTTGGAACAGGTCCTTAAAGTCTGGAAGAGAAAATGCCAAAACATGGGAATTCCGTTGGATGACACCACCTTGTATACTTTATGTTTCGCCGATGATCAGATAGTGGTGGCTCAGGATTATGACGACCTCGAATATATGACACGAAAACTAATAGAAGAGTACAATAAGTGGGGACTAGAGGTTAATATCAATAAGACAGAGTATATGTGTATTGGTGGAACGAAACAGGATCTAATCTTAAATACTGGGCAGCGAATTCAGTCCTGTGATGAGTATAAATACTTGGGTCTAAAAATTACAGCTGACGGAACACTAGACAAAGCTATAAAAGATAGAAACGTACAAGGAAAAAAAGCAATAACTTTATTAAAATAATTTGGGACCAAAGTATATCAAAACATAACAAAAAGCTTATATATAACACCATTGTAAAAAGTATTATTACATACGGCTCAGAAGTATGGCCAATCAAAGATAGAACAGAAAAAATGCTTTCCGCTACGGAGATGGACTATTGGAGAAGAGCAGCAGAGAAATCAAAAAGAGAAAGAGTTACCAATCAAAGAATAAGAGAAATTATGACAGTGGGTGAACGTACTCTAGTGGATGATATAAGAACAAAACAACTGGTGTGGTACGGACATGTACAAAGAATGGATGATGGAAGACTACCTAAACAAATATTACAATGGAAACCAACTGTGCGTGCAAGTACTGAAAAATAATGGAATTTCCTTCGACAGGTCGCCGGTTTGGCTTTACAAGCACATTTTAAAATAATTGTCGGTATTGACGATTGTAAATGGAAAGTTACGATACATATGGAATTTTATATGAAAAGGCACCTACCTCGGACTCTCTTGCGGCTCCAGTCAACGTTTAAACGTCCAGTTTTTCACCTCAAAATTCACTTTTTTGGGAACGTGATTTTTCTAGTGTCTTGTTGTGACGGTGGTTGTTTGCGCACTCATCGCGGCGCTGCTTGTCCTCGCACGTGTGCGGTGCCGTGAAAACCCATATGCATATTTAAGAGCGCGAAAATTTAAATTATTTTAAACGCGCAGAAAAGGAAAAGAAAATGAAAAATAGGAAATTCATTGCTTGTGTTCGTGCAACTTTAATTTTAAATTCAAATTTTGCGCCAAATTCCCGTATTCGGAAAACCCACACAATTTCAATTTGATTGGCACAAGCAAAACGCCAGCGCCATCTACGAAAAATGAATCTGCGCAAAAAGGCGTAACCAAAAAAATATTCGTCTGTCATATTCTGTCGAGATCACCACGCAGCATGGTGATAAATTCTATTAACCAAAAAATCCAATAAAATTCTTAGAAAATCAAACTAAACCATTACACAAACAAGTGATTCTAGTGTGGATCGACTGCAACGACTGGGCCAGCGAGAGGAGCTCCTCTGGACGACGGAAACAGCTGAAAAGGTGAGTGCCAATCCTCTATATTGTCTTTGTGTGGCTCGGAAAAATTAATATTTTTACATCGTCCTTTTAAGGATTTTTGCACCCAGATTTTATAAAACGGCCAGCGCTTACAGTCCCGCAGCTCTACCCCTCAAACCAACAACATTTTCTGGTCCCACGACCCAGATAGTTTTTTAAAATTTGTTTGCTAAAAATATTAGATCTTTTCGCCTCGCCATTTTGATTCGTTTGTTGCCGTGTCCGGTTTAGAAAGGAGGTTCCGTCCCCCCTTGCGTGGCTTAACGGTGGCTCCACCCACATTTCATTGCAGCCGAAATTGGCACTTCGTACGTCGTTTGTTTTGATTCAAAAATCGAAAGTTGTTTAAATAATAGTTATTTGTTTAAATAATATGTTATAGTTATTCAAAACAACAAAAGTGCTTGTGAGTTAAATGCTTTATTCTTATTTAACAGGTAAACAAACACATCTAGTAGAATTAGTATTTACCTGTAAATAATAAGAGAAGCGGTAGTAGGTACAAGTTGTTCTGTGTGCATTTATTTTGGGAGAAAGATCGCGACCTAGGATAACAGCTGTGATAAGTTTTTGCATTTATTCGAGAAATCGATAATAAAATATATGCTGTCGGACTCTTTTGGACTGATTAAAGTCAATAGGGGTCAAGTGTTAGTTTTATTCCTTTTAAATATTTTTTATTTTTTTAATTAACAATATGTCGTTAAAAAAGCTTGAGAATCAACGCAAAGTTTCAATATCTCGTATTACGGAAACGTATAACTTGGGAACAAAAGCTAAATCAGATAGTTCTTCCTTGCCAATTTTTAAGGCGTTTTACGAATCGTTAGATGATCACTATGAACAATTTAAAAACATTCATAATGACATCATAGGTCTCTTGAAAGACGACGACGATGATGAATTCGAAGTACAGGACAAAATTAGGAAAGATACGGATCTATTCTACCACCAAGCTAAAGTTCTTTTTTCGAGTTTATGTTCCGATTCAGTTCATTCAAATTTCACCCCCGCAACTTCACACTATTCACGTAGCGATGATCTGGGCCCTTTAAAGGTACCTTGCTTTAATGGAAACGTAAAAAAGTGGCCAACCTTTTACGATGTTTATTCTTGTTTGGTTCACGAAAACTCTAATTATTCCGATATAAGGAAATTTCAACATTTGCTAACCTTCCTTGAGGGCGAACCACTTAATATTTTAAGTTCTATAAAATTAACGGCAAGTAATTACGCAATCGCCTGGAAGGTATTAACAGATCGCTATCAAAATAAAAGACTTTTAGCCAGTACCTACTGGAACTCAATCTACTATGCAAATTCTTTAAAGGGAAACCAGTCAGCAAAGGATCTTAGAGTCTTGGTAGATACTTTTTCCGAGAATATTGCGGCGCTCGAAAATCTTGAATTTCCAGTAACGTCGTGGTGTTTTTGTTTATTTTCAATTTTATTATCAAAAATCGATCAAACCACAAGAACCGCTTTCGAATTAAAGTATAGTACTACCGAGATTCCAACATATCAAAATCTAATTCAGTTTCTTATTAACCAATGCCGTGCTCTTGAAACAGTACAGCTATCTCCCCAAAATACGCAAATGCAACCTTCGACTTCAAAACAGCAAAAACCAAATTATTCGAATTCTAGTAACCAAAAATATAATTCTTATTCAAATAATCAGTACAAATCAAGCCCTCCATCAAATTTTTTAGCGCATACGCACTCACAAGTATCAAATAAACAATCCAATATTCAATTTCGACAAAACCAACAACCCTATAAGTGCAAATTATGCAATAATTCTTTTCATCCACTCTCGCAGTGTGGTGTTTTTATTTCCAAATCTCCTTCAGATCGTTTTACTTATGTAAAACAACAATCGTTATGTATCAACTGTTTACGTTCAAATCATCAAGTAATTGACTGCAGTAGTACCTACAACTGCAGGGTATGTCGACATAGGCACCATAGTCTTATTCATCTATCGCAAATGACAGATTCAATCCGTCAGAATTCAAGTCAATCCTTTGTTAATTTAAGCCAAAATTCAAATCAAAATTCGAACTTAAATCAAAGTTTTAATTCAAATCAAGTGGCCGTGCCAAGCACAGGCACAAACTTATCGTACCAGAATTCAAATTCAATTCTTAGCCAACAGAACCCTAGTTTTGTTCAACCCAGTTCAAATTCAATTCAAATCAATTCGAATCCAAATACATCTACAAATCAATACTCTTCGTTATCCACCTTGACGCCCCGTACGACAGTGCTTCTAGCGACTATAAAATTAGAGGTACTCGATAGTCGGGGTAACTACCAACCTGTCCGAGCACTTCTGGACAGCGGTAGCCAAGCTAACCTGATAAGCGAAGCTTGTCTTAACAGGTTAGGCTTGCCAAGAAACAAAATTTCGATCCCTGTTCTGGGACTAAATCAATCTTCATCGGCCACTAACGGCATTTCTACTTGCACTATTCGAGCCCTAGGCCAACAAGAGCCTACCTTTTCTATTCAAGTCTTCGTTTTACCGAAACTCTGTTCGAATATGCCCTCAATACAGGTAGATTCATCCAATTGGAGTCATATTTCAAATCTAAAGCTTGCAGATAACCAATTTTACAACCCTGGTCCAATTGACTTACTCTTAGGTGCACAACTTTACACAGAAATCGTCCAATCAGGACGAATTCCAGGACCTCACGGCCTACCCTCCGCTTTTGAGACAGTTTTTGGGTGGGTCTTGATGGGCCAAACTCAAAACATAAATATTTCACCTCAAGTCAATTCTTACTTTACTTCCTGTGAGCAGTCTCTCGACTTTAATATTCGCAGATTTTGGGAACTAGAATCAATTAAGTCAAAAACGTTTCTCTCACCCGAAGAAAAAAGATGTGAAGAGATTTTCCAAAAAACTACCACTAGAGATATTTCGGGCCGATTTACTGTAAATTTGCCTTTTCGTCACATTGACCCTCCTGACCTAGGAGACACATATTCAGTGGCCTATCGTCAATTTTTGTCTCTCGAATCTCGCTTAATAAAAAATTCAAATTTCTATAGTATGTACTCGGATTTTATGAGAGAATATCTCAAAAACGGGCACATGTCTTTAATTCCAAGATCCGAACCTAGACCTCAGTTATGTTCTTATTTACCACATCACGGAGTCCTTCGTCTTGACAAATCAACGACTAAACTCCGGGTGGTTTTTAACCCCTCGATTAAGGGTTCGAAAGGCCTAAGCATGAACGAAACTCTTTTAATAGGACCAAAATTACAAGCCGATATTTCCGAAATTCTATTAAAATTCAGATTTTATTCTATCGTATTTTTGACTGATATAAAACAGCACTTTTTACAAATTCAAATTAATCCAATTCATCGGGACTACCAAAGGCTACTTTGGCGATTTGATCCCAATGAACCCCTGCAGGAATACAGGCTTAACACAGTGACGTTTGGTGTTAGTTCAAGTCCCTATTTAGCTATTAGAACTCTTAGAGAGCTAGCCATCCTGGAGGCTAAGAATTATCCTGAAGCATCCCAGGTCCTTTTGAATAACATTTTCATGGACGATATTTGCTGTGGAGCTAACTCTCTAGAAGGTGCTTTATCACTTCAAAAGGATCTCATAGCGTTGCTTAAATTGGGAAAATTTGAATTAAGAAAATGGGCATCAAATAATCCGAAACTTCTTTCACATTTGTCGCCCGCTGATTGTTACCTTTGAAGACGATTCTTCAACATCGATTAAGGTGTTGGGCCTTCAGTGGCACCCTTCTACAGATACTTTTACCTATTCTTGTACCCCTTGTGAAAAACCTTGCACCAAAAGGAATATTTTATCGGCTATCGCTAAAATTTGGGATCCTATAGGTTTCTTATCGCCTGTTTCATTTTTAGCCAAAGTGAGTATGCAAAAACTTTGGTTATGCAAAACTGATTGGGATGAAATACCCCCGATCCAATCAAAACTCTTTGGAATCAATTCAATAATCAATTAACCACTCTTTCGAATCTTTGTATACCTAGACATATTTTTTCGAATAATATTCAACGATGTCAATTGCTAGGTTTCTGCGATGCATCCGAGCTAGGATACGCTTCTTGCGTATACGTTCGCGTCGAATTACCAAATAAAATTATCAAAACTGCTCTAATCATGGGCAAGTCAAGGGTTGCTCCCTTACACACTATTTCAATCCCACGTTTGGAACTACTTGGAGCTACTCTATTAGCTGATTTACTCGAACTAGTTATTCGCACCTATTCATCATTACTCGTAATCGATGAAATTCTTGCGTTCTCGGACTCACAGGTCACGCTTCATTGGGTCACATCTTCACCTCACAAGTGGAAGACCTTTGTGGCAAACCGCGTAAGTCGTATTCAAGAAACAATCCCCGAAGTCCCATGGTATCACATTACTTCACTCGAGAACCCTGCCGACTGCGCTAGCAGAGGGTTGTCGCCCAATAACTTAATAAATCACCCTCTTTGGTTTCACGGCCCTCCATGGATTACCTTGCCCACTACGGAGTGGCAAATTCAAAGGTTTATAAATGAACGTTCTTTGGGAGTTCCAGACGAGGTTCTCAAAGAAGAAAAACCGGAAAATTCAGTGGTGCTGACGGCAGAAATTCAAAATCAAAACTTTTTTGATAGATTAATCGATAAAATATCCAATTTAAATACCATTCAAAAAATCATTTGTCATTTTCTAAGACTTATTCACAATCGAAAAACCTCAGTTGACCCTTTATCCGGCGTTTTTTCCGCTTTTGAACTACACAAGGCTCTACTTGTTTTAGTTAAAAGGGTCCAAGAAGAGTGTTTTTCGGATATCATTCAAAAAATTCAAAATACTCAGCTATTACCTAAGCCGTTTCGCAAACTCGCGCCCTTTTTGGACGAATTGGGTTTCCTTAGAGTGGGCGGACGCTTACGGCATTCTCAACTCTCCTTTGAGGCAAAACATCCCTTATTATTGCCGAAATCTCATAGATTAACCCAATTGATCATTATTCAAACTCATAACGAAAATTTACATCCCGGAATAAACACAGTCCAATACTTAATTCGTCAAAAGTTTTGGATTATGTCATCACGTCGAGCTATTCAGAGGGTTTTATTGCAATGTATTCCCTGCTTTCGCTTAAAACCAAAACCGTATACTCCGTACATGTCGGATTTACCTTCTTTTAGAACGTCACAATTAAAATGTTTTTCACACGTTTGCTTAGACTATGCAGGCCCAATCAAAACCTTTGTAGGTCAGAGACGTCGTGGAGCCCAAGTTGGTAAATCATATATCGCAGTCTTTGTCGATACTTCTGTCAAGGCAATCCATATCGAGCTTGTTTCGGATTTAACCACAGAGGCGTGCATCGCTGCTTTACGACGCTTTGTCGCTAGACGTGGCACTTGTGTCCAAATCACAAGTGATAGAGGCTCAAACTTTGTTGGGGCTATTAAGGAGCTCCATAATCTTTCGAAATTAGCTTCTGAGAGCTTAAAAATCAAATGGTGTCTTAATAGTCCGGGAGCCCCCCACCTAAATGGTCTAGCCGAAGCAGGAGTCAAATCTATAAAAACACATTTGTATCGGGTCATCGGTGACCAGATACTAACCTTCGAAGAGCTCTATACTCTCCTCGCCCAAATAGAGGCATTACTCAATTCTCGACCCCTTTGTGAGCAAAGCTCTGACCCAAACGATCTTACGTCTTTGACTCCGGGTCATTTCCTCACAATGGAACCCCTTAATTCGTGTCCTGATCCTGACCTTTCTACCCTTAAAGTTAATACCCTTAAGCGTTGGCAACTTATCCAACGAATTCATGCCGATTTCTGGAAGCGTTGGAAACTCGAGTACTTAAATACTTTACAACAGCGTTCTAAGTGGTCGGACCCTTCGGTTGAAATCAAGCTAGATACGCTTGTATTAATTAAGGATGAAACTAGGCCGCCATTACACTGGTTGCTGGGTAGAATAGTATCTGTACATCCTGGTCGGGATAATCACATTCGAGTTGCTACTGTTAAAACACAACACGGACTTTTCACTCGTCCCGTGGTCAAGTTGTGCCCACTACCTTTAGATGCGCACTAAACTCCCAAGCAACTTCTTTTGTTTCGTGTGTCGTTATCTAGAATATATATATATTTTTTTTTTCATTTTTTTTCTTTTTGATCTATAAACCTAAAACGGATTTTAATAACCTACCCTTTAAGGTTTTGAATTAACTTATATTTTTTTTTTATATAGCCATTTGTTTATTCAATTAATCTCAATGTAAAACTTCGTTTTAAGTGGGCGGAAAATGTTCGTGCAACTTTAATTTTAAATTCAAATTTTGCGCCAAATTCCCGTATTCGGAAAACCCACACAATTTCAATTTGATTGGCACAAGCAAAACGCCAGCGCCATCTACGAAAAATGAATCTGCGCAAAAAGGCGTAACCAAAAAAATATTCGTCTGTCATATTCTGTCGAGATCACCACGCAGCATGGTGATAAATTCTATTAACCAAAAAATCCAATAAAATTCTTAGAAAATCAAACTAAACCATTACACAAACAAGTGATTCTAGTGTGGATCGACTGCAACGACTGGGCCAGCGAGAGGAGCTCCTCTGGACGACGGAAACAGCTGAAAAGGTGAGTGCCAATCCTCTATATTGTCTTTGTGTGGCTCGGAAAAATTAATATTTTTACATCGTCCTTTTAAGGATTTTTGCACCCAGATTTTATAAAACGGCCAGCGCTTACAGTCCCGCAGCTCTACCCCTCAAACCAACAACAGCTTGCACCAACATTTTCCGGCCGCCAAAACACGTGTGTTTTTACTTAGTTAAGAAAAGGAAAGGGAAAAAAAATTAAATAATATTCGCCTATTAGCAATTAAACGATACAATTTAACATTAACCC
The DNA here is from genome assembly GCA_963576565.1 of Aspidapion aeneum. Taxonomy (NCBI): domain Eukaryota; kingdom Metazoa; phylum Arthropoda; class Insecta; order Coleoptera; family Brentidae; genus Aspidapion; species Aspidapion aeneum. The sequence goes on along the minus strand of OY755048.1, from coordinate 13,632,560 downwards.
AAATATGCATTAAATTATGCATGTAAATTAAAATTAAAAGAAAAGAAAAAAATACTTAGAAAAAATTAAGAAAGAAAAAGAAAATTTTGCCTTATGCGTCGGGCATAGGCAAAGGACATAGTTTCACTACTGGTCGACGATATGTTCCTGTAGCTGTTTTAACGGTCACAACACGAATATGACCGTCTGAGCCAGGGTGTACGAGGACAATTCGCCCAACAGCCCATTGCAATGGCGGTTTTTGTTCATTTTTTACCACGACTAAAGTATTTAGTTTAATATTGTTAGAAGCCTCTGTCCATTTAGAACGCTGTTGCAAGGTGTTTAGGTACTCCAAGTTCCAGCGTTTCCAAAAATCGGACTGGAGCCTTTGCACCAGCTGCCAGCGGGACAGGGTGTTCAACTTGGAATCAGAAAAATCGGGTTCTGGTACGGAATTCAACGGTTCCAGGATAAGAAAATGACCAGGGGTCAGTGGAAGAAAGTCATTCGGATCCATACTTTGGGCATACAGAGGCCGGCTGTTTAGTATGGATTCGACCTGACACAAAAAAGTAAAAAACTCTTCATAGGTTAACCGTTGCTCACCTATTACACGTTTTAAATTTGCCTTGGTGGATTTAACTCCTGCCTCGGCTAGTCCGTTTAGGTGCGGACTACCAGGACTTGAAAAATGCCAGGTAATTTTTAGACTGTGACATGCTTCCTGGGAGTACTGTTTGAGTAAACGATCAGCTCCCAAGAACGCGCTACCACAATCTGAGTAAATGTCAGAGATTCTTCCTCTTCTTGCCACAAATCTCTTAAAAGCCGCAAGAAAGGTAGGGGTGGAAATATCGGAGGTAAGTTCTAGGTGAACTGCCTTTGTTGCGGAGCAGACTAAGACAAGAATATAACCTTTGGATACCTTTGCACCTCGGTACCTTCCCATTGTAATTGGAAAGGGACCACAATAATCTATGGCAACATGTGAAAATGCCTTTACTTGAGAGATGCGTTGAGCAGGCAAGTTGCCCATGATTTGTACGGAAGGTTTAGGATTTAATCGATAGCATAAAATGCAATGAGAAGTTATACTCTCGATTGCATAGCGAGGGGAAAGGATCCAAAATTGTTGTCTCAAGAGGTAATGCAACGTTTTTTGACCGGGATGACAGTACCTTTTGTGAGTGTACTCAATAACAAGTTGAGTAAGACGGTGAGAACGTGGTAAAAGTAAAGGGTGTTTTGCTGAATAAGAGAGTTCGGAAGAATGTGGTAATCGACCCCCCACTCTTAAGCAGCCTTGTGTATCTAGAAAAAGTGAAAGTTTACGAAATTGTTTAGGAAGTAGCTTTGCGTCATTCAAACGTGAAATGAGATCAGCAAAGATGGAACGTTGAACATGCCGAACGAGAACAATAAGAGAATGTTGAAGTTCTACCTCGGTAATATTTTCGTTAGGATATTTAGATTTCTTTTCGGTAAGGCGAAAAATATAGGAAATTATGCGTTGAATTTTCTCTAGGGAAGAGTAACGAGAAAGAAAAGTATCAAGCATGTGTGGTTCAACTGTGCATGTTTGAAATACTGATTTGCGTTCTTCCAGAATAACCTCGTTTTCCGGAGGGTCTAGACAGCGAAAATCATCAGGCCAGCTCTCTTTTGGTAGCCTAAGAAAACAAGGACCTTCCCAATACAAGTCATGTTTGACAAGTTGATTAGGCATAAGACCGCGCGAAGCACAGTCGGCTGGATTTAGCGCTGATGGAATATATTTCCAGGCCGTAGGAGAAATGGTTTCTTGAATGTGACAGATACGGTTTGCCACAAACGTTTTAAACCTGTGAGGTGAAGCCGCCAACCAGCATAGAACCACTTGGGAATCACACCATGCACAGATTTGGTTGAAGTTAAGAATATCTGAATAAGTGTTTTGAATAAAGGAAATTAGGTCGCAAAGTAAAGTGGCACCAAGAAGCTCCAGTCGCGGAAGACTGACTGTTTTCACTGGTGCGACCTTAGATTTGGCCATTACAAGAAAGGTATGGATTTCTCCGGAAACTGACTCCATTCTGAAATAGACCGTAGCCGCGTAACCTATCATAGAGGCGTCTGAAAAGCCGTGAAGTTCAATGCTACGTGGTTGATCAATGGAAAGGCGTCTAGGTAAATGAATATTTGAAAGATTTGGAAGTTCGGTTCGAAATTGATTCCAAACATTTACGATATGCGGAGGAGGCTGAGAATCCCAGTCCAGCTTCTCCTTCGACAGGTCTTGCATGAGATGCTTAGCAAGTAAAGAAACGGGAGAACAGAAACCTACGGGATCAAAAATTTTTATGATTTGAGATAAGATACCTCGCTTGGTGCAGGGTTTATCTTCTGGTACGACCAAGTAGGTAAACGAATCTGAGATAGGATTCCATTGGAGACTTAATATTTTTACAAAATTAGGTTCGGATTTGTCGAAACGAATGGACATTTGTGTTTCTGATTCTGAGAATGAGGAGAGAAGTTCCGGACTGTTGCTCGCCCATTTTTTAAGTTCAAACCCTCCTAGGCGCAACAGGGAGATTAACTAAGACTGAAGTTCTTTGGCAGAGGCCACAGAATCCTGCCCAGTGAGCACGTCGTCGACGTAAATGTCTTTAAGAATCACCTTGGAAGCATTAGGATACCTTTCAGACTCAAGTTTAGCTAGTTCTTGTATAGTACGAATAGCTAAGTAAGGTGATGACTTAAGTCCATAAACAACTGTTCTTAAGGAGTAGGTTTGGACAGGATCATCCTCAGAAAATCTCCATAGAATATTTTGATAACGCGTGTGCTCAGGAATAATTAAAATCTGTCGGAACATTTTTACTATGTCAGTAACAAAGGCTACAGCATGAATTCGAAAATTAAGTAGAATTTCACGGACATCATTTTGCAGTTTAGGACCTGCGCACAACGTCTCGTTGAGTGAGACACCTCTGGGACTACGTTGAGACCCATCAAAGACCACTCTTATCTTCCCAGTGTTCCAGACACTGTGATGAGGGATAACGTAGGAATTATCCAAGACATCTTTAGATATAGGCGTAGGAATAGGTATCATGTGACCAGTGTCTAAATAATCTTGCATAAAATCTTTGTAAGCTTGATAATTAGCTGAGTCTTTGAGAAGTCTAGCTTCCTGAAGCTTGAAACGTTTTAAAGCGATTGGATAGGTGTCACCCAACTGGGGTTCTAAGTTTATGAAAGGTAATGGAACGACGAATCTACCTGATTCGTTGCGTGAAACTGATTGTGAAAATAATTTTTCGCACATAATATCCTCAGGACTGTGATGAACCTTATGTGGAACCTGCTCTCCCAGAAGCGCTCTAGGCAGATATCCAGAGATGGTTCGATGGAAGTGTAACAGCTTATGAGTGATTGTGGATTTTGTTGCTTTGAAGTTTCAACTTTACCAATCAGCACATAGCCAAAGATGCTATTAAAAGCACTAGGTTGTCCACGCTCTCCGTGGATAACTCCCTCTTGTAAGAGATGCGGAAAAAGTTCACAACCTACTAGGACATCAATGAAACTTGGTATATGGAAGTTTTGATTAGAAAGTTTGATATTGCGAATGTCATTCCACTTGCTCGAGTCGACAGCGCAAGAAGGAATCTCTGTACAAAGTTTTGGAAGTACTAAAGCCTCAAAATCAAAGGTAGGTCCCGCTTGACCTTGAGGTTTGATAAGACATTTCGTCTTACCTTTGGTATTGGAAGATGTCATTTGATTTAAGCCTTGAATAGAAGTAGAAAAGAAGCTTTTCGAAAGACCTAAACGATTTAGACATTTTTCTGAAATAAAGTTTGCCTCTGAGGCAGAATCGAGTAAGATACGAACTGGTTGGTAATGTCCCCTTGAGTCTAACATGTCAGCTACAACGGTAGAAAGTAGAAAAGTGGAATTTTTGGAAATCATTGTCGCATGACAGTTTGTGGAATGGCTTCCTGACATAGGGGTGCTATTGGAATTGGAAAGTGGAATATTAGCGTTCTCTGGAGGATATGAATTAACACTCACAGAGGGCGCTACTGGTTGTGGAACATGGAGAAGACTATGATGTCTGGCTCCACACGTGATGCAGTTGTAGGAGGAGGGGCAATTCACGGTCTGGTGAGCAAAATGTAAGCAATTTTGACATAGATTCACCTGCCGAACATAACCCATCCTTTCCTGTGGACTTTTGTTTTGAAATTCGATACATTTCGATAATGCGTGATTCGAAGAACATAGGTAACATTTTATTTTTGGATTAAAAGTTCTGTTCTGATTATTTTGTATTTGAGGGTTGCTGCGTTGATTGCTATTTTGTAAAGTATTTTGTTGATTTCTTAAATTTGAACTTTGATTTGAAATAGTTGTATTGAAAGCAGAAGGTGAATTAAAATTATTAAAACTGTTTCTCTGAAAACTGTTCTGTTGAGAATTACGCGTAGTTTGAGGTTGTCTAGGGGTTTGATTTTGCCTACTACTAACTGGGCATTTGCACTACAGATTCGAGCGTAACGCAATGATTTTCTATAAACGTGTAAAGATCAGTGTAGGACGGAATTTCTGAATTGTTTTTCTCTCTACTATAGTAAAGTTCGAAATCAGTCTTCATCTTGACTTCAAGTTTTGAGAGCATCATGTTAAAAGTAAGAAAGTCCCATTCTTTTGTAGGAAAACCAAGCTCATTTAAGATGGCTAGATTCTCAGAAAATGTATCCAACATGGAACGTAATTCTTTCCCAGAACTGGATTTAGTTGAAAGAAAGTTAATAGCATTCAAAGCGGTAGTAGCAATAATTCGTTTATTTTGATACCTCTTTACTAAGGTTTCATACGCAATGTGATAATTGCTATCTGCGAGGGGAATGGTTTTTACTAGAGAAAGGGCTTCATTCAGAACAGAACTCCGCAATTGTTGAAATTTCTCTATATCACTTAAATCAGAATTTTGGTGTACCATGACTTTAAATAAGTCAAACCAGTGTTGCCAGCTTTTATAATTACCATCGAAAATTGGCAACCTTGGTTGTGGAAATGATCTTGTATTTGACCTCTGAACAATATTTTGTTGGTTAGGGTTGCCTACGTAATTGACAGGGTTGGCCCTAAAAAGGTCGTAGTAAATACCCTTACATTCATAATAAAGGTTGTCAAAGTCTTTTCTAGTTTTATCCTGCTCGTCAAATGAAAGTTTAAACTCTTCGAGAGAGCAAATAATTTGGTTATGAAAATTATTGAATTGAGCATGACATTCTTCGACGTCTTCATATCTGGATTTAAACAAAAAGTGAAACGCTGTATCCGAGTTCGCTTTCAAAGCTACCTCGTGAGCTTCCGCCATTTGGTTGAAGCTCAAAAGCCTTTTGTCGCAAAGTTTTTTCTGTTTTTGCGTAGACATTTTTGTTTTTGAAAGTTAATTTGTTTTTAAAATTACCCAAAAAAAATGCTTAAAATATAGCTTAAAATATAACCCGAATTTTAGCAAAAATTAAACAATTTTATTATTTTAATTTTATTAACTTTTTTCGAAAATTTTGAAATGAAATGTTTGTAAGTTTGTCTGTATGTTATTATTTGAACATATCCTTTAAAAAAAACTTTTATGTCTCACCAAGGATTGAACCCCGCACCTCTCGATTCCAAGTCGCACACTCTGTGCATACGACTTGCGGTCCTGTTTGAAAGTTTTTAAGAAAATCGGTATTCGAAGAAACAACGAGCGCGCAACGCGAGACCCACGTCACTATTCAAGCGGGATGACCCTGGTGACGGCGACACTTGCACCTGCGCGTTAACGCGACACCTGTAAAATCGATAATTAAAGGAAAGTAGATGGAAGAACCGCCTTAAAATTTCACTTTCGGCGTCTTGACGCCACTTTTACTGAAAATGTAATGAACAAAGCGATCAACTTTGATGAACTAGTAAACTATACGAAATATGTGCATTGGCTATAGCTATTTTTGAACGGTAATAAACACTTCGATCAACTTTGAAGGAACATATCACCAACAGGTCGTAAATCAATATGGTCTGTTTGATTTATTACTGATTGTAGAAATAATTGAAATTGAAATTGGAAATAAATTTTGAAAATATATAGAAATTTGGAATTTTTGTAGGAAATTGCTGAACCACAGGACTCTAGGTAGTTTGGAAAACTATTAATTTGGAGAGAAGGACCATTAAATGTGCGTGCAAGTACTGAAAAATAATGGAATTTCCTTCGACAGGTCGCCGGTTTGGCTTTACAAGCACATTTAAAAATAATTGTCGGTATTGACGATTGTAAATGGAAAGTTACGATACATATGGAATTTTATATGAAAAGGCACCTACCTCGGACTCTCTTGCGGCTCCAGTCAACGTTTAAACGTCCAGTTTTTCACCTCAAAATTCACTTTTTTGGGAACGTGATTTTTCTAGTGTCTTGTTGTGAGGGTGGTTGTTTGCGCACTCATCGCGGCGCTTCTTGTCCTCGCACGTGTGCGGTGCCGTGAAAACCCATATGCATATTTAAGAGCGCGAAAATTTAAATTATTTTAAACGCGCAGAAAAGGAAAAGAAAATGAAAAATAGGAAATTCATTGCTTGCACCAACACCAACTGGCCGAAGAAAACGAGGAAGGCCGAGGAGAAGCCGGAGAGAAGGAATAGATAGTGAAATAAGAATAAGAGGCCTAGATGATGAATTATGGGCAAACAGAAACGAGTGGAGATTGGGTATCGGAAGACGTAGAACGTTGTGAAACCGATATATATATATATATCTATATATATATATATATATATATATATATCTATATATATATATATATATATATATATATATATATATATATATATATATATATATATATATATATATATATATATAATAATACCTGTAACCTCGTTGACTTTTTTTCATTCTTTAACTTATCTAGTATTAAAAAATCGTCCCTCCCACTTTAAAACCCTAAGTTATAATACTTTGTTTTTTCTTTACAGATTCAATGGTTCTGGAGAGCTCTAAGGTCATTTGATCAAGCAGACCGCGCCAAATTCTTGCAATTTGTCACTGGTACTTCAAAGGTACCACTACAAGGCTTCGGCGCATTAGAAGGCATGAATGGGGTTCAAAAGTTCCAAATTCATCGTGACGACCGGTCCACCGATCGCCTACCTTCTGCGCATACCTGGTGAGTATCTAGTGTTTATTTTCTTAACCTAAGGTTCAATATTATAAATTAGTATGACCCCTGAAAGAAAAAAAAAGCCTTTTTCCTGACACGTTGACATGACATCACCGGTCAGTGACAGATGATTTTTCTCTAAATTCGTTGTAAAATACACTTCAATTTGAAAGATTTTAGAATTACTAAGTTTGAAATAAAAACAAACGCACTTAACCTTAAAATTTTGTAGCAACCACGTCTGCTAAGCTGGTAAGCCTGTGTGGTTACTTGTGACGTCATGGTTATTGTTACTCAGCGAGGAAAAACCTAAAATGAGTAACCAGGTTACCTGGTTACTTGTGTTTACTTCAAGGAAAAAGGCTTAAAGTTGAGGAAATAATAGAATTCAAGAAATTATGGGTGTTAAACACAAAATATCAGAAGACATACAAATTTACCACCTTATATGATAGGGATACATACAAAGAATGGCGGAATTGAGAATCATAAAGATAATACTAAATTAGACACCACAAGGAAGAAGACAGAGAGGAAGACCCAGATTAAGTTGGAGAGAAGGAATAGACAGATATCAGAGTAAGAGGAGTAGATGAGAATCTCAGCATAAACCACGACCAATGGAGACTGAAAATCAGAAGACGGAGAAGAACGTTATAGACTGATCTATATACAGTGTGTCCACGGATTGAGTTCGGGTATAAACGACAAAAAAATTTCGATTTTGATCTTCTGGGAATTGCTCCTGCTGGGTCTCAACCCTGATATTAAAAAAAATCAGCCAAATCAATTAATATACAGGGTGGTTTAGTAAGCTGATTTGATAAAAAGTGATATATGATTGAAGAAAAAGTACCGTTGTTTTAGAAGATATCGGAAAAACTTATAAAAAGGACTTGTTTAGAATCAAAAGTTACGACAGATTCTCAATTTTCAGAAAAATCAGCCTACTTTGATTTTGTAAGTCGGCTATGAAAATTTTTCTTTAGACGATTTTTACCTGATTTTCCTGAAAATTGAAAATCAGCTGTAATTTTTAATTCTGAACAACTTTTCTTAATAAACTTTTCTGATATCTCTTAAAACAAAGAGACTTTACTTTTAACACTTTTTATCGAATCAATCTAATAAACCACCCTGTATATTAAGTTGGGTCGAAAAAGGGCCAAAAAAATTTTTTTTTGAAAATTGATTTGTCATAGTTAAAAAAAGTTGTGTAACGGGTCAAAAACGCTAACGTGGGTTTTTTTAAACTTTTTTTAATTACTAAAATCGACCGACGCCGCTGGAGAGTTTTTAATCACTCTAACCCGACCGGCTTATACACTATTAGAGAGGTAATTCTATTGTTTACAATAAAGTTTATTATCCATTTTTCCCTTAGAAGCTTAATTTTTGCGAAAATTCAAAAAACATAAAAAAATTATTTTGGAGGGGCTTTGAGGTAGTTCGTCAAGAGTTTTAGGGCAGTTTTATAAAATTCATTTGTATCCAAAATCACAAAATTATATACCAATCGATAGGGAATTTTATGCTCTTTAAATGAACCTGTCATTTTTTCAAAAAAGTGATCGTTTCCGAGAAAATTAAAAAAAAATTAAAATAATGCACCTTTGGGGTCGATTTGGGGTAGTCTTTTATGATGATCCATGGGCCTTCTGGGTCTTCACCCTACGTTTATTTCTAGCCCCCCAATGAACCGTTTTAGGGTAAAGGCCAAAGTTTAACACGCACGGTAACTCACACTAGAGCATTCAATTACTATATTAAACAGTGGTGAAGATAACGCATCACCTTGCCTTACCCCTGGGTAGCTATTCTGGGCCTTGAACGATGTGATAGTTCAATTAGCTCTGAGCCGTCACGTGCATGCGAAGAAACCTCCATTCTCCGATGAACGGACCGAGAAACGTTCAGTCGGTATGAGGCAGGAGAACAGATTCCACTTCAAACGCGTAAAATTCACTAACTATGCCATTGGTCGAGACAAGTCATTTCGCGCAACACAGTTTGCTATTGGTCAAAGCGTGTGATGTGGATGGTCACATCGTTCAAGACCCAGAATAGCTACCCTGAAGTTACACAGAATGGTTCTGAGAACTGGTTATTTATTCTTACCACAGCTTTGGAACCCCAAATAGGAGCGTTGATAAGCTTAAGAGGGGCTCTGCGTATGACATGATGAGCGTGTAAGGGCTTTGAAATAACACTTATCAAAAAAGTATTTAATATCTTTTGATAAAACTTTTGACAATTAGTAAAGAAAATAATTCTTTAGCACGCATTTAAATCCTCAATAAAAATACTCTGCCAATCTATGGGCACCTAAGCTCACACTAGGTGCTATAGTTATAGTGTACGTGTGAGCTAATATAACTAAAAACTGTTTTGACTTAAACTCTAAGTTTTAAAATCTACCCCCACCCTTTTTTTAAAAACTAAAATGTATTTTGTTTAACTCCAGACTCATTTACCTTTCGTTTGATATCACACACGCCATATTTTCACTTAAACTCTAATGTTTGACATCTTCCCCCACTCTTTTTTTTTAAATAACTTAAAATTCATTTTGTTTAACTCCAGACTTAATTACCTTTCGTTTGATATCACACAAGCCATATTTTCACATAAACTCTCATTTTTGAAATCTACCCCCGCCCTTTTATTTGGCTTGCGTTTGCTGGATTTCGTTCATTTTTAAATGGGACCACCACGGCCCGAGACACAGCCTAGGTACCAAATTTCATTTAAATCGGACAAGCGGTTTTTGAGTTATGCGGGTTGGTCGTTACAGACAGACAGACATACAGACAGACAGACAGACGGCGAGACAAAAAAGTTTCAAAATCATCTGAATCGCAAAGATATATAAAAAATTTTAAAATCGGAGCAACTTTTTTTTTCTCGAAAAAATTAGGATCACCATAGCTCACACTACTATAGTATAGTAGTAGTGTGAGCTAAAATACTCTGCCAATCTATGGGCACCTAAGCTCACACTAGGTACTATAGTTATAGTGTACGTGTGAGCTAATATAACTAAAAACTGAAATATATTTTATTCAACTCCAGACTCAATTACCTTTCGTTTGATACCACACAAGCCATGTTTTGACTTAAACTCTAAGTTTTAAAATCTACCCCCACCCTTTTTTTAAAAACTAAAATGTATTTTGTTTAACTCCAGACTCATTTACCTTTCGTTTGATATCACACACGCCATATTTTCACTTAAACTCTAATGTTTGACATCTACCCCCACTCTTTTTTTTTAATAACTTAAAATTCATTTTGTTTAACTCCAGACTTAATTACCTTTCGTTTGATATCACACAAGCCATATTTTCACATAAACTCTCATTTTTGAAATCTACCCCCGCCCTTTTATTTGGCTTGCGTTTGCTGGATTTCGTTCATTTTTAAATGGGACCACCACGGCCCGAGACCCAGCCTAGGTACCAAATTTCATTTAAATCGGACAAGCGGTTTTTGAGTTATGCGGGTTGGTCATTACAGACAGACAGACATACAGACAGACGGCGAGACAAAAAAGTTTCAAAATCATCTGAATCGCAAAGATAAATAAATTTTTTTAAAATCGGAGCAATTTTTTTTTTCTCGAAAAAATTAGGATCACCATAGCTCACACTACTATAGTATAGTAGTAGTGTGAGCTAAAATCTCAACCCCAAAAAACGTGCCTAGGTTACCTAATTTTAAGTCATTTTTCTAATACATTATTTTGTCTAGAATCGTTTCACTTATCGCAATGGCGTTTTAAATGCGAGGTGCAGGAAATTTTAATTATTTTATAGTTCTCCTTTATATTAAATAATTTTCCCATAAAAGAGTTATATCAAAACCCTTACGCGCAAGAAATATGAGTTAATAACGTGAAAATTGTGGAAAAAGAGAGGTTTGACTTTATTTTTTCTTTCAGCTTTAACCAGCTAGATCTACCAGTATACGAGACCTACGATAAACTGCGGGCTTATATGCTGAAGGCGATTCACGAGTGCTCGGAAGGCTTCGGCTTCGCTTAAATTAACCTATTTTGATTGATGTTTAAGACTGAATGTGTTTTATTTAAACTGTTTATAAGATATCAGTAGCTGAGTCAATAACTACAATCAGTGGTGGATCTAGGAGGGGGGCGAACGAGAGAGCATCCCCTAGAACCAATATTCATTAGTATTTATTTGTGATATGTAAAAGCATCCATGATTTTTTAGCAATTTTTTTTCAAAAATATTTTGACCTGTCCTGTTATGACATACATTGGCAGAAACCTAAATTATTTCCTGAGACTAAAATTTAGTCAGGTCACATTAATTTTGAAAAAATGTTTTGCACAAAACGTGTTTTAAAAAAAAATTGTTATTTTTCCATGTCACAAATATGCTTTTTAATAAAAAAAAATGTTTTTTTTTTTTTTAAATGGCATAGCCTCGGACGTCAAAAACCTAGATCCGCCACTGGCTACAATGTAAATAAAATGTCTCTGTGATGACTATGTGTTCGAAATAAGGGAAGGCCATGGGCCGAATACGAACAAGAGTTTCATAGAGTCATTGTATAAAAAACTAACTTTTTTGAGGTAAAAAAAAATATAAACCTGCACAGGGCCCATAAGGAATCAGGACGATAAAAACAAAATTTTATTTTGGTTTGGACGATTTTCTTTCTTTTTTAAGCTTTAATTAGGTACCGAAAATATATATTTTTATCTTTTACCAGCGGGTTTTGTAAAATAAGGTAATAAAAAAACATTCAATTTTGAAAATATTTAGTTGAAAACCTTCCATTTTACTTTAAATTCAATTTTAATATATTTAATGATTAAAATCCTTATATGATATTAAAACACGTCACATTTATTTTTAATAGTTATCCAGAAAAAAGGTAATTTTTGTATAAAGCGTTGGTTTAAAAAAACAACAATAAAATTGACTCTTGCAAAGTGACTAAAAATTATTTAAAAAAACGGTAATTTGTGTGCATTTTGTGTCCTATTATAGAATCAGGTTGGTATTCGTGGGTAGAGGACAGACCAAAAAGAAACTAAGGTTTCGCAACGTTTCGGATTTAATTAATCCTTTTTCAAGCCTCAGATAGAAATGTTTATAATTAATTAAATCCGAAACGTTGCCAAAGGTACCTTAGTTTCTTTTTGGTCTGTCCTCTACCCACGAATACCTACCTGAAAAAACAGTAAGTTTAACGATTTATCAAAATTTTATTGTAAATTGTTACAAAAGCAGCAAAATGTTATAGATGCAACTGAGCTTTTATTAATTTATTAATTTTTATTACAGATTATATTAAAAAAATAATTAATATGCATGGTTTTCCAATCAAAACTTGACCCCCTTTTCTCTCGTCCGAAAAATGATATAAAAAATTATACTTATATTATATATAAGTTACGTTAATTTTATGTTCAAAGGGGGACACTTTACAAAAATATCTGCAGCCCGTGAATCACATATCCATTCAAAATAAAAAGATATTTAATATAACTTTTCAATAAGCTATAATTCAATATTCTTTTTCTGAAAGTAGTTATCGAGATATTTTTGTTTCTTTAGTACATGTTGGGCAAAATTTTTGCCTTTAAAAAATTTATAAAAAAAACTATGAGCCAAAAAAGATTGAAATTTTGCATGTTTTGCCTTTTTTGGGGGTAAAATATCTGAACCCATAATCAAAATTAAAAATTATAAAATCTAAAACCCCTTTTTTTGGTTGATGTAATATGGATATAAAATCCTACAGCACTGTAGGATTTTAAGAATATCAAGGGGGTCAAATTTTTCTTGGAACACCTCAATAACAATAGAAAAACAATATATTAAAGATAATTAATTATTAAAACTACCACCAAAGATAACTGCAATATTTTACAAAATTGTTTTATTTAACAAAGTCTCCTAAATCCTGACTTCTTAAATGACCATGTGTGGGAGGGAAATTTGTAAAAAAAACTTTGATTTAATTTCTAGATATTTTTTAAATTCACAGAAATTGTTTAGTTATGTAAAAAAAGATAATAAAAATAGAATATAGAAAGGACACGGCACTGTATTTTTGTAAAGGGCCCCTGAAGGCATTGCGAGTGTGATAAAAACGAATTTGATAGTCAGATTCACTCTATTTAGTAGTTATTGAAACTTAAAATTATTTTTTTTTAGTATTGTTAGCACTAGAAGCTGATTTTTTTTCTACGAATTATTGTTAGTGAAAACAAAAAAAAACATTTTTAAAAATCGCGTAAACCATTACCTTGTTTCAATTTCATTTAACCTTATTTTTTTACAAGGTAATAAAAAATATTACCGACTGAATGCTTAGTCCACATTATAATGTAATATTAAAAAACAAAAATAAATGTTTTCAATTTGAATGTAATTTAATTGCTAACTCACCCATTTATTCGTCCTTCCCAGGGAAGCATTCAAAATAATCCACAGTTTTTTGGCATTCTATTTTTTCTTTAAATTCCGTAGATCCTCAGTATTTTTTTATATATTTAAAATTTTTGGACAATTATTTAATACCTTATTTATAGTTCATTGACATAGTTCAAAATGTTGTGGCATTGGAATTTATGATATTTTAACAAAAACTGTAAACCTCATTTTTTGAACAAAGACGAAACAAAGAAAACACTTGCACCAGTATTTACTAAAGGGTCTACAGTGCTAAGTGCTACAATCCTAGGTTTAAAAGTCTACATTTTGGTTGAAGGTTTAACTTATTTTTCCCGTGAAGGCAATAGTTTTTAATATTTATATAAATTGTTCATAGATACCTTGGGATATGGGTCATCTTTTTTCGTTGTAACAAAGACATTATTTCCACACAAAGGTTATAAATAAATAAAAATAATCAAATATTTTGGTTTAACAATGGTAGCCATATTTAAACCTCCAAATGTCACTAGGAAATGTCGAATAAAAACGGTGTAAGTCAGTGTCAGCTGTCCGCTATATTTTACATGTTAATTTTTTAGAGAAGTTAGCGACGATTAAACCGATGGTCGATTGTTTTAGTGAATGTGTAATTGAAAAGGGATTCTAATATATCTTGTGCTTTTTACAGTATTTAGTATTGATACGTATTTAATACGGTAATGCATCTAAAGATATAGTTTGAAGTTATTTATGTATTAATTAGGTTTGAATATTGTTGTATGTAAGTTTTTTTGTCAATCATGGATTATTTCTATTGTTTTTCGAACTTTAAACCACCCCTCAGGGGTGGTACTACAATTTGAGACTATTTTTAACGGGAATCCTACGACTGCACGGACTAAGTTTACAAAAAATGACATTTGGTTACAAAATTTTTATGTGGTTTTTCTTTATTTCTAAAGTTAATTTGAATTTATATGAGATGAAACACACTGAGAAATGCTTAATATCATATTGCACATTAGGGTGAACCAAATCTTTGCAGTTATTTGACCTGAGAGTATTAAAAAAATACACTTAAACCGGTCGGTGTCAAGTCTATAGACTTGATACTTAAACCCGGTCTACAATGCTAAATCTTAAGGTCTTAGTAAATACTGGTGTTGATGACCGCAACTCCGCGATTTTCGTCGAAACAACGCATACAGTGTACTCGGGTTATAACGTACTTTCGGTTATTACGTACGTACATATTTCATTGGTCCGGCCGTAATACTTTTCTTTTTAATTGTGTTGTTTATAACGTACGTCCGCTTATAAAGTACATATTTTCTGGTCCCTTGAGGGTACGTTATAACTGGAGTACACTATATATTATAGTTTGTCAAAAATACATTTTTACAATTTGTTCATTAGGATTTATCAAACTACCATAAAGGAATATTCCTCTATGAAACTACCTTAAAAATTGCTAAATGACGTTTTCAGAATCTTAAATCACTATGTTTTTTTTGCATCTAGATGGCCTGGCAATGCCAGAACTCCATGCTTAAAATATGAGATTTGATAACTTAAAAATAACCCTAAATAACGCTTTTCGGAATCTTAATCACTATGTGGTTTTTTCGCATTTAGATGGCCAGAAAATACCACTACTCGATGGTTTTGTGGATTAAATTTATACCTATATGGAGCTTATAAGATTTGATACCCTAAAAGACGTTTTTCAGAATCTTAAATCGCTGCTTGGTTTTTGTGCATCTAGATGACCCGACAATACCACAACTCAGTACTTTTCTTCATAAAATGTACAGTTTCTGAATTAATTCAGAATTTCGCCATTTGCATCTTATGAGATGGGGTATCAATACCCAACAAAACCGTAAATGACGTTCTCCGAAATTTATATCACCGAAGACCACAACTTGTTGGTTTTGTTTCTATAGTTCTATAAATAACTGCTCAAAAATTGAAGTGATCCGTCCCATTTTTCCTAAACAAAACGGTCAGTTCCGATACAATTTTCTACGTGATCCGGCGTCGATCGTCCTGTCTTAACGTTTAGTTTCCTGGTTGTCCTGCGCTTGACAGGTTGCTTCACAGGGTGGCTACAACGCAAGTGTAATAAATTGGTAAAATTTTTTTTTTAAGTCACAAGCTTTTATAAAATGCACTAAAAATTAAAAAATAATTTTCTAACATTCTAATATTATCATAATAATAAAAGCGGTGGCCGACTGATAGAAATTTTGACGATGTTAGCACGATAAGATATCCGTATCAATTAAATATCACTATTTGCAAGAATCAATCTAGCAGAAAAATGCAGAGGTACCTAACCCATCCAACCCGACCCAAGATACCCCAGAATTTCTCTGACATAGGTATGGCAATGGCATAACATTGCGGCACATCAAACATATCTTTGATGACCTGCTATGTTGAATATTCTTTAAGTTTGGTAAACTTATCACGTCCTTGCAATTCAATTACACGTAAATTTAGTGGGAAAAAGGACACAGTTGTTCTGGTAAATATACGTTAACGATGGATTAAAACGTATATTTACCAGAACAACTGTGTCCTTATTCCCACTAAATTTACGTGTAATTCTTTAAGTGTTTAGATCACAAATTTAGATTAACTTATGCTTTGATTTGCGGCCATCGCTTTTATTATTATGATAATATTAGAATGTTAGAAAATTCTTTTTTCATTTTTAGTGCATTTTATAAAAGCTTGTGACTTAAAAATTTTTTTTTACCAATTTATTTTCTACTTTTTAGTCTCAGCTATCTACTCTATTAAATGAAAATATTTGTTCAATAACAGAACAGAAGAGTTTATTCTAGATTATAATTGAACAAGTTTCCCAACTTGTTTTTATTTTTGTAAATAATTATATTCTCTAATTTTCACTTAAAATTAGAGAAGCTATCTCTCTTAGTTTTTAAATATTTTTGGGTTACATTTTCTACGCTTACAAGCGTTTTTAGAATATTATTTTGATTTACTTTACGCTATATCTTTCCATATTTTAAATTTAAACTTCGCGCGCTTCTTCCAGCAATGAAGGATTTGAGATAAGCGGCTAAATTCGGCCTAGCAGACGCAAACGCCGATGGTCTGAGCGAACAACTCAACCACGCGCCACGTGCAAAGAAAGTCACCGCACCGCTATTATTTTATATTAAAATTGTGGAAACTATTAATTTTACGCTTTAGTTTATTAGATATTAGTGTTTGGAACATTTTGAACTATAGAACAATGGAGAGTCTGGTACTTCGCGTATAATCGGGCTGGCCAGCCAAGTAGCTACAAAAGACGTCTAAGGGTAAGTCGTTTCTTGATAATTTTTCATTGCTACGCTATTTTTAGTAAATAAGTTTTAGGCTCTTTTTTCCCTGTCGGAGCCCTGTGGAAAGATACAGTCCCTCTTAACTCCCACACGTTTTTCTCGAGCTATCTCGAGTGGTCCTTCGGTATATTTTATTTTCTACAGAAGGCCTGACCTCACCATTTGGTCCAGGTTCGAGCCCGATAACAGGACCCCGGGAAAAATTAAAGTCTAAATCGCATTTTGTTAAAAATAAAATTTTTAATAAATACGCTGACCTTGCTCTTTTTGCTGTGCTCGCAGTAAAAATAACAAGTAAAAAAGTACCGAACGCGCATTGTTTTCGCGCATTTCCTACCTCTTTTTGGCTTGGCATCGAATGCACGTAGGAAAAGTTTCCAACACAAAGATATTAAGAGGTAAATGAGACTTGTTTACATTTTTTATCGCCTATTCTCTTTTCTTTTTAAACGCTTTTAATTTTTAAATATTAAAAATTTCGGAAACTAATCGTTCACCTGTGTTAACGGAGTTTTTTAAAAACATTACAATGAGTACGCAACTTAAGAAGTTAGAAGCACTCCGTAATGTGCAACATAATCGCATTAATACTCTTCATAACTTAGCTAATGCATGCCTAACGGATGATACAAAAAAACCGTGTTTACAGGTTCGACTTATCGACCTTGATGAGATGAAAGAAACATTTTTTATTTATCAAAATCAAATAATAGAGGCTTATTCGGCAAGTCCGGAGAGACTGGAAGAAGAAAATGAACGCCTTACTGAGTTTGACGACAGCTTCTATGATATTAAAAGAATTCAAAAACAACTATTTGAGGTGAAAATTGAAGCTCCTCAACCTCAAAACTTAACGCAAATTTCAAATTCTTCTGATCCAGACCGCTTTATGGCGTCTTTAATGCCAAGACTGCGCATTGTCGAATTTCATGGCGACATCACTAAATTTCCAACCTTTCTAGATATGTACAATAGTTCTGTACACAATAATCCTAGTATTCCTACAAACGCTAAATTTAATTTGTTACTGTCCTACCTAAAAGGACCGCCTTTAAACGTAGTTAAACATTTACAAATAACCGACGCTAATTATATAATCGCTTACAATACGCTTCTAAAACGCTATCATAACCCCCGCTTATCGGCTCAAACTTATTGGCGCTCCGTGTATAATTTTCCCGCTCTCAAAGACGACAATCCAGAAACGCTGCGCACGTTGCTTGATGTTTTTTCAGAAAACATTGAGGCTTTAAAAACTCTAAATTACGACACTGATCAATGGTGTTTTCCGCTCGCCAACATTTTACTAGATAAATTGCCTGAAGTACTACTTTCGCGCTTTGAACTAGCTAATTCTAGGTCTAATGAAATGCCCAAATATCAAGAAATTTATAATTTCCTTGAAAGTCAATGTAATTCGCTTTATTCGCTACAATCTAAAAATAGATTTAAAAATAATAAACAGTTTTATAAAAATAACGCCTCGCCTTATTATACAAAAACGCTCCTTGGTATGGAAAATACTCATTCTAAAGATAGATGCGCTTTTTGTGATTCTAACACACATTCAATATATTTATGTAACGCATTTAAAGGTAAATCTCCCTACGAACGCTATTCTTACGCTAAAAATAAAAAACTATGTTTAAATTGTTTAAGCTCAATACATTTAACAAATTCTTGTCAAAGTCTACGCTCATGTCGCTATTGCCCTGGTAATCAAAGACATCACTCATTAATTCATTTTGAGCGAAATTATAATTGCGCTAATTCTCAAAATCAAAATAGATCACATTTTGATGCTAACGTGAATTTCTCACAAAATCCCTCTAATATTAGTCCCAACGCATCTCCAAGTATTGCACCACGTGGTTACTTCGCCAGCCAGCAAAGTTTTAGATCCCCGGCTACTGGGTGTCCGCTTCAAAATTACTCTACTCAAAATAATAACAATTTTACTTCGACGTCTTCTAATTCACAAGTACCAATCGCAACTCCTTCGGGTTCTAACCCCACGCATTGTGGTTTTATTTCTGCGCAATCGCAAGTTTTATTGTCAACTATCCTAGTAAAAATTCAAGATGTCCGCGGTAACTTTCAAACAGTTAGAGCGGTGTTAGACAGCGGTTCGCAAAACACTTTCTGTTCTCAAAAATTAGCGCAACAATTGGGCCTTCCAAGACAACCCTTATGTTCAAATATACAGGGGGTTGGAGGCAACTCTCTTACTTCTGATCTAGGATCGATTTTTATTAAAATTTGTAATTTTCAAAAACCAGATATTTTTGTGTCTACGCAAGCGATTATTTTGCAAAAAGTTTGTACTGATTTACCGTCAGTAAAAATAAATACAGAAAATTGGCATTTTATAAAAAATTTACCCTTAGCAGATCCCACTTTTTACAACCCTTCGCCTGTAAATTTACTAATTGGTATGGATCTCTTTCCACTAATTATACAGGGTGAAAAAATCGCTAGCGATGATCCAAATCATCCCTTTGCTATGGGAACTATTTTCGGCTATATTTTGATGGGACAAATAAATCAACCCTTCATTTCTACCCCGCCAATTAATGCTCTTTTTTGTCAAAATGAAAATGACTCGCTTTCGCAATTAATTTCAAAATTTTGGGAAACCGACTGCGTCCCCCAAAAAACTCATTTGAAACCAGAGGATGAAATGTGTGAAAATTATTTTAAACAGAGCGTGTCGCGTAAGCAAGAAGGCCGGTATACTGTCTCCCTTCCCTTTCGCACATTTGAGAATCCACCGCAGTTTCCTACAATCAAACAAGTCGCGCTAAATCGTTTCTTATCTTTAGAAAAAAAACTGCTTCGCGATAAAAACTTGTATTGTGAATATTCTAAATTTATGAATGAATATTTGGAATTGGGTCATATGGACTATGACTCAGAAAAAGAAGACGATTCAGACAGCTATTTTATTCCACATTTCGCTGTTGTTAAAAATGAAGCTATCACTACTAAGACAAGGGTAGTTTTTAATGCGAGTGTTACCGACCCTTTTACGCATATTTCGCTTAATCAAGTCTTATTATCGGGTCCAAAACTACAAAAAGATATTATTCAAATATTATTACATTTTCGCCTTAACCCTGTGACGCTCACCTGCGATATTCAAAAAATGTATCGGGGTATAAATATCAACCCTGATCATCAAAAATACCAAAAAATATTTTGGCGGTTTAACCCTAATGAAAAAGTTTCCATTTTTAAACTACGAACTGTCACTTACGGAGTGAACTGTTCACCATATCTCGCTTTACGCACCCTTCAGCACTTAGCTGAGTCCGAATATGATAACTACCCTCACGCTGCTAAAGTTATACTTAACGATACCTATATTGATGACGTCACTACTTCATGTAAAACGGTTCAAGAGGCGTTAAATTTGCAGCATGAGCTTACGGAATTGTTAGGAAACGCTGGCTTGAAATTACACAAATGGTCTAGCAATCGCTCAGAAGTGATCTCTCATTTAGATCCCTCCTTAGTCAACCCCGCAGTTTTATCTCTCGATTCGGATGACGTCACTAAGGTCTTAGGCCTGTGCTGGCATCCTTCATACGACGAGTTTCGATTTAACATATTACCTAATCAGCAAAGCTGTACAAAAAGGACGCTTCTCTCTTTTTTAGCACGCTGCTATGACCCCCATGGTTATCTTACCCCAGTAACATTCACTTTAAAATATTTGATTCAACAAATTTGGTTACTTGGTATTTCCTGGGACGCCACGCCTACTTTAGAAATAGTTCGTCAGTGGACACTCTATCAATCTGAATTTCAAGTTTTAGAAAAATTTAGTTTACCCCGCCACATTGACATCACAAACGCCGAATCCATCGATCTCTGTGGTTTTTGTGATGCGAGTGAACGAGGGTACGCATGCGTAATATACTTACGTGTCTTACGAAACGCTAAATATCACATATATTTTGTTCTTGCGAAAAGTCGCATCGCTCCACTTAAAAAATTTGTTAGTATTCCGAGAATAGAACTTCTAGCCGCTACTCTTTTATCTGAGGTCTTAAAATACACATATGATATCTTCATAAAAAGGTTCACAATAAATAATATTTACGCTTTTTCGGATGCAATGGTTGTTTTACACTGGATAAAATCCCATCCAAGTAAATGGAAAACTTTTGTCGCAAATCGTGTTAGTCTTATCCAAGATAATATTAATCCAGAATGTTGGTTATATACCCCCACATTTCTCAATAGTGCCGATGTAGCCAGCCGCGGCTGCTCGCCGAGTGAGCTTTAAATCATCCCCTATGGTGGGCCGCCCCTAGTTTTTTACAAGAATCTTTCGATAAATGGCCAACAAAAACCCCGCAAGTCAAAATAAATGACAGTTTAGAGACTGAGGAACGAAAAAATGTTGCTCTGATTTCTTGTGACCGAATAACGGAAAACTTTTTAGATTCGCTTTTAAATAATAAATCCGATTTTTACGCTATTCAACTACTTTTAGCCCGCAGTTTGCGATTCATAAATAATTGTAGACTATCCGCAGACGTCAGAAAAAAGACAAATATAGATTATATCGATCTCTTTAACGCTTTAAAATGTTTGGCTAAGCACGAACAACAAAAATACTTTTCTGAAGTAATTCTTAACCTTCAAAACCAGAAAAAATGCATAAAACCCATACAAAAATTGAATCCCTTTTTAGACCAGGATGGTCTTATAAGAGTGGGAGGACGCATTCAACAAGCCATGACTATTTCTTACGGACAAAAACATCCTCTTCTTTTACCCAAGGAAAGTAGACTTTCTTATATTTTTATTGAATATATGCACAAAAAATATTTGCATGTCGGAGTGCAAACAGTCCAATATCTCATTAGTCAAATTTTTTGGATTTTATCTGCCAAACGCTTAATTAAAACGGTTTTATCCAAATGTGTTCGTTGCTTTCGCGTCAAACCGCATTCTTATGAGCAAATCATGGGACAAATTCCGTCCTACCGCTTGATTCCACAAAAGCCTTTTACTTTTAGTGGAGTAGATTTTAGTGGTGCTATACCTATCACTCTCAGTAAACACAGAGGTGTAAAAACACAAAAAGCATATATCTGCCTTTTTATTTGTCTAAATACTAAAGCTTTACATCTCGAGTTAGTGTCAGATCTAACTTCGGACGCTTTTTTAGCTGCGCTACGTCGCTTTGTTGCCCGAAGAGGTTACATAAAAACTCTTTTTTCAGACAATGGCACAAATTTCGTTAAATCAAGCAAAGAATTGCTTGATCTTGCAAGAAATGCTTGCACGCAACAAGCTATCGCCTGGAATTTTATCCCTCCATCAGCTCCCCACTTCGGCGGTCTTTGGGAGTCAGGGATAAAATCAGTAAAAACTCACTTAATTCGTACCATTGGCTCGCAAATTCTAAGTTATGAGGAGTTGTACACAGTTCTTTGTCAAATTGAGGCGATTTTAAATTCTCGCCCCTTGACCCCGCAATCTACCGACTGTAACGATCTACAGGTTTTAACACCGGGACATTTTTTAACACATGGACCTTTAGTTTCTGTTCCTGATGAAGATTTTTCAAGTAAACCTGAGAATCGGTTATCGCGATGGAACTTGGTCCAACGAATACAAGCCGATTTTTGGCGTCGTTGGAGCCAAGAATTTTTACATACCCTTCAAGTACGAAATAAATGGTTGGAACCATGCGCCGAGCCAAAAATAGGTACCGTCGTTCTTATCAAAGACGAGTTATCACCGCCCCTTCAATGGCGGGTAGGTCGCATTATTGAAATTTTTAAAGGGCCTGATGGGCACGCTAGGGTGGCAAATGTTCGTACCGCGTCCGGTATCTTTAAACGACCTTTAGTCAAGCTTTGCCCCCTTCCAATTGATTCAGATTCACCTACCGAAAAATGATGCTCATTTTGGTGGGCCGAATGAACAAGTTTCCCAACTTGTTTTTATTTTTGTAAATAATTATATTCTCTAATTTTCACTTAAAATTAGAGAAGCTATCTCTCTTAGTTTTTAAATATTTTTGGGTTACATTTTCTACGCTTACAAGCGTTTTTAGAATATTATTTTGATTTACTTTACGCTATATCTTTCCATATTTTAAATTTAAACTTCGCGCGCTTCTTCCAGCAATGAAGGATTTGAGATAAGCGGCTAAATTCGGCCTAGCAGACGCAAACGCCGATGGTCTGAGCGAACAACTCAACCACGCGCCACGTGCAAAGAAAGTCACCGCACCGCTATTATTTTATATTAAAATTGTGGAAACTATTAATTTTACGCTTTAGTTTATTAGATATTAGTGTTTGGAACATTTTGAACTATAGAACAATGGAGAGTCTGGTACTTCGCGTATAATCGGGCTGGCCAGCCAAGTAGCTACAAAAGACGTCTAAGGGTAAGTCGTTTCTTGATAATTTTTCATTGCTACGCTATTTTTAGTAAATAAGTTTTAGGCTCTTTTTTCCCTGTCGGAGCCCTGTGGAAAGATACAGTCCCTCTTAACTCCCACACGTTTTTCTCGAGCTATCTCGAGTGGTCCTTCGGTATATTTTATTTTCTACAGAAGGCCTGACCTCACCAATAATGAAATCGCTGATCGTGAGTTGTTTGGAAACTCCATCGGACCTTTATGCATATACCAAATTTTATAAAAGTCATTTGAAGTGAAGTGTGTCAAAAACGCATTTTTTATGGAAGGGGGTGGGGGGTAGGGGTAGGAGGACATTTTTTCGGACCACTATATGTATACTAAATTTCATCCAAATCGGATAATGGGAAGGGTGTCAAAAACGCATTTTCTATGGAAGGGGTGGTAGGATATTTTTTTCTTATTGTTGTATTATCATCGGACCACTATGTGTATACCAAATTTTATCCAAATCGGATAACGGGAAGTGTGTCAAAAACATATTTTTATATAAAAGGGGTGGGGGTAGAGGTGGGAGGATATTTCTTTCTTAATGTTGTATTGTCATGGGACCACTATGTGTGTACCAAATTTCATCCAAATCGGATAATGGGAAGTGTGTCAAAAACGCTTCACAAGATTTGATAGATAGTTAGACAGAACATCTGAAGCAAAATAAAAGCTTGTAAAAAAAGTGCGAAAGTTTGCACGGCTCCCATTTCCAGTACGATTAAAAAAAATTCATGACAAAATGACAGTCGGCTAAAGCCAAAAAAAGGTGTTTCTCAGTTTTTTAAATTTCTGTTTAGTTTCCGAGATATGATTTTTTTCCATAAAATTGTACTTTTTCTGATTTTTAGTTTGACGTTTCTACCCGGTTTGACCTATAGCCACCAAATTTGCTATGAGGCAAGCCAAATATTGGCCTTTTCGAACCTTCTAAAAATAATTTTTCATAAGTTCCCTTTTTAGGACCAAACCTGAGTGTTTTACCTTGTCTAGGTCATCTGATGTCAACTCTAGGTAAGTGTAAAACACGTTTTGTTGAAGATTGAAGATTTATGTATGCCTAGACGTTTTTTTAATTTATGTTAAAATATCACTAGTGGGGTCGGAATAATTTTATTTTAATAAGTCCATGGATCCAAACGAGTTTTCTCAGTTTGCTACACATGATTTTGCTGCTGCCTCAGTAAAAATCATAGAGCAAAGCCACGTGTGTCATCTGATTTAATTGTAATACCTCACAAAATATCACCAGTGGCGTCAGAATGATTTTTTGTAAAAATGCCAGTTATTTCCCCCATTCCATGGATTCAAACCAATTTTCTCACTGCACCACAGATCTGATTAAGGTTGCAATATCTCACAAACGAAAGTTTTAAGAGTTGAAAAAAAGTGAAATGTAGAATGCGTTGAAACCAGAAATGTTATGCTTTGGTTGTGCTTTGCGTCTCGAGCATTTTATAGTATCATAGGTAAAAATTGGTTGAGCAAACGACTAGTAAATATTGCTCCCAGGTCTCTCAAGGTTTAGGGCTTTGGCATTAAGTTTTTATTGAAGTTAAATGTACTGAAAACAAACGTCAGTCGGTAAGCTCTTCCTCTAGCTTCTCTACAATAATTTTTATACAGGAGTTCTTTTCTTAACTAAAGGGCACATTCCGATACGACAGGACTGACACTAGACGTTTCTTTCATCTGTAATTCTAATAGTCCGCAGAGCACTGGAACGATAGAAGTTGTAGGCGTATGTAAAAACTGAGTTAATTTTTTTAAAATTTTCCAGTGATCAAACAGTACCTATAAATTCTACTAGTCTCTTTTTATCAGCCTTCATCTTTCGAGCTTTTTGATGTATCGCTTACAGAAATCGGTCAAGAAATGAGAGATCTGGAAGCAAAATTGTTTTGAAAACCATAAATAAGGTCACTAAAAGTTTTTATCGGTAGTTACTTTTTTACTTCTCTAGCCATTTTTGCGTATACTGCCTTAAAATGCTCGAGACGCCAAGCACAACCAAAGCACACTTTTTATTTCTCAAGCATTTTTGGTTCCGACGCAGTTCACATTTCACTTTTTTCAACTCTTAAAACTTTTGTTTGTGAGATATTACAACCTTAATCAGATCTGTAGTGCAGTGAGAAAATTCGTTTGAATCCATGGACTGTGGGAAATAACTGGCATTTTTACAAAAAATTCTGTCGCCACTGGTGATATTTTAACGAAAATGAAAAAACCGTCTCGACAGAAATGTTCAAACTTCAACAAAACGTATTTTGCACTTACCTAGAGCGACTTTAAATCGGCTTACTTTGACCTCAGGAATATTTCGTAGGCTTCAGAGACACAGAGTCTGTGTAAGTTATTTTACCAATATTTCCACGTTTCTTCTTTTTCTTCCTTAGGAGATGACAATATCAATAAAATGAAATATATCTCGAAAATTCCCACGATGGGGGAATGTTTCATATTTGCGGCTTATGGCCTATTCGAGGGGTCTTTCAAAAACTAATATGTTGACGTAATTGTCACTTGTCGAATAAGCCATATTGTTAGATAAAACTTATAAAATTTGTCAAAAATGGTAAAAGAATAAGTTTGACAGTCGAGAGATTTTGACACAATTTTGGTTTTTCTAAGACCTTTCAAACAAGATATCTCTCATTAGGGTTTTTGTTTAAACAACAAACTTGTCAATTTTGACAAAAACTGAAAAAATTAAGTTTTTTACAGATTTTCCCTTCACAAAAATATATCTCTCAATGTCATTGATCATTGCCAAATATGGTTCAGATATCTTCAATAGTTTAGCAGATATTTGGGTGGACCCGGACTTTTGGGGTACCCTGTATATATTTTTGCAATTTAAAAAGATCCCAGTGGTGATTAATTTTGATCGGATATTTTTGTCTACAATTCAAAAAAAGAACCAAGTCTCAAACCGTTAAGAAGTTGTCAAAATCACGTGACCACCTGTCAATTTAACAGAAAATTATCAAATATGTTTTTAGTAAGATTTTTGATGCTGAGTTTTAATATGTAACTGCGGTTTCTTTTATCTGTGCATAAATTATTTTTTCCCTTAATGGACCCATGCCCTTGTCTTAATTATATGGAACGAAAACATCGAATTATGTATGCCGCATATTTTTTGTTTTTTTCAGAAAAACTATTAACTTTACGACGAAAAGTGTACTATCCTTTATTGAAGATAATTAAATGGTCTTTTATCGGGGGTACATTTTGACCCCATAGGGGTTCGTCTTACATAAAAAAATTACTCTCAAAAATTAAACAGTAAGTTACGGTTCGGCCATGTTTAAGCTGCCATATCTACCTCAGTATCAGTTTCTGTTTAAAACTAATAGCCGTTTCTTATTCAACTTGACATGCTTTTTCGATCCATATGGTTTTTTAGTAACTTTCATGACTTTGGAGAAAACCTGAAAATTTTGTACCCAGGGGTAGGTATAGGCCAATTTCGTGGTTTTTTGAGTGTAACCATCAAAAACCGCTCAACCTACGGGAAATATTAGACCCACCATGAATACATCTTAACAATCTGCATGTTTTTTACTGTTTATGTTTTTTTTGTAAAACCAATAGTTTTCTTTAAAAAAACCTAAAACAAAAACAGTGTATTTGAGGAAATTACAGAATTTACAGTATAGAGACCAATAAAAAACAAAGTATTGATAGTGTTTTGGAGAGGCCATTACAGTGTGTATTCATTGGTAGAAGCTAATCAGAATTTGTTTGAGTAAAATCGATGTAATAATAAAAAAGTTACGTACATTTGATTCAAACTCCTTTTCGCCATCTTTAAACAAAGATGGCGGGTTGTTTATGCAGGATTTTCGCAGGTATCTTAATTTCTTTTGGGACACGGTCTTATGACGAATCGACTAATATATATGAGTATCGGTTTGCAATTCAAGCCCAAAATCCTACTGGGCTCTTATACTATTTGTGTTTTTAAAAACTTAAAATGTAAAAATCTATAAAAACTTACACCGGCATACGAAATAAAAAGTGGGGTCTCTACCTTTGATCAGATCTACCTAGCTATATAAGTTCTTCGGTACGCTGAAGCTGAATGCGGGGTTCATTTTGACCGTACAACATAAAACTTCGAGAAAATTAAATAAAAAACGTTGCAATTTTTCGCGCCCACAAAATAAGTTGGGAAAACTGCAAAAAATTTCAGTTATGAAAATGTATAAAATAAATTATATACGATGTAAACGTGGATTTATAAAGTAGTTCTGCGCAGTGGTCAAATAGTCTCTGATTTTTGTTTAATTGAGGTTAGGCATATCTAGACACCCAGTATATATCACATATTTTAAAGAATTAGAGACGCGACAAACTTAAGAAAGTAAAATTTGTTTACTTCAAAATCAAAAGAGGGAAATATCGGTCCTCTATACTCTAGCCTTTTTTAGAGAGAAGCACCTTCCGTTCTTGTTAATTCATAAGCGTCATCAAATAAAAATACACGATTTTTGACAACCATTACAGGGGGTGACGGACAAACCTGTTTGTTTATATTAATGTTGCATGATGATTGATGTCACTCCTCGCTGACAACATAAATTATTTTATTAAAACGCCAATTGGCAAGAAAATAACATAACCAAATACTCTGCCAATATATGGGTCCCTAAGCTCACACTAGATACTATAGTTATAGTGTATGTGTGAGCTAATATAACTAAAAACTAAAATATATTTTATTCAACTCCAGACTAAATTACCTTTTGTTTGATACCACACAAGCCATGTTTTGACTTAAACTCAAATTTTTGAAATCTACCCCCACCCTTAAAAAAAACAAAAAGTAAAATGTATTTTGTTAAACTCCGGACTCAATTACCTTTCGTTTGATATCACACACGCCATATTTTCACTTAAACTCTAATTTTTGAAATATACCCCCACCCTTTTTTTTAAATAAATTAAAATGTATTTTGTTAAACTCCAGACTCAATTACCTTTCGTTTGATATCACACGCGCCATATTTCCCCATAAACTCTAATTTTTGAAATCCACCCCCACCCTTTTTTTGGTTTGTGTTCGGTGGATTTTGTTCATTTTTAAATGGGACCATCTCGGCCGAAAACCCAGCCTAGGTACCAAATTTCATTAAAATCGGCCAAGCGGTTTTTGAGTTATGCGCGTTGGTCGTTGCAGACAGACAGACAGACAGACGGTGCAACAAAAAAGTTTCAAAATCATCTGAAACGCAAAGATATATAAAAAATTTTGAAATCGGAGCAACTTTTTTTTCTCGAAAAAATTAGGATCACCATAGCTCACACTAGTATAGTATATGTGTGAGCTAAAAGTGGCTTTCATAGGTGCGTCGTATCTTTCTTTCTTTAAAATATGTTATACATACAGGGTCTCTAGTCTTATGCAGTATAATGTAAAATTTTGATTTGTTGACAACTTTTAGATAGCGCACCGAAAAACATATAGATAGGTACATACTAGGTAGGTTCGTCAAATAAACAGACCACTTCTTGATTTTATGTACCTACCGGTGTTCTTATTGTAAGTATTGCCTCTGTGCGTGTTTTTTCACGTGCGATTTTTTTCGTATGCGCTTTTTTCCTTTGCGCATATTTCGTCTGCGTAATAAAGCCAACAAAAATATATATTTTTTTGCCTTTAACTTATCTATAACAGCTACCAGCCTTTATACCTAATATATTTTTTCGGGCTCTGGGGGGGTAATTACCCCCAGTACCCTCCCCCCTAGTAGAACCGCCGGTGACAGTGTGTCCTTCAAATGAAAAATAATACAAAATTGCATTTTTTATTATTAATAATGCAAGTTTGTATTATGTATCATTTTGAAGACAACCTGTGTATATGTTCATGTTTGGTTAGAACTCGCCTTTTTAAATTATAATCAAAGTGTCTAAGTTTTTTCCATAAAAACTTTCAGTTTTCTCGACAAACCAGTAATTCCAGATTTTTGGGACACCTTATATATAATATGTATATATCGACAGCTTACTAACTAAGCTATTTATCAAACGCGATAAATTTTCAATTCAATGGCATTTTAATACTACTATGCTTTCTCTAGTATAATCGGTAAAATCTGCATGGGTAAAAACTTGCATAACTAACTGTTATGAGCAAAGTCTCTAAAATCATTTTTATGTGACAAATAAAGGAAGTGTGCTATCTTTTTGATAAAATTTAAAAAAAATAAGGCCCTTCGACGCATGCGCTGTTTGCAATATGTCTTTTATGCAAAAGTTGCAGCTTTCTCGACAAACCAGTGATTCCAGATTTTTTGGACATCAAGCTAGGCTATCCTTTATGTTAACTACTAGAGATAGCCCAACGCAAAATATTCTTCTTTCGATTTAATGGCATTTTAGGGATATGATTCCTCTAGAAGGCTGTAAAATCCTGTTTGTGTATAAATCTGCATAACTGTGTTATAAGCAAAGTCTCAGAAATAATTTTTGTGTGACAAATAAAGAAAGTTTAGCACATCTATTTGATGAAATTTGTTTGAAAAACAATTTAGGCCCTTCGGCGCATGCGTGTTTGAAATATGCCTTTTATGCAAAACTTGGTGTGTTTGAGCGACCCTGTACAAAATTTAAAAGCAACTGAAGATATTTTTCGAATTATGTTCAGTAGCAGTTATAGTTTTTGCAAAGTCAGTTGAACAAAGGTT
Organism: Aspidapion aeneum; assembly: GCA_963576565.1. NCBI lineage: Eukaryota > Metazoa > Arthropoda > Insecta > Coleoptera > Brentidae > Aspidapion > Aspidapion aeneum. The sequence goes on along the minus strand of OY755048.1, from coordinate 13,602,467 downwards.
AAAGCCGACCATCGGCATATCCTTTAAAGAAAGTGACATGGGCGGCGGTAGATATACTCATGAAAATTATTTCCTTTAATTATAGCGTAAACTAAAGAAATAAAAATAGATAATAAAACTTTCTATTCCTACACCTACAGAAACGAAACTAATTTATTTTCTAACTCTGCATACCGCCGACTAAAGGGGTCCCGAAACGAACACCTGAAAGCAATTAAAAGCGCATCTCAAAAAAATCTGCCAATCAGGTGCCGGCCATCCACCTGGCCTCGGTCTGTCGGAAAACAAATACTTTGTGGTCGGACCGCAAAGAGCCGCGCCTTTTCTCTGTCGGTAGGGTTGAAATTATACCAGGAAGATTTTATATGAATTTGGATAACTATTGAAGGGCAGAATGAAGCAAAATTTCATGAAATCGATAGAACCCCGTATTAGGAGTTATTCAAGTGACTTTGCAAAAACTATACCTCTAGTATGAATTGCCAAATCGAAACAAAAAATATGCGCGCAAAAAATATTACAGTTACATAAGAAACACGTGGTAGGAAGGCACGGAGTCCAATGTCAAATCTACAAAAAAATAATAATATACATATGTAATGAAACATTAATTTCACCGCTGTAGTAACGGTTAAATCATATCTAATAGTTCACATTGTATAAACGGTAATAAAATATCGTGTAATTTTTTTTTACAACACTAGCCCAATAAACGAACCATCGACTAAAAAATCTCACCAAAAAAAATGACTGTTTAAATGTGTGTTGGTTGGTGTTTTGCATGTTGCTGTTGAAACTAGCACACAATGGTTTCAGGACGTATTTTTAGTGGCCATTATACCATATATTAACGTGGACAATATTGGGATTTTTCTTAATGGCATGGACAAAAGATACATTGGGGATATTAAAAACAATATATTTTTTTATTTTATTTTGTTCTCCATAGGTTTAAGAATTCTATCAATTATTTTAAAAAAATCCTGCCCCAATCTGCCATTTTGGGAGATTTTTTTAAATGTCCCAAATAAAACAGTGGAGCTTGTTAAACAATGGCTTCTTGATAATTTAAAATATCAAAAAATATGATATAGGTAAGTGAAGATTCAAAAAATTTGCTCCGTGAAAAAACCTCGTTTGTTTTCATTCCAGTGGCGTGCTATGAAATTTAAGATGAGAAAGGCAGTTTTTTTTAACTAATACACCTGTTATACACCTAACTAGCAAGTACCAACCTAATGCACAATGGACAAACTTGATACCTAGTTTTGGTATATCTGGATTTTCCTGTGTAATTAGTACCAAAAAAATGATTACGCACAAAATTTGTCCATTGTTTTGAATGCAATAAAAGCATACCAATATATATTTATACAACTGTGCTGTTTCAGGGGCCACCACATAACTATTTATCTCCACAATTAAAATCTATCTGCTTCTAAATAACATACAAGGCGGACGCTAAATACATCGAGTTTGATTTTTAAAATATAGGTACATAAATACATTTTAATTTGTATATGATATTTGTGATATGTTAGGGGAAGCAAAGCTTCCCTTGCTTACATGGAATGCACGCCACTGATTGCTTACTTTTCATTTTTAGGCTAATTTAACGTGATACCGATAAACCGCGACGGATGATCAGCAGGGGCCATTGATTTAAATCTTGCCTTCACATGTTCGCGTATCATCGGTCGACCGATATTGTGAAAAAAATAAATCGGACCGATCATCCGTCGCAAATCATCGGTCCCATGTCCAAAAAATTTTCTCTAAGATTTTTTTTACTTTTAATTAGGTAATAAAAGCGCTTAATTCCTGTGTCACCAACTTTTCATCCCCTAAACTACTCCATACTAATTCTACAAAATTTTTAGATCTTTCACTGCCATGTTATCGACGTTCAACTCAAAGCATTTTAAGTTTCGAATATTGGCCACTTAATCAGTCTTCAGAAACCACTGTGCAGCGCTTTATTTTGCCTCCAAACTGTCGCCTGCGTATTTGTACCAAGTTTCATTGAAATCCGACCATTCGTTGTAGAAATTTAAAAGTTTTAAAAGGTCATTTTGTTCTTCCATTTTTTATTTGACTAAAAAATACCATATATACTATACTATACAGATATACTTTTTGAGTTATGATTGTAACAAAAAATGGTAGATTTTTCCTATTCTTCCACGGTCAATTGTAATATTTTAAAAAATATATTAGTTAACTAGACTGACCTAAGCATAATCCACATAATATAAGCCAACCTTATTAATTGCGTAAAATGTCTCTTTAAATATTGTTTATTCTACCGGCATTTCTTCTTCACTAAGGCTACCACTTGGGAAAAGGTAAAACAAAAATTATACTTATTAGATCTTCAATGAAATTACTCTTACAGTAGCATAATAATCACCTTTTAGTCCTCTGCAGGGGTAGTATCACAAAGAATATAGTCTATATTCTCTGTGGTAGTATGTGGATTGGTCTTTTTCAGTTATTATTCTTCGTGTTGCGGTTTAGTATCACCCTAAAAAATACTCTGCCAATATATGGGCCCCTAAGCTCACACTAGGTACTATAGTTATAGTGTACGTGCGAGCTAATAAAACTAAAAACTGAAATATATCTTAATCAACTCCAGACTAAATTACCTTTTGTTTGATACCACACAAGCCATGTATTGACTTAAACTCAAATTTTTGAAATCGACCCCCACCTTTAAAAAAACAAAAACTAAAATGTATTGTGTTTAACTCCGGACTCAATTACCTTTCGTTTAATATCACACAAGCCATATTTTTACGTAAACTCTAATTTTTGAAATCTACCCCCACCCTTTTTGAAGAAAAAAAAACTAAAATGTATTTTGTTTAACTCCATACTCAATTACCTTTCGTTTTATATCACACACGCCATATTTTCACATAAACTCTAATTTTTGAAATCTTTCCCCACCCTTTTATTTTTTTATGTGTTCGGTGGATTTTGTTCATTTTTAAATGGGACCATCTCGACCCATGACCCAGCCTAGGTACCAAATTTCATTAAAATCGGCCAAGCGGCTTTTGAGTTATGCGCGTTGGTCGTTACAGACAGACAGACGGCGCGACAAAAAAGTTTCAAAATCATCTGAAACGCAAAGATATATAAAATTTTTTGAAATCGGAGCAACTTTTTTTTTCTCGAAAAAATTAGGATCACCATAGCTCACACTACTATAGTATAGTATATGTGTGAGCTAAAAGTTATTGTAAGTTCCTTTAAACTTTTTCGCAATATATATTAATTTTTGTGCGTTGAAGTAATAAAAGGTGATTGTCAGTTTCCGTTTACTTTTATTTTATTACAAATTCAAATAACAACGTTTCGACGCCTTCCGCGTCATCCTCAGGGCCAGAATTTTGGCGTTAAATATTGCATTTAAAATACGATATAATTTTCCTAAATTTTAAAACCGGCATCTAATCAACTGCCAGTGATTAGTGCGTACAGTATTAATTTTTGTTTGAAGGGGACATCTAGAAATCACGGAAGTTCCATGGGATTTGTAGAAATCACGACTTTTAAACTCCCGTTTTTTGTAAAAATCGCAGAAATCGATGCGAAAATTGCGGAAATCACATGCGATTTGATAAGAAGCCCAGGTAGCAAGGTCACGTTTTTTAAACGTCAAAAAAGGTCATTTTTAATGACCATTGACGTCTCTAACCTGACGTGTAAATGACCTTTAAATGACGTTCTAAAGACACACCCAAAATGACGTCATTTTTAAACGTTTTAAAGACGTCAGCAATATGACGTATTTGGGACCAAAACAGAACATCAGTGACCTATTTATGACTTTTTTTAAACTCGTCTGAATATATTATAAAATATTGCCTGCAGCCTGCAGTTGAGAACACTGAAGGAAACTTAGACCTGGAAGTCCTGGAATAGGTACAGATCAAAGTAGACCTAAACCTAGACTTAGACATCACCTGGAAGCGAAAGAAGCCTCGAATTTGTCTTGATTTAATATTTAATTTATTTTACATACATACCCCCACATTTTGTATAAATCCGGTCAAGTAAAATACTGACTGGGGCACCACCTATGTAAGTATGAGTGTGCAGTGTGGGTAGTGACCATAGTGACCAATATATGACGTGTTTAAGACGTCAAAAACTACACGGCGAAAAGACGTCAAATAACTCACGCCGTAAAGACAACATTTTGTGGTAGATGACCTGCTGGTCATCCAAATGACCACTTTTCGACGAAAAAAAGACGTCTTTTGATGACCCTTGCTACCTGGGATCGGTTTTCAAAATAAATTTCCTAACTCATCTTAAAGATCTAATCCTGAACATAGGCTATTAAAGAAATTGAAGAAGTAATCCAAAACTCGAAATGGAGGTGCAAGTAGAAGAAATATCAAACTCTTAAACTTCCTCCACTGTAATTTTTATTTGTATTGCCATACCTGTTTCGGCCTATTAAGTCATATTCAGTGACTCACGATCGATCTTGCAAAAATCTTCAAACTCATCATTATGACAACATAAATAAAAATCACAGTGGAGGAAGACTAAGAGTTTGATTTTTCTTCTTTGAAATGAATTTTTGATCAATGTATTATTTGACCACATTCCCTATTTAAATTTCGGGGATGATGCAAGTGGTCAAGTGAATATTGTTAAGAAAGTCTTTTATTATCCTTATTAGTTGCAAATATTATCTTATTACACTGGTCAGCAAAAAAAAAATTCTTGAGCCCTGACATTATTTCCGCTGATTCTTATGTATAGTTCAGGCCTTACATTCGAGATTTAAGCCATATGCTGCGTTTAATGATAGAAGCAACACACTTGGCATGGATAGACATAAGACTCGTCCGAACATTTTACGAAAGGGAACCACCCCCCCACCCTTGGCAGGGGGGTGGTTCCCCCCTTAAACGTGATTTTTGATAGTTTTTTGCTAATAACTCGAAAACGGTCAACTTTTCCAAAAAACTTCTAGAGATCATTTTTCATGCGGATACAATTTCCTTTTCAACGATGTACCTTAGTACCCTCTGACGGCAGTGGCACATTCCATTAGCGTACGAAAAAAGGGAAAAATTTTTGAAATATTTTTTTTATCTTTTTTATGGGGTATTTTTTATCCTTAACATTATTTTTTTTTCAAAAATATATTTTTCGGTAAAAGCTCATTGTATATGTTAGATACTTAATAAGCTAGACATATTTTTTTTTGATAGCCGCCTTGAAATAAAAATAAATGTGTTTGTAAAAATCCTTAAATCGAGCAAAAATTTCGAACATTCATTTTTGTAACTGAGTAAATAAAAATGAGAGCGAGTAAAAAATTATTTTTGGTTATTAATCACTTAATACTGACTTTTTCTAGTTACCATTCTTTAAAGTGGAGGTGGGGGGCATTCCCCCTCTCACCCCCCTCAAAAGTGGTCTCTTACAGTATTTTCCCAATTATTTGCAAACTTTTACTTGGAAGAAAACAACTAAGTAACAATTATTGAGGCTGATGAAAAGTCCTCTCTAATGATGTATAACACGCCCCCCTTATATCAGTGGCGCACCTTTTATAGGCATTTAAATAAATGAGAGGTGTGGAAAAAACTATATGTATGGATATACAGTATACTCCCCCCAATAATATAACGACGGGGACCCATCCGCCCACTCTTGGTGGGGGGGTGGTCCCAACCCTAAATGTTTTTTTGATATTTATTAGAAAAAATGTTAAAAAATATTTAAGGGGGGGGGACCACCCCCCGCCAAGAGTAGGCGGGTGGATCCCCCTCGTTATATTTTTGGGAAAGTATCATGTATATCCATACCAAGTATGTTGCTTCTCCCATTGAACGCAGTGTGTGTATTAATACTGTCCCAACATGGTTGTCTTAAATAAAGATTCAAGTGTATACGAAATTTGACCATTTTTGGTGCGTCTATGCTAGATCTACCGCTGTCTAGAGGGGGAAGTGATATACATCGTTGGAAAGGGAATTTCTTCAGCTTTAAAAATAAGTTTGAAAACCAGACATGTGGGACAGTAAAATTTAAGAAAATTAAAAAAAACAAGTTTTTTCCACATCTTTCATTTATTTAAATGCCTATAAAAGGTGCGCCACTGATGTAAGGGGGGCGTGTTACATATCGTTAGAGAGGACTTTTCATCTGCCTCAATAATTGTTACTTAGTTTTTTTTTCCAAGTAAAAGTTTGCAAATAATTGGGAAAATACTGTAAGAGACCACTTTTGAGGGGGGTGAGAGGGGGAATGCCTCCCACCCCTACTTTAAACAAGGGTAACTAGAAAAAGTCAGTATTAAGTGATTACTAACCAAAAATAATTTTTTACTCGCTCTCATTTTTATTTACTCAGTTACAAAAATGAATGTTCGAAATTTTTGCTTGATTTAAGGATTTTTACAAACACATTTATTTTTATTTCAAGGCGGTTATCAAAAAAAAATATGTCTAGCTTATTAAGTATCTAACAGTATACAATGGGCTTTTAACCAAAAATATTTTTTTGAAACAAAAATAGTGTTAAGGATAAAAAATACCCCATAAAAAGATAATAAAAATATTTCAAAAATTTTTCCCTTTTTTCGTACGCTAATGGAATATGCACCACTGCCGTCAGAGCGTACTAAGGTACATAGTTGAAAAGGAAATTGTATCCGCATGAAAAATGATCTCCAGAAGTTTTTTGGAAAAGTTGACCGTTTTCGAGTTATTAGCAAAAAACTATCAAAAAGCACATTTATGGGGGGAAACCACCCCCCTGCCAGGGGTGGGGGGGGGGGTGGTTCCCTTTTGTAAAATGTTCGGGCGAGTCTTATGTCTATCCATACCAAGTGTGTTGCTTCAATCATTAAACGCAGCATCCGACCACGTAGGGCCTGAACTAGTAAGACGACGCCCTGAATCCAAATATAGCTTGCGTTTTCTTCTACCACCGACCATTTTTGAGGGAGCAGCCCTTTTACCTTTTTATCATTTTTCGAGAATAGTTATAATATTATCGACATAAATTTAAATTTTTAAGTATAAAGAGAGTTATTTTAGTTTTAAACAATAATAAATACATGGGGGCACCCAGGGGGGGGGCTTGGGGTCCGCCCCCCCCAAACCTTAGATCTTTTTACAATTCCACATATTTCATAAAAAAAACACAAAAATAGCTTAAAATTCGTCATCATGAGGCTATAGAGGCGTCGGGCCCCCAAGACATATTCCTGGGTGCGCCACTGATAAATAAGAACTTTCGTACCTTCACTTGGTGCTTGCTTTCCTTTTATAACCTGAGGTACAACCCTCTCGTTTCAAAAACCAGCAGTACTCCGCCAACATGTTTGCATTTCACTTCCCTGAAAACCTCTTTTCCAACTTAGCGATGTCTTGATGAAACCCTTCCCCGTATTCATCCGAGACTGACCACATTCCCTATTTAATTTCGGGGATGATGCAAGTGGTCAAGTGAACATTGTTAAGAAAGTCTTTTATTATCCTTATTAGTTGCAAATATTATCTTATTATACTGGTCTGCAAAAAAAAAATTCTTGAGCCCTGACATTATTTCCGCTGATTCTTATGTAAGACGATAAATAAATACATGGGGGCACCCAGGGGGGGCCTTGGGGTCCGCCCCCCCCCCAAACCTTAGATTTTTTACAATTCCACATATTTCATAAAAAAACACAAAAATAGCTTAAAATTCGTCGAGGCTATAGAGGCGTCGGGCCCCCCAAGACATATTCCTGGGTGCGCCACTGATAAGAACCTTCACTTGGTGCTTGCTTTCCTTTTATACCCTGACGTAGGTACAACCCTCTCGTTTCAAAAACCAGCAGTACTCCGCCAACATGTTTGCATTTCACTTCCCTGAAAACCTCTTTTCCAACTTAGCGATGTCTTGATGAAACCGTTCCCCGTATTCATCCGAGACTGCTCCTAAATTTTCAGGAAAGAAGTCCAGATGCGAGTGAAGGAACTGCACTTTAAGGGACATGTCACATCCCATGGCCTTGTACGCCAAGAGCAATTCCTCGACCTGAGCGACATAATCATCACTTTTATGGTTACCCAAAAAGTTCTTCACACGTTTTGGAATGCAAACCAAGCTCGTTTTTCTTTTTGATTCAGGTGTTCAATAAACGTCGAATCTTGAAAAAGTTGTCTAATCTGGGGCCCCACAAAAACACCTTCTTGATTTTAGCCTCACTAAGACGAGGAAATTTAGTTTTCAAAAATATGAATGCGTCGCCTGTTTTGTCCAGTGCTTTTACAAACTGTTTGATCAATCCAAGTTTGATGTGCAAAGGCGGCAAGTAAATATTATCTTGCGGGACTAATAAGGATCGTTGGCGACATTTTTCTGACCGGGAGTAGATCTTTCTCGCAAAGGCCAGTTCCGTACAATGTAATGTTTGTCCCATGCTCGGCTGTTCCATTCACAAATAAAGCAACAATATTTTATTTTTTTATTATAGTTTCTGCATGAGCGTATACAAGGGGGGAGGGGGGTTTGGGGGCGAAAGCCCCCCAAGATTCTAAAAATAGATTTTGTTAAAGCTATTTATTTTCCTACTTTTTAATATGTTAATAAATAAAAGTGGAAAAAATTTCCAAGCCCCTCCAAGGCGATTTCTTGTATACACCAGTGGTTTCTGTATATATATATATATATATATATATATATATATATATATATATACTTTTATATACAAATATGTTGCTTTATACTTTGCTATAACGTTTATTACCTTTACCGTTAAGCTGCTGGCAGCTAAAATTTTATAAAAATAATTAGAAAATGCATATAAAAGGGTAAAATCGACAATGTCCATTTACCATTTATGCAAAACACCCCCCCGCCTCCCGCAAAACAAATTACTTACCACCCTGCTATAAATATTAATGTTTGAGAACACTAAACTCTCCAGTATCTCAGAAACAATGATGTTAAGGCCAAAAAAAAATCCTTTCCGTCCCACCACACTATCGAAAAGCAGTAAAAATAGGTAGGGGGGTCTCCCACAAAAATGGGGGGTGATGGGGAAAAACGAAGTTCATATTTGGATTCAGGAGCTCATTTTACATAAGAATCGGCAAGAATGGTGTCAGGACCGATTTTCAAGCCGGCAAGTGTTATCTATATCTATCTATCTATTTAGCCTTCTTCGATTCATCATTGGACATAGGCCTCTCTCAATATCTTCCACTCTTATCTACTAAGGATTTTTTAAATTTTTTAATACATAGCTTAATTTACCGAATGCTGCCCAGGCCAATCTTACTCATTTCTTGATTTCAGCCGTTTGGTTTTCTTTTTTTAGTTTAATAATTTGTCCCAGGGATATATATTCCTCTACTTGTTCTATTTTCTCTTGGTTTATTCTGATCGTGATATCTTTAAGTGTGTTTGTTATGATTTTAGTTTTGTTGCAGTTCACACTCAAGCCTATATTTTTAGCTGGTGTATCCAGTTCTTCCAGCATTTTTATCAGATCTTCTTTCTTATCTGTTATTAAGGCGATATCATCAGCATATCTTAGGTGGTTCACTTTGATGCCTATTTCCTCCCAATCTAAGTTTTTAAAAGCATCTTGTGGGGCCTGGTTAAATAGTTTAGGGGATATTGTGTCGATCACCCTGCCGACACCTCTTCTTGGCTTGATTCCTTCGTGGATTTTGATTGATAGTGTTGCTTCACTATATATATTGGATATTAAATCTGTGTATCTGTGATCTATTCGGCTATTAATTAAAGATGCTTTTACTGGCCAGTGCTCAATGCTATCGAAAGCTTTTTCAAAGTCTATAAGCGCAATATATAATGGAATGTTGTATTCGTTTGCTCGTTCTATTATAATTTTCATGGTTAATAGGTAGTCAACTGTACTGAAACCTTTTCTGAAGCCTGCTTGTTCTTTTGAGTGTTAGTGTGTTATAGCACAAAGGATAACCTATATTTTCTGTGGTTATAGGTCGATAGTTTTTTAGGTCTGCTTTATCGCCTTTCTTGTATTTTATTCAGGAGAATATGGAGGGTATTAACTACAGCTTTACCACCGTATTTGAATATTTCTGCCGTTACTCCGTCTTTTCCAGATGATTTGTTATTTTTTATTTTCTTTAATGCTCTCTTTATTTCCGCTTTGCTTATTTCAAGTTGTAGCTGTGAGTTTATGTTTTTTATTTTTCTTTGGAGTTTCTTCAGGGTTTCTCGCGATGGTTTCCTTTTTGTTTGGTATAATTCTGAATAGAATAGTTGTGTGATATTAATAATATCCTTTTTAACGCTAGTTTCTATGCCGTTCATATCCTTTATCCTTTAAACTTTGTTACATTTAAAAGTACCACTTCTAGGTGGCTGGTAACCCTATTTTATCTTCACGTTGTTGCGGCAGCGGTTACGCATGCACCTCTATTGACTTCGATAAAGGTAAGTTAAGATACGCTTCAGACATGTGATAATTCGAACCGCGCGTTGCCTTATAACAGGAAAAAACGTGACCGTCTTTTAAGTTGCGCGGGAGGCGCGAAATAAATTCCTATTAGAGGCTATTATCTATAATCGTTGCATTCATAATAAGCTCAATAAAAAAAATCCGAAGAAAGAAATGCAATTAAAATTCTTCTTACGCAATTGCTTTAATGTGAATTTTAAAAACAAAAAGTTTAAGTAAAAAGCTTTCCCTTGGGTTTAAAGTTTTTGAAATAAGCTGAAAGTCACAAGTTTTTTATTTAAATTGCAACACTAAGGTAACTAGCCTTGGTTAGAGGCAAAAAGTTAATCCCTTTACAGAGATAGCTGATCCTATAATTAGTCTCAGCAGGTTTCACAAACTTAAAAAAAATACCAAACGATTAATGCCTTGTCGTCAAAGACAATTTAATTTAAAAAAAAAAGCAATGAAAGTTTTTTATTCCAGTTTTTGTGACAAAACAAGTTACAAGTTCTTTGTTACATAAGAAGAAAGCTGGATTGATCAAAAAAATATGTGATGAAAGTCCGTCCAACAGACAACGAGATAAAAAATTACAAAGTTTAAAAAATAGGCTACCTAATTAGTTTTTAAAAGCTGTTCAAAATAGTCTACATTAACTTAAATTTTTTTACAAAAAAAAGACGTTTTGCATTTTTTTATAAATTTACTAATTCTCCTTCTTTTATTACCCGGAACCTGTCGTTAAAGGTTGTCGGATAAGTTGTGAAACACCCTGTATAAAGGGTATTTTTATTTACATAAGTAAATAATTTTAAAAGAGATTTTTTAAGAATAATGGAACGGTAGTAAATTATGATTTGCTTACTAAAATGTTCCGAAAAGACTATATCATAAGAAAAACATTTAATGTAAAAAAGTACGCGAAAGTGCTATTCCGTAAAAAGAAGTGAAATAAAAGTAAAGCTAAGTTCTCCAATACACCACTGGCCCCCAGATTTCAAAATTTAGAGACGTCTGTACGTCTAGTCAGACAGTAGTCTAAGCAGGTATACCCGATGCTGTTCTCAATTATATTTTTGAATTTGTGCTTGTTTCAACAGCATTCACTGGAGTAAACATTAGTTGAACTTCATTGCGAAAAATATGAAAAACATAAAGGTTTTTTTTTAAATATGATGTTTTATGAAGTCTGCAAAAAATATGAAATATGAAGGTGTTGACAGCCGTGCCTACTATACAAACAAACCAAATTAAACATAAACAAAGCTGTTACAAAATCTTTTTGTATAGTTTTTGCAAAGTCACTTGAATAACTCCTAATACGGGGTTCTATAGATTTCATGAAATTTTGCTTCATTCTGCCCTTCAAAAGTTATCCAAATTCATATAAAATCTTCCTGGTATAATTTCAACCCTACCGACAGAGAAAAGGCGCGGCTCTTTGCGGTCCGAGCACAAAGTATTTGTTTTCCGACCGACTCAGCCCAGGTTGATGGCACCTGATTGGCAGATTTTTTTGAGATGCGCTTTTAATTGCTCTCAGGTGTTTTTTTCGGAACTCCTTTAGTCGGCAGTATGCAGAGTTAGAAAATAAATCAGTGTCGTTTCTGTAGGTGTAGGAATAGAAAGTTTTATTATCTATTTTTATTTCTTTAGTTTACGCCATAATTAAATGAAATAATTTTCATGAGTATATGATGGTCGGCTATTATCTTTGTTCAACTGACTTTGCAAAAACTATACCTTATACCTTTGCCTATACAAAAAATTATACGGTTTACTGTACGTGCCCTAAATAAAAAACACAGTTTTCTAGGTATAACTACAGATAAACTAATTTATTGTAAGTCATTAATTCCAATGGGTTATCAAATCTGTTTGACTTTTGACATGAAAATTTTTCTATTACTCACGTTTTACCGATTATCTGATTACCGAATACTTTTAAAAACAGTTTGACATAGATACTCGTACTAAAATTGGGGTTATCTATACTGCTTTATTCATGCTTTCGCCTCTGTAACATAACATTTGACTGAAATGAAAGAAAATTTATTTAAGCTTATTTTAAACGTAAAAAATGAATAAAATACGCGCGCCCTGATCTCATTTCAGTTAAGTATAATACAAGCAATAATCTTCATTTGTTTTAAAAGATGACATAATATCGAGAAAATGGAGTTTTTATTGTTTACAGTTACATTTATTTGTTAAACAAGACAAGGATTAACCTACAATCGCATCATCAATTACACATACTAACAATATTGCATCAGTGGAATAGTGATGTGTTAGAGGTAGAATACTAAGAAAATACTCTGCCAATATACGGGCACCTAGTACCAGCGGCGTAGCGTGCCCGAAAGGGCGGGGGGGGGGGGGGGCGACAGCTAAAAAGGGCGCCTCTGAAAACTGATGAAAAATCTTGTGACAAAAAAAACAAAAAGGTCAAAAGGGCGCCTCTCACAAATCTTGTGAACAAAAAAAAACAAAAAAAAAAGGTCATCATGTGTGAGGGGGCGACCAAAAAAAATAAAAAAAAAAGGTCGTCATGTCGTTAGTTTCCTTTGGCACCCACTCAATTGGCCGTTACCGGCCCGACTTAATAAAGCTGAGGGCGCTTCGGCCACCTATGGGGCGCCACTACCCTCGGGGCGGGGGGGGGGGGCGACGAACCCCCCGCGCCCCCCCACGCTACGCCGCTGCCTAGTACTAGGTACTATAGTTATAGTGTACGTGTGAGCTAGTATAACTAAAACTGAAATATATTTTATTCAACTCCAGACTCAATTACCTTTCGTTTGATACCACACAAGCCATGTTTTAACTTAAACTCTAATTTTTGAAATCTACCCCACTTTCTTTTTTAAAAACTTAAATGTATTTTGTTTAACTCCAAATCCAATACCTTTAGTTTGATAGCACACACGCCATATTTTCACATAAACTCTGGTTTTTGAAATCTACTAAATCTTTATTTTATTTGGCTTGCGTTCGGTGGATTTTGTTCATTTTTAAACGGGACAATCTCGACCCAAGACCCAGCCTAGGTACCAAATTTCATTCAAATCAGGTAAGCGGTTTTTGAGTTATGCGACAGATAGACAGACAGACGGCGCGACAAAAATGTTTCAAAATCATCTGAAACGCAAAGATATATAAAAATTTTTGAAATCGGAGCAACAACAACAAAATTATATACTTTGTGGTAGTGTTAACTAACTAACTAACCGACGCAACGTTCTCTAATAACACACATGTTTGAAACTCGTACACAATGACTGAGTAGAATCAAAATTTCGGACTTTCATTGTCTTTATTTATTTTAAACACGCCGTTTCGGTTAGTAAGTATCTCTAACCGTTTTTACACTTGAGTCCGAAATTTTGTTTCAACACACATCATTCCCGGAACATCCCCAGTGCGTCCCGTAGGTCGGGAACGTCGCGGGACCCAAATAGTACCTGCCAGGGACGTCCCCTGCAGCGGTTCAGGGAACCTTTCAATCAGGACTTCCCATAAATATATATATATATATATATATATATATATATATATATATATATATATATATATATATATATATATATATATATATATATATATACTTCCTCCAGCGGAGTGCACACAAGGTAGGCGCCGAAAGGCGTTGCCTATCCTAGATACTACATTATCGCCCCAGAGTAAGAAAAAAAAAAGAGCAGCAGTAACCTCGTTTTGGGGCGGTCATTCATTCATTTGATGGTAAACAATGCATGCGTTACGCTGTTGTCGCCTCGTGTATCTTCTTCAAATTGTATAAAAGATAAATCAGGTTCAACTTGTGACCAGTTGCAAAAGATATAGTGGTTTGGTTTTGTTGACCTATTCAACCCACGCGATATTTTGTCCTACCCTTATTAGTCCGCGTTGCGTCGTTTTGTACTGTGAAACCTTTCATTACAAGAACATAATTTATGAACGGTCTCTTTCCCCACGACTTTCACAAGACGTGGTCACAGCGGTATGACGTCATATTACGGATTTTGTGTTAACAGGGCCGGGTTTGGTTTTGGGCTGTGTGGACTACATTCCGATGGAAAGAGGGGTTCTCTATCTTATTGACATTGTAGAGGACCCTAAACTATTAATCAATGATCAAACAAGTCTAACCGATATTAAGGATATTCTATCTTATTATTTAATACGCGGCTTATCTGTTTATAGAGTTTAAGCACTACTAATCATCGAAATAAAAATTTCAGTGAGCACTTAATACTTAATGCTAGACATAATTATGTAGAAATATATTCAGGCTGACAATTTGAAAAGGTTTCACCCGGAATATTTTGAAAAGCAAAAGAAGGTAATTTTTAAAAACATATAGGGCACATAATAAAAAACGCAGTTATAAACACCAAACTCAAAAACACCGAACCATATAATTACAAATGCCACAGAAAAAAAAATGTTCGACCGTGCTATTTTAAGCGTTGTTGCCATGTTGCGTCACCTCGCGTGTTGAACTTGCAGAAAAAATAAAGGGCAGTTTATATGTAGGGGCCATAATTAGAAGGGGGTGGTGGGTTTAGCCTTGCGATACACTTATTGAAATTTTGATGTATTTTTTAATAAAAATGCGTGAAGGCGGCGTTACGTAATTTGCCCGAGAACATAGTTCTTAACATTAAAAACTTCGTTTTTTAAGTAACCCTGTATGCTGACCCAAACAGCAATAACTTGGGAGGAAATTGTTTGCGTCGTTTTTCTTAGATAATATTTCTTTAAAAAGCAATTAACCTATATTAAAACTGATATATTTAAAAAATAGTTTTTGGGAATAGGACAATTCGCCGCTGAACCAACTCTCCCCCGATTCAACTTGCCGCCGACCCAATTCGCCGCCGCCGTGGTTTAAGTTTGCAATTTTCTTCATTTCATATACTCTACAAATATTTAACAAAAAATCGAAATTTTTTTTTCAAAAAGTACTTTTTCCAAAAACTACTTTTACAACATTGTGTAACATTTTTTTTGTGGAAAATGGTGGTGTCTCTACGGGTTACAATTTGATTGCGATAATTTGACCAAGTGTAGGTTTATTACCAATTTTTATTTCCGAAAAGGAGGATTTGAAAAGCTTAGTTACCAAAAAATAAGTTTTACGCGCAAAATGATGGACTTCCAGTGGGTTTGTCTCTTTCGCCAGTGGTAGCAAACATCTACATTGAGTGGTTAGAGGACCATGTGATCAACACAGCAAGTAAGCCAAAATTATGGCTACGATCCATGGATGACACATTTATTATATGGCCAGAAAATGATGACGAACTACAGAATTTTCTGCACCATCTGAACGGTATTCAACCAGCAATCAAATGCACAATGGAGATTGAAAAAGATTCGGTCTTACCTTTTTTGGATTTTCTTATCAAACGAATAGACAGAAACATTCAAACCACTGTATATAGGAAACCTACTTACAACAAAATTGTTATACCGAGAAACTAATAAACTCAACGATCTCTAAATTAAAAACAAACCAAATGTAGCAAATTCTCAAAAATAATAATTCGTTGGGTGTTATTAACATTATATAAAAACAGTATTTTCATCCGAAAATACGATAAGGAGTTTTGTAACTAAAACAGAACCAGAAAATCCCAAATATTAAGGAACACCTAAAAAGTACTCAATTAGGGGATATTGAAAAATCTGGTTTAGCGGATCATGCATGGTCAAATGATCACATGATTCAATGGTCTGAAGCTAAAGTTTTGCAAAAGGAGTCACATTAGCAAAAACGAAAGTTTATTGAAGGTGCGTTTATAATGCAGAATAAAGAAGTTTTCAGTCAACCAAGCACAGACATACCAAACATATGCAAAGCACACCTTAAGGAAAACAAGCGTCTTAGAATGAAAAAAGGGGGCGGGCCGTCATACCCGACTGCACACCAAGTAGTATAAGACTGGATTATTTAGTTTACACTTGAAAACGGTTAGAGATATTTACTAACCGAAACGTCGTGTTTAAAATAAATAAAGACAATGAAAATCCGTTTTATTTCTACTCAATCATTGTCTACGAGTTTCAAATAAAAAATTATTTTTTCACTTATATAATGGCAACAAGTTTAATGAGGTAGGTCCTCAAGCCGTGAACAGATTTTCCTAAGCTCTAGGGTCGACACTGACAGTAACATGTGTTTGTATTAAATGCAGTGTTGTCTTGGTCGTCGGACTCGCAGTGGCGGATCCAGGGGGGGGCACTAGGGGCACTTGCCCCCCCGAGAATTTTTTGAATATACAAAAAATGAGTAAAAAGTAATGTTTTTGCTAATAAAAATTCAAAATTTTTGCCTGCGGCGCATGAAAGTGTCTATTGTTATTATCATCGAAATTACAACCACTGACTAGTTCAATAAAATGCTGCTTAAAAAAATATATAGAGTGAAACCTCCCATAAGCGGACGCTCACGGTTCCGTCGATTTTGTCCGCTTATTGGAGGTGTCCGCTTATGAGAGGGAATTGCGAAATTTCAATATATTATATTTATTAACAATTTCCGCTACTTGTGTTTTTCCGATAATAAATTTTTCAGCGATCTTTCGTGCTGATAGATGTTCCTTCTCCGAAACGTTAACAACTTCCATTTTCTCACATAAACTAAGAAGTTTTTTACTAGGTACTATTTCAAAAAGATCTATTACTACCCAATTGAATAACAAAAATAAAACACAGCAGTTCCGCCCCCGCCAAATAAATAAAATATGTTGTAAATACGACAGAAGTATTTAGTATCCGCATTAAAACGGAATGAGTTAATTCCCCGGCTGCAGCGTCCGTTGTTGCCAACATACTACATAATATTTATGCCCATGTTGTGCAGCGCTCCGTCCCGTTGTCAGATGTTCGCGTCCGGTTAAGGGAGGTTTTAAAAAAAATATTACGGTTGTCCGCGTCCGGTTATTAGAGTGTCCGGTTAGAGGAGTGAATTTTACATATAAAGAAATAGGGAAAAGCGTGGTTCCAAAAAATTTGTCCGCCTAAAGGGAGTGTCCGCTTAATAGAGGTGTCCGCAAGGAGAGGTTTCACTGTACCGTTTTTTACCAACAGAGAATGTCACCTAAAGTGCCCCCCCCCCCCCGAGAAGCACCTCTGGATCCGCCCTTGCGAACTCGGTGTATTGAATTTTTGGTGTTTTTTTACTGTGTATTGAGTTTTATTTTTGTAAAAAAGAACTTAGTTGGACGGAAAAATAAACAAGAAGTGCTATGTTTATGAAAATATTCAGACAATTCAGCCCAGTTTGGTTTTTGCGAGATGATTCCAGTGACGCAGCTATGTTGCCATCGCCGGGGATTCTGTAAATTCTAAGTTTTCAGGAATGACCGCCACGAATAGGGAAAATTTACACGAAGCCGCGGTTGATTTCTTCTCTTTATATTTTTCTTACTCTAAGATTATCGCGCATTTCTCATCGAATATTTTCTCTAGTATTTTCCTAATAGCGTCGCTTTTCTCACGAAGGGACCTAACTAACATTTGGTAAATTTGTCAGGAGAGCTAAAAAAAGAAAGAGTTGTGGGTCTGTTTCTGTAGTTCGACCAAAAGTGATTTTACCCACATAGCACAGTCACGTGTTTAACACGTAAAAAATGCGTGAGAAAAAAAAACGTTGATTTTAAAAGCTGCTAGAAAAAAACGTTTATTTCATATATGAAAACAAGCTTAATAGGTCATTCATTAACGTTATAAAAAATAACGTTGCTAAAAACTGCGTTTTAAAAACGCCTTTATCAAATTAAAACAGCAATGTTTTTACATTAGTTTCAAGTGATTTTTATCAACGTTAAAATCACTTTAGATTCACGCCTTTTCTACACGAATTTTAAAACGCGACTTGCATGGCTTTTCTACCGAATATTTTTGAGATTTTACTAGCAGCATCGCCACCTATAGTCGGGATTTTTCACTTTGACGAACTCTATCAGGCAGTACTTTGGCCTCTAAACTCCAAAAACCTGTTAAGCGACTGATCCCTGATCCACGATCACGACGCATCTGTTATTAACCTGATAAAGACACATTAATATGCATTCTGTGAAAGTGTTTACTGTTCAAAAATTTTGTTTAGCTTTTAAAAAAAACATATATATTGTATATAGATAGATACATAGATATTTTCTCTTGCCTTGAACGCCATCTTTAACATTATCTTGAAGTGTTGTAGTCTTAAACTAGTGAACGTTTATAACTTCCTTTCGCGTCTCTTTTAAGTTAAAAAAATGTTATTAAAAAAACGTGACCAAAAAAGACACAGAAAGTTAGTAGGTTTAAGAAGTCTTAATCTAGTGGCGTTTTAGAACATGTTGTGGAGGACTTTTCAAGTGTGAATTTGGTACATACATGAAAATAACGAGGGTAATAAATTGGTAAAATTTTTTTTTAAGTCACAAGCTTTTATAAAATGCACTAAAAATTAAAAAATAATCATAATAATAAAAGCGATGGCCGACTGATGGAAATTTTGACGATGTTAGCACGATAAGATATCCGTATCAATTAAATATCACTATTTGCAAGAATCAATCTAGCAGAAAAATGCAGAGGTACCAAACCCCCCCAAGATACCACAGCATTTCTCTGACATAGGTATGGCAACGGCACATCCAACATATCTTTGACGACCTGCTATGTTGAATATTCTTCAAGTGTTTAGATCACAAATGTAGATTAACTTATGCTTTGATTTGCGGCCATCGCTTTTATTATTATGATAATATTAGAATGTTAGAAAATTATTTTTTCTTATTGTTGTATTATCATCGGACCACTATGTGTATACCAAATTTTATCCAAAACGGATAACGGGAAGTGTGTCAAAAACACATTTTTCTATAGAAGGGGTGGGGGTAGGGATGGGAGGATATTTTTTTCTTAATGTTGTATTGTCATGGGACCACTATGTGTGTACCAAATTTCATCCAAATCGGATAATGGGAAGTGTGTCAAAACGCTTCACAAGATTTGATAGTTAGTTAGACAGAACATCTGAAGCTAAATAAAAGCTTGTAAAAAAACACGTTATAGACACAGCACCAGAAACTTCAGCAAAAAGTACATTAGCTTGATTTCTCCTTGTTTTTAAGTTATCTTTAAGCATGTGGATTTAACAAAATAAATATGAGGTTGTTTCAAAGTAAAAAAAAACTTTGTTATTTTTGTTCACGTGAATTTAACGTTGATGTATTTTTGTTGCTATGTGGGTATTTTGTAATGAAGATATTCCCTTTCTGAGACCAAAAAGTTGCATGAGAACAGTTAGAAGGCAAAATATCTCAATTTTCGTAATTTTGTTAGTTAGGTCCCTTCGCAAGAATTATTTCTTCGATGGGAAATTAAAGACCGCTGCGCTGTAATAATGAGAGAGACAGAACAAAAAGTTGTTTGTTCGCTTCCCATGCACACGAATATTCTTAAATATTCTAAAAGAAATTCAGCCCACTATGGAGAAAGGTTGAAGCTACAAATGAGCAAATTTGTGGAAAATCGACTTTACTAGCAAAGGTTTAGTTTTTCCAGAAAGCAGTAAATGTTTAACGAATATTTGCAACTAATAAAGTAAATTACTGCTTTTTAGGTTGAATTTGGGCGCCAAATATAAAATAGTTTAAGAATAATTGGTACCAAAATAAAAACGCATGTTGGTTTTTTTCTAGTAACTCCCTTTTTCCATATTTGGGCAGAATCATCTCTATTTTATAATAGGAATAATAAATTTAGATTTTTTTAAGGGCTTCGATGTAGCTTATTTTATTTTGATATTTGAGTTCTGGAACTTGCTTTGATTAGCACTTCACACCACTGACGTCCCCGTAGGTCGATTACAACGCAACAGTATCGGCATTTTAAGAGACGTGAATGTTCACGTCTATTATGTAATATACAATAAATTTTCCAAGTTTAAAAAAAACTTCTAGGTGGAGATAAACCAAACAAAATCGAAACGTCCTTTATAACATGGCGGGACATCGCACTATGGTTTATCCCTTTGAAAAAGCTATGCATATTCATATCAAGATTTTTTTTTAAATGTTTCGATTTTTTTGTTATGAAATGTCCCCTTAGTATAAACCTATAATTGTTTTTTTTATATTTATTTTGAATTTTGGAAAATTGACTGGTAAAGTAAAATTTTGTATTTATTTTTAATTTTTTTCTCAATCTGCAACCCGTCTTTTATTTATTTCTTAAAAGAAAACCGCTTTCTTAATTTTACCTTTAGTGCGTATATTTAGTAGTATTTTGTAAGCTTAAAAAGAAAAAAAAGTTTCATCTATAATTTCAAAAAAAAAAATAATAATAACAGGAAAAACTATGTTATTTTAATGTATGCAAAGTTCTGCAGACAAAAAGTTGTCTTCCCGCAGCCTCCCGCAATGAGATTTTTTTATGGCTATAATCTACAATGTCTTATCTTTATGACTGCATAGGTTGCAGCTGCCAATATCTGCCTATTTGTGAATTAGGTTTCTAAAATTGTTGCTTTGTTATTCAAATATACTAGAAATACACACAATAAACGGGTTTTGATTGCTGAGTTAATATGGATATATTTATATATTTTGATGTATTTATTTATTTTCTATTTATCAGTCAATATATGAGTTTGTTATCATTACAAATTATATATTTTAAGATGTAAAGTACAGGGTGACCGTATATAAAGTTCCACTTGGAAAACTTTTCTGGTTTGGCAGAAAAAGGTAAATCAAAAAGTGAATTACACACGAAATTATGAATATTTTTATTACAGTTTCACTTTTTTTTTTAAATCACACCTTACACGCAGGACGGCCATTGGATCCTTATTTTAATAGAACACCCTGTATATTTTTAAAATTTTCGATAGATCTGTTCTTTCTTATTCCAAAAATATACCTTGTCTTGAGAAAGTAATGTGTTGAACAAGGAATTAGTGAAGTATTTTTACTTGGCTAACACATTGCCCTTATGGCAAATTATTTTATATTTTACTCAAGAACCGCTTAAGAATACAGGATGTTCTGCTGCAAAAAGGACCTCCCATCCTGATAAGTGTGATTAAGGAAAAAACTGAAAATGTGTAAAATTAGTAATTTAATTTTTGATTTATCTTTATCTGACAAGTAGTAAAAAAAATTTCCATGTGGAACTTTCTAAACGGCGACCCTGTACATTGGTGGGATATTTTTAACATAAAAAGTTTTTTTATTCTTGTGAAAAATAAGAGTTTAAGATATAAATTGTTGGTTTACTTCCTATTGTAAAAAATATATTGATTTGTTTACTTTTGACCACACTAAATAAATTTATTAAATATATAGGAATAAGTAGGCGACACGAAATTGCCAGATTCCTCAAGGGGGGGGGGCTAAATAATAATTTAACAAAAATGATAGTACTTTATGTTTGATTCCACAAGGAAATTTAAGGGACTGCAGGGGCCTTGGAGCAAGGGACCATCCAGTCCCCTCCCCTTAGTACGCCTATGTTATAACACAAACGAGGGCGGAAGTAGTTTTTCAGAAAAAATAATCATCAATCAAACTAGTAACAATGGTTATTAAGTTAGTAACCATTGCTAGTAATATTGACTAATTATTTACCTTTTTATTTATATCACACAATTTTTACCCCACACTTTGCAAGGGAGAGGGAGGGTGGAATTAGCTAGAATAAATTGGTAATTATGTGTTGAATATATGCACAAAATTTTAACTTTATCTGATAAATACTCTTAAAGATATTTACTTTTTTCCGAATTTTAACCATTTTAAACCACTGCGCGTCGCAAAGACGTTTCCGAAACGGACTTTGGACTAATTGCAACCAAATAAAATTGCACTAGATAAAAATACTTTTTTAGTTATCTAGGTATTTAAATTCTGCTACACGTGTTTTATATAAGGTATTCCACTCAAGCCACGCGAAATGCCAACTACACGCGCCGATATAAAAAACAGAAACGTGGGCCAAACATTTTTATAGGAGTATGTTGCAAACAACATTACAAATTCTTTTCCTCATATAAAGCTCTTGACCTAGACCTGCGAAATAGTAAACTCGTAGTGTAGTATAATAAAGATTATTCAAACAGAAGTTTTGGTTAACGAGTTAAAAAATTATTCACGTAGGTACTGGGTGGACATAACATCAGCATATTTATTAATTTCTTAATTTGGTTTTTCCTCTTTAGAAGAGTACCATTATGATGTTTCCCTCTGTCTTTTAGAGAAACATCACATTGGTCAGCCGACTGTAAATAAACCATTAAATGTTTAACTGAATTCTCAGTGTTACTGAGTTGTCAACTTATATAAGATTTTCATTTATAGCTTCATTAGAGTCAGTGGATTCTAGTATATCAGCTAATTTGAACTTATCTCTTTGGTTTTAAAAACTGTTACCACCAAGTCTATCTACAGTTTCTGGAACATCTCTTTTCTTTCCGCTTTTCTTAAGAATTGCTATATTAACCATTTTTAGGTGTGTTGTATGCATCTTGAAAGATTGTCTTTCAGGGAAAGATCATTATGTTCAGCCGAATGTAAATGAACCATTGAACGTTTAACTGCATCTTTATTCTTAAGTGTTACTGATTTGTCAACTTCCATATGCTTTTCACGTATAGCTTCATTAGAGTCCGTGACTTCTAGTAAAACAACTAATTTGAACTTATGTCTTTTTTTAAAAACTGTTACCAGCAAGCCTATCCACAGTTTCTGGAACATATTCTTTCTTCTCGCCTTATTTAAGTTCGGTTATATTAAGTATTCTTAGGTGTGTTGTGTGAACTTCTTGTCGCCTTTCTTAGAAATTGTTATATTAAGCATTCTTTATTGTGTGCAGCTTTTAAGATTGTCTTTTAAAGGAAAATCAATTTGTTCAGCCGATTTTAAATAAACCTTTGAATGTTTAAGTGCACCTTTAATCTCAAGGGTTGCTGGGTTGTCAACTTCTATATGCTTATCATTTACAGCTTTACTGGAGTCACTAACTTCTAGTATATCAGCTATTATTTAAACTTATCTCTTTGGTTTTAAAAACTGTTACCACCAAGTCTATCTACGGTTTCTGGAACATCTTGTTTCTTCTTGCTTGTGTTGTGTGCACCTTTTTTGAGCGTTTAACTGCATCTTCAGTCTTAAGTGTTGCTGTATTGTCAATTTCCATAGGCTTATCACTTATTATTCATTAGAGTCAGTAACTTCAAGTATTATTATATATATAATGAATTTGAATTTGAATATTATAATTTAAACTGTCCTCTGTTTGAAAACTCTGCCATCACTATCTGCGGTTTCAAGGGAATCTACTCTGTTTTCTGTTATATTAAGTATTCTTAGGTGTGTTGTATGCACCTTGTAAGATCATTAGATAGTAAAACGCTGTTGGCATCAGGCAGTTGAGCCAAGTGAAATTTGCTGTGTATTAAATCGCTATGGAGTGTCCTACTGGCCTAGAAAATTAAACTAGCAGGTCAACTAACTCACGCTCGTGTTAACCAACCTATTTTAATTCAGCCGTTTTTTTTCTTCGTTAAATAGGTGGCAAGAGTGACATGGCAGTAATTGACTTGAGTTTTCTAAACTTAATAAATTAAATGTAAAGGATATGAAAAAAAATAGATCACATATTCTACTTTAAGAAGTTTTTAGGTTTAAACTTCTCTATAGATACTTTTTTAATAAAATAA
This sequence comes from Aspidapion aeneum, assembly GCA_963576565.1. Taxonomy (NCBI): domain Eukaryota; kingdom Metazoa; phylum Arthropoda; class Insecta; order Coleoptera; family Brentidae; genus Aspidapion; species Aspidapion aeneum. Next base: position 13,578,282 of record OY755048.1, on the reverse strand, counting down.
AAGCCAATATTTGGAGAGACAGTTAAAATGCAAAAACTACAACTAAATGAAACCGAACCGAACCCACAAACTGTGTGGTTGTTTAAAAGTTTTACTTTTTGACAAGCATACATTTTATGTAACTGACAGATCGCTTGACGTTGTTTATAGTGGTATTAAACTTGTTTCTGACCGCGAATTGAGGTGGCCGTGACTTTTAGTCATAACTTTCATAAAATTAAAGAGAAAATGGTAAATTTTATTTAACAGTATTGACCCAGATTTTGTTAGTAACATAATAAGTGTGTACAAGTTCAATAAGTCTGTTTTAATAGTACTATACTTGCTGTAAAATTTATAGACCAAGTATTTCATCATTTGGATTTGTTTATATTGCCAACATTTGATTTAACTATTTTTCTTGTGTCAATTTATTTTAAATACAAGCCGTAATTGCTTTAAATATTCCTGTTCCAGTTGTTATAAGTGTTTCTGCAACATAAGACTCACTCAGGATTACATCTAAGTCGTAATGAGAGCTTTCATAACTCCCTTCCTGGCATGGTTGTTATGCAACACGTGTATTTACAGTTGTTGACGTATTCAAAACGTTCTAAAACGCACGTGACAACTAACCCCTTTCTAAATAAACAAAAAATGTTCTAGATTATTTAATTAATAATGATATAAACTAATATGTGAATTAATGCAAGAATATATATTGTAATCTACACGCTAACTATCGTGGAATAACGCTAATTTACGCTGTTAAAAAAATTGTCAGACTTAATGAGAAAATTTCCTAAACAATCTCTTATTATCTAGTCTATTAGTACGGGTACCTGAACCTGAAAAACCTTAAAAAAGAAAAAAATTTGCGTGTTCGGTACGATGATTTTTGAAATAATTTGATAAGCTTAGGATTTTTTGCCAAATATTTCTCCCACGCGATTCTTGTGCGCTTCTGGTAGATTTTAAAATACAAAATAAATGATTTGTTATATCTAGAAAGCTTTTGGTCCGAGGGATCATCAGCTGTCAAAAGTACTATACAAATTTTACCACAGGACCCGACAGGTCATGACAGGATCCAACAGAACTTAACAGGACAGTTGTTAGGACCCAACAGGACATGAAAAAAACCCAACAGCACTCAAATTTTTTTGGGAGGCATTGACAAAAAATCCTGGTCATCAACTTTTTTTCGATACATTAAAAAAACTTTTTTCGTCAACAAGTTTTTTTGAGGGTAATGTGAAAAATGTTGTGTGATGACCTTTTATTATTTTTATTATCATTTAAAAATTTTTTGGATGTACTTAAAATTTCTTTTTTGGCTAAAGGGTCCTCAGCTCACAACTGTAACTAGGACTAGTAACTGGACTCGAGAGGACCTACAGTCCTGTCGGACCATTTTTTATTAAAAAATGTTGTAGTAATAGTAATATTCATATTTCATTCAACACTGATATATATGCGAAATATTATATGCTGTATACAGGGGGAGATCAAAAATACATCAAAAACTTTTGTGAGATAATTTCGACGGTTCCAACAAAGTTGAAAACTAGTAGTAGTAGTGGAGGGGGTAACCTGTGGGTCCGAGTAGAAAGCCCTTTAGGCCATGCCCCAGGTATATCACTTAACATACTCTCTGACAGTGGCGGCGCGTGGTAAAAAGCTTTCGGAGTGCACACCAAAAAAAAAAAAAAATTGCGGCACTGGCGGAATTTTTTTTTGCAAATAATTAAAAAATGAGATATTTAGTTAGATATTAGTTACCTACCTATTATTATTGAAATTATAAATAAATAATAAATGTATCATACTTAGTTTACATATTTTCTCTTCTAATGGCAAAGATGAAAATTTAAATGTATTTAAATATTGCACGCTAATGCTATCAGAATTAGAAACTTCCGCCATTGTCGTAAATATAAAATCGTTGAAATCAAAACAAACCGCCAGCGCCCGACCGATAATGCCAAATTAGTGGTGTGCAAATACTATCTGATACATTCGAAGTAATCGAATATCCTTCGACGCCAAATACTCGTTACTCGAATCCCGAATGGGACCGAAGCCGAAGTGTTACTTTCGTATCAATTGTACCGGCATCGGCCGTATGAGTAACGAGTTTGGAGTACTTGTAATCATTTGGACCGATATTTATATATTGGATTTACCGATAATATAATATAAATAATAAAAAAATCTAATACTCGAATAGGAAGAATCAGTATCTACTCAATACTTGAAAAAGTACAAAATCGTTGCACATCACTATGCCAAATTGTCCAAGTGCACTAATTAAAAGTGCCCTTGAGCTCCTCTAACATGCAACGCGAACCATGGGTGCGGGGGGCGTCACGGGGGTGCGGGCGGCATCGAGGCTAGTTTTTGCACAGATTTTGTCCTAGGCACTGCCGCAGGAAGGTTCAGATTCTATGTACTGTAAAATTCTATTGGGACATGTCGTCCTCTCTTTCTATATTTCGTAATTAGAATATGACACAACATCTACGGAGCAAATAAAAGTGAATAATTAGATTCGAACTAACAATATAGCGCATCCGCCAGCATGCACCGCAGGTGGTTTGAACACGAATACAAACAAATATATACCGGGTATTAATTTGTAGGTAATATTCCAGTCTTTAGTGAATTCCGTTTTTAAGTAAAATTTGGGAGTGCACGTGCACATGTGCACTTATGGAGAAACCGCCACTGCTCTCTGAACTTGCATTCATTATATGTCACGTAATATTATTTAAAAAAAGCACAAAAGAGTTCATTTGTGACGACCTATAAAATACAGCCCTAATATGCTCTCAAACAAATATTTTAAAATGGAGCTTGTATAGGCAACCTTCAATTTCTTCTTGTAGGTACTACGAAGAAATAATATGCACGATTACAAAACACTGAAACAGAGATTTAAGAAAGAACTTTCTATTTAAATATTATGTATAACGCAAAAAAGAAAACGCAACAATACAGCAAAAGATTTTTATAAAAAGTTTTTAAAAGTGGGCAGTTCTTAAAAGCTGCCAACTCAATAGACAATCGTTTCTGAAACCAAATGCTAGAGTGCAGAGAGGACACAACACTCATGGGAAACAGGAACAAGTTTCAGACACACCAAAGGAATCGTAGACCGACCAAAAGCGACCGGATTTAGATGCATGGTTGCTGGGACCGACACGAAAAGACCTTGGACTGCTGACAAGTATTCTCTAACTGAACATATCCGGTCAAAGGAGACCATGCCAAGTCTAGGAGTCGAGAACGGCCCGACCTGCCCAGTCTCGTGGCAGAATGTGACTCTTACGCAAGGGTAAGACAACAAGCACTCCATTCAAAGTGCAATTCTTTCTCGTTTAGGGTTGGTCTAAGCGAGGAAGAGTTGCACTTTGAATGGAAATGCAGAGAGAGTTAGGGGACAAAAGAGCCTACTTGCCGGAGTGTAACCCCCCACTACTCCTACAAGTTACCAATTATGTTGGAATCGTCGAAATCCTGTGAAAGTTTTCAATGTAGTTTTTTATTATTCTTGAGCATCCCCTGTACATACAGAACATACGACATTTCGCATATACCTATGTATATCGGTATTTTTTTATAAAATCTAAAGCACATTCATACCATTTCTTATCGAAAATTTTTTCATAATATTAAGATTTATATTAAGCTAACAAACCCGTCCCTGTACCTCCAAAACTGGACATAGGATAATTTTGGGACGAGAGATTTTACTCGGAAGATCGAGAGTTACAATTTATCTGAATTTCATGACAATCGTACATTTTTTATGTTCCCATAAGAGCCGTACGTAGTCCTTTGTGTGAATCTAGAAACTTCTTCAATAACACAATAATGTTCAGGAGCAGGAGAAATTTTAACACCCTGTAGCGATAGCGAAGTGTTCGCTCATTGCTGACCTGTTTTTATATAAACTTTTATAGTTCAAAAATACACCCTCTTCTATAAATATGACGAAATATACTTCTAATCTATCTATCAATTTAGCTTTCTTCCATCCATCTTATCATGTTCATTTATCTAGGTCCCGCATGTTTCTTCAAATCGTCCGCCCATCTCATTTGGCGTCTTCCCCCACTTCTTTTATTTTCCCAAGATCTCCAGTTTACAATACATTTGTTCCATGGATCGTCTTTCTGTCTGATATTATAACCAGCAATTTTCCATTTGCTACTTCTCTGACATCATCCCTTACTTTTTTTTATTGCCTATCCATTCATTCCTTTTTCTATTTGTTAGATTACATGTAACATTTGTATTTCCATTGATCTTTGGGCTCATGTTTGATTTTAGTCTGGGGTTCATAGGTGAGTACAGGAAGGATACATTGGTTATACACAATTTTTAGCTGCTGTGCCCAGTTCTTCTATTATTTTTACTAGTTCTTCTTTTTTATATGTTATTAAGGCGATATCGTCAGCATATTGTCCTTTCTCAATCTAAGTTAGGATATTGTGCCGCCCCGTCTCAACACCTCTTCTTTGATTGGCTTGGTTTCTTCGTGCATTTTGATTGATCTACTTGCTTCGCTGTATTAAGTTTGTGTATCAGTGATCTATTCGGCTATAAATTAATTATGCTTTTACTAGCCAGTGCTCAATGCTAGCCAAAGCTTTTGTAAAATCTATAAATGCATCTTTCTAATAGAACTAGAAAAAAAAATGTTTGGGTCTTGTACTACGGCCGTTTACTGTGTAAGTAGGTGAATGATAATCAGCCGCAATCTTTCACCGTTTTCTCTTTCTTAACGGAAAAATCAAAACGTAACAATTATAAAACAAATCGAAACATTATATATTTGCATATATTAACCGTAAAAATCAAATGTTGGATCTTAATCAAGCCATAATAAAATGTTTTACAGTAATCGACGGTCATATAATTTATTATTTTCGCTACTTATAATTTTACGGTACTACCTCTGGACCGTTCTTAAATTACTGTTTTCAAAATACTGAATAATTTAATCAATAAGGTTTAAAATTATCTTTAAATACACACAGTAGGACACACACACCCCTTTATCTATTTTTAATAAGATTAAAGATTGCTTATCGCAAGTGATTTCGAAATTTCGCATGCTGCCGTGGCGGGTTCGAAACCCATGGGTGCAGAGGTCGGGTGCTGCAAACATTTATAAGATTTCCCATTCACTGGGCGAGAGTAGAATGTAATTTAGTCCTACTCCTTCATTCACGACGGTAACCAGGCCGGATAAGATCGAATAACTTGTAAAGACGGATTTTTTACACACTCCCTAAGTTGGTAGGCCATTTTTAGGAACAAAAAATTCTAAAGCCACGTCCACATCTGAACATTAAGCCGCGCAATGAGCCGAGCGGGGAACAGAACACTAGTTTGGACGGGGTCTTGAGCGTGCTTGCGAACGATTCTGCGAATCCTAGCCATTCCTATCGCTTGTCGGTTTTTGGCGTAGCTAGCCTTGCTTTTCAGGGGGGGCCGTGGCCCCGGTCTATCTTGAACAAAAAGCAAACATAGGTTTTAAAGAGTCGTGCAAAGTGTGCAAAGAATAAAAAAAAGACGCGCATTAAATGTTCTAATATTTTAATATAACAAATTTAATAATACATTTACCAACTTATTTATATGTATACACAGGAAGTATGTAATTCAGCAATTCTACAAAGAAAGTTTTCTACGTCGCTAACTGAAAGCGTCTACCACACTGTCTAAGTCGACCTCAACATCTTTTTCTATGAATAACAATGACAAACCTGAGTGTCTCTCTTGAGTCATAGTTGTTCTAAGCCAATTAAAAACTCTCCTCATGGCAGAGAAAGACCTCTCGCAAGTTGCACTTGAAATTGGAAGAATACTCGCAACTTTAAAAAGTTGGTAGAGGTTTGGATAGGTGTTTTCTGCTATATGTTGTTTGATAGAATCATGACCAACAGTTTGATTTAACCGAAAAATACAATTCTTTAAAACGGTCATTTCTGCTCTTAGAGCAGAAGTATTAATATTAAAAATTTCCCGGTATTGCTCGACGAATTTATTCCATTTAACGACGTGGGAAAACTTAATATGAATATGGTTATGAAATTGTCACCAAAATCGGAAAATTTCCATAAGACACTAAACGCTAACCTCAAAAAAACTAAAAAGATTATAATATTTATTTTAGAAAAACAGTTTAAAAAGGTCTTTTATAACCTTACGACATCTACAACCCGATTTCGGAAACAGAGGGGCAAAGGTCGCTGCCTTTATTAAATGCGAAATTTAACTTACACTTCTATAATATTTTACAAGATGTCGCCAATATGTATGAAATATTCAATATGCATAATTATGTTTAAATTTAAAAAATATTTTCGGGAAATTGCATAAGTGCAGAAAAGTTACCGATAATTTAAAGACAAAAAGACTAATTCCGCAAGACAAGGGCTTTTTCCTGAAATGTAAACATTATCCGAATGATTTTAAATTTTAATGCACCTATTTTATTTGAATTTTTCCCGAATAATAATAGAAAAGTATGTATTTTCAGCGTCATGTTCTTTTACTAGTAGTCGGTAGGGGAGGCCTAAAATATCTTAGGGGGGCCTGAGGGACTTCAGGGGGGGCCAGGCCCCCCCTGGCCCCCCCTAGCTACGCCAATGCTTGAAGGGAAAAAACCGAGAGCATTTGTGGGAACAGCACAAGCGCTCTGTTCGTCGAAATCAAAAAAGCCCATTCGCGGTTTTGCTCGCCGTTCTACTCGTTGCTCGCGGCTCAATGTTCGTCGAAATATTCAGGTGTGGACGCGGCTTAAGAAAAAAACAGATCGGATATTTCTTCCGTTGGCTAAGTGAATGAGGACTTTTTTCTTCTTTAAGAGTCACTTTATTGCACTTGTCTATCATTAAAATGCAATTTTTCTTGTTTTTTTTTTAAAGAAAAGGTTATTGAATGCAATTTTGTACCAATGCCAGCGCGTTGGAAGTTGTAGTTTCCTTATTACTATGCGTAATCCAACCTTGCCGATCGAGGTCTCTTAATTCGCTCTGCAATATTTTCAAACTTTATATTTTATATTTTATTGTAATAACCTCGGTACTTTGATTGTTTTATTATCACTCTCGCTAAAAACACTACAAACAAGAGTAAAGCCGTCTTCAGACGATCCGTATGGGGTCGCCAGGTGTTCTGATTTGCCAGGACATGTCTTATTCGGACCCCTGTGCTTTTGATCCTGGAAGCATCATTTACTGACCTGCGGTACTACACATCATAACGTCACGCGTGTCATTTTCAAACTATTTAGGTTAGTAGACGCCCGGTTAGGTCACACACAGTAACTACACAAACCTTGAGTGATTACGTTATTGAACCTCGCTATCATTAGTAAATATTGCCATGTCCTAATAGGCTGCGTGATAGCCCATAAGACCTGGGGTGCGACCATGACTAAAGACGTCTCCTAAGGAGTCATTGGGTTTAAGTTACATCGGGCAAACAAACTACACAAACCTTGGGTGATTTCGTTGTTGAACCTCGCTGTCATTAGTAAATATTGCCATGTCCTAATATGCTGCGTGATAGCCCATAAAACCTGGGGTGCGACCATGACTAAAGACGTCTCCTAAGGAGTCATTGGGGGTACACAAGTGGTTTCTTGTACAGCCCTGTAAAAGGGGCTTGGCCAGAAAGGGTCTGAAAGAACCACCCATATTCATTGGTTGGCTAACCAATAACGCGCCATGCAATGGATCTTCATGGGGTGTAACTGGAAGCATATATTAACAATCTGAGTTTTTACCAAACCCTAAGATGGTATGTGCAACGGGAGAAACCACCACTTTGACGATCAACAAATCAAAAACCTATCCTATATAGTTCGACTGGAACATACCAACCAATAAGGCGTGACTATTGATTCATAGTGCCGTAGGTCTGTAAATAATAGGGACCTTTTGCACGCACTCCTTTAGCTTTATAAATGCGACATTAAATGACAGATGTCACGTGATATTTGGAAGTCCAATTTTGACCTTTTGCAGACACAATCTTTAATTAAAAAAATTAATTAAAAAGTTCCGAAAAACGGAAAAACTGAAGAAACAATATCCGTGAAAAAGTGCCAAGAATATATAGGATTATGTGTACTGAGGAATCTCTATTTTACTGACCAACGAATTTTCGTATTTTTCCCAGTAAGGCCGCCTTGTTTATGGTAAAAACAAATACCACTAACTTATAAGTCTAAGCTGTTACCACAGCTGCAGTGACCAATTACTCAGATACGACTCAGTTTTATCCCAAAAACCACCATCGTTTAGCTTCTACCACCAAAAACCGAACTCTCATGTGATTATGATTGTAGTTCAGTGGTGACTTGATAATCTGTACACGCGATAAGCCGGATACCCTCGGCAGCGCATGCAGATATTCGGTAATCCGGATTTTACTTGATTCAATAATCCGGACTCGCGTTTGTTCCATAAAATGCGTATAATTTACATAATAATAATGCAGGTTTTTAACCTGTGATTTGGTTGATTTGGCCTGTGATGTCAGAGGCCGCATTCAACAGTTCCTATCTAGGTTTTCAGGCGAGAGCAAGGTTATAGATCACGGTCATGTCGAGAATAGCTCCAATCAAAAGGAAACATACAACTTTGACCATAAATGCACTAAAGGGTGGTAGCGTTACTGGAAAAGATTTAGCTCTGAAGTATGGAGTGGGCACAATTTGTATTCAATTTTTTGGAAATTTATGTAAATATGATTTTCTACTCCGCACTGAAAATGGGTGTGAACATTTTAGTGACTTTTGAGCGAGCCAAATTTATACTGCATATAATTAAAACTAAATTGTTTCTGTTTTGCAATTTATACATTTTTTTGTTATTAAAAAATGTCATCAATAATTCGAATTCCTCGATAATTCGGATCGGCCCGGTTTTAATTGATTCGGATTATCGAGTCACCACTGTAGTTGGTTTTGTGGTGGTAGTAGTAGTTGGTTTTTTGCTGGTAGAAGCTAAGGGAAGGTGGTAGTAGTTGCTTTTCTGCTGATAGAAGCTAGGGGAAGGTGGTGGTAGTAGTTGGTTTTTTAGTAATAGGAGCTTCTTGGTTCAGGTGAACGTGGTAGTAGTTAGTTTTCTGGTAGTAGAAACTCAAAGGTGGTAGCAGTTGGTTTTTTATCGAAAAAATGTATTTTTAAGATAAAACTGATCTGTACCTAAGTGATAGATAGATAACTGTTTGGAAGAGGTAGCAACTTTGATTTATTAGTTAGGATTTGTTTCGACATCAAATAATTCGCTCCGACATTGAAAAGTATAAAAAAGTCGTTAGTCAGTAAAATGCTGGTCAGTAAAATAGATAGACTCTGGTACTGTGTATTTCTTCTTTTTTTTACACACTTCACAGAACATTGATGACTTTTGGTTAGTTGGTGAACACTGTTGCCAAACAACATATATTGTATGGCCTGACTATACAGTTTAAAAAAAAATAATTTCCAATAATTGGCATAAAATGAAATCTGCGGATTACCCCGCATTGGTAGCTATTGAAATAATTGTGTGGTATCAAAAATATTTTAAATTTACATTACATTTTGTCACAATGTTATATGCGCGGCAACACGGTCTCTAAATATAGGAACCAGTAGCCAGTAGCCTGCGTTATTCGAACACAAGTAAGGTCAAACATTATCTTTTAGTAAGGGATAAAGTTTAAAACAGGTAATTGAGCATGCCTCAAATAAAGGATAAGTAAAAAATGGGACATGCCAAAGGTCCCTAATGTTAAAATGCATGAGCCTGGCAACCCCAGATTAGTATGACTGACATTCGTTAATACTGACAGTTTTGTGCTCCACCTTCAAAATTCAATCTGTCCCCTAGCGACCAACCATCTATTCGCGCGCTCTCTGATAGCCAATCTCTAGAATGTTTTCATTTGCAAGAAATGATCCCGAGACTATTTTTCTCAAATGGACACACACCTTAATGACTCATTAGTCATCAGTCTTAAATTCTTCTGACAAGAATAAAACGCAACGCGTTGTAGTGGCTAGCTGGTTTTTTTATTGAGGTTATGGATGATTAATGACAGAAAAGCTCGATGGATTAAAGAATGGGTTAGGCAACGTAAAAAATACACCCATGGTTAATTTTATTAGAGATACATACTCAGAACACCACCCTCAAGAATCAATAATTGATTCTTGAGGGCCAATTATTGGCAATAAAATGTGTTAAATGGAAATAAATCATAATGAATAAAAAAAAATAATAAAAAAAACGCCCAACTGCTAAATCTACTTGTACCTAGTAGTCGCAGTTGGATAGAAAATTGATAGGTATAGTTTTTGCAAAGTCACCTGAAATGCTCCTAATACGGGGTTCTATCGATTTCATGAAATTTTGCTATATTCTGCCCTTCAAAAGTTTTTGCAAAGTCAGTTGCACAAATGTTAAAGCCGACCATCGGCATATCCTTTAAAGAGAGTGACATGGGCGGCGGTAGATATACTCATGAAAATTATTTCATTTAATTATGGCGTAAACTAAAGAAATAAAAATAGATACAGAAACGACACTGATTTATTTTCTAACTCTGCATACTGTCGACTAAAGAGGTCCCGCAAAGAACACCTGAAAGCAATTAAAAGCGGATCTCAAAAAAATCTGCCAATCAGATGCCGTCTATCCACCTGCGCTGGGTCGGTCAGAAAACAAACACTTTGTGCTCGGCCCGCAAAGGGCGTGCCTTTTCTCTGTCGGTAGGGTTGAAATTATACCAGGAAGATTTTATATGAATTTGGATAACTTTTGAAGGGCAGAATATAGCAAAATTTCATGAAATCGATAGAACCCCGTATTAGGAGCATTTCAGGTGACTTTGCAAAAACTATACCTATAATGTACGACATGCTTCAACTTTTAGTTTTGATGCCCAAAGCACTTACGAAATAATACAGTTTTGTATTTTCATGAATCAGGTTATTGGGTAATTTTATACCCAACTGCCACTAGTAGTTGCAAGTAGACTTAGTGTTTTTTTTATTTTCAACTTTTAGGTTTACCCAAAAAGTTCTTGTATATTATCTACGGACGCGATAAGTGTTACCTTCCAATGAATGAAGGTTGTAGAGGAGAGAGAGAGGGGGCAACTAGTAAAATGGTGTTGGAAAAGTCCTAAAACGTGTGCAGAAAGAATGTTTCAAATCGCCCTATATTTGATAAAATTATGGTTTTTTAAGAGGGTGGGGGGGGGGGGATGACAGGATGGGAGATGGATGGAAGCAGACAGTTCTACAAAGTAATTACAGCAAATTAGAGGACATTTGCATGCCTTAAAGCCGACACCATGTGACAAAGTGTCGTCTGACGACCGCCATATTGGCTCCTTTAAAAAAAAATATAGCCTATAGCACCTTCGGGATCAGTAGCAATTCAACGACACCTTTTTCGTCAAAATCGGTTCAGTCCTTTAGCCTCTAGCGTGACACAAACATACATATTTACATATGACGGGATGGGAGATGGATTGGAGCAGAGAGGACTACAAAGCAATTACAGCAAATTAGAGGACATTTGCATGCCATAAAGCCGACATCATGTGACAATATGTCGTCTGACGACCGCCATATTGGCTCCTTTTTAAAAAAAATATAGCCTATAGCACCTTCGGGATCAGTAGCAATTCAACGACACCTTTTTCGTCAAAATCGGTTCAGTCGTTTAGCCTCTAGCGTGACACAAACATACATATTTACATACATACATATCCCAAGCGAAAAACATTACCCTTCCTTTCGACGTGCTGCAGTTGGGTAAAAAGCACCCAGGGTGAAAAAAGTTTTAATGATTGTATCTGTTTCCCTATAATGTTAAATCAAAGCTTACGGCAAGACAGGGTCATTTTGTTTATAAAGGTTACGAGAGATTTACCTATAATTCAGAGGAAATCGCCAGCAAGAAAAACAAAATTATTATAGTTTTTACCTGATACCGAATTTGTAAAAACTCAATGTCAAGCGCAATAAGTTATTTCGTTGTATAATTATTTAAAAAATGCGATAGATGATAAAACTTTATTAATATTTGAAGGATTTAATCTAAGTCAATAAGGAAGTACTCTACTTAATTTCTGGCAAGTTAACAGTAAAACTAAATTAAAAATTTTATATCGAATTTTTTTTTCCAAGCTTTAGCTCAGCAAATTAATTAACCTATTCCTTAAACTTATTAAAAAACTAAACTTTAAACGCTTTTTAAATTTGTTTGAAAATAATAATCTTAATAAATCCAAAAGTTTTGAAGTTAATAGTAAAACTAATAAGGTACAAACTTAAGGAAAATGCCAAGAAAACAAAAATATATTATAACAAAACTATAATAAAATAAGTAGATACTGTTTTCCAAGAAAATAAACTTGACGAGGTAAAAAAGAATCTAACAATGTGAATATAAATGTAAAGGTGCTAAAGATAATTGGTGATACAAATTTATATTTAGAATTCAATGATTATGTAGAAGACGAAAAAGGCAATAACATTAACATTACAGCAATGTTACAGCGTTTTAAAAAAATTCAGACTTGCACACAAGGTAAAACTCTATATTAAGATCAAATTAAATGACGCAACGCGGAAGCGCAAAATGCAGGTTTTAATAAAATATGCTCTGTGCATATGTGCAGAAGATTTGAAGGTGAACTGACTTGGTCAGTTTTAATTTAAAGGTTATTGAAGCATTTATTTTGTTTTAATAGCATATTTCATACATCATGGTCAACTACCTGACCAGAAAATTAAAAAGGCAATTTTTAGAATTGCAAATGTCAAGTAAAAAGATATCCAGAATGAAAATGTGGTGGTCATTATATCTAGGGTAGTGTGAAAACGCGATGAATAAAATCATAGTTCCTTTAATAATAAAACCGGACACAACTACTGGAGCTTGAATGAACAACGAATTCAACAATTCCTGGCATATTAAGGTGTTTATTAAAGTGAAAGTGTTCTTTTCAAAGCCTTGTCACCAACCTCATATCTTTTCTCTATCTCTATGAGAAAGGACCTCGGCCCGGAGGCGCTAACTTTCCCAATGAGGAGTTCGGCTTACCTCATTCCTTCCGTGTCTACCAAGAGCGCTTGTTCAAATCACGTTTTAGGATCGTCATCGAAAAACACTTCGCAACGCTCACTATGGGTTCATTCCCCACTAAATCAGCTTTTAATTATTGCTAGTAAGTCAGCCTCCTCGTTTCCAAAAATGCCTTCATACCCTGAACCTCACAGGAGAGCAACTTTGTTGTGCCCGACCAGGGTTTGGTTTGGCTTTATAGTCATGTTATAATTAATTTTAGGCAGAGTTCTGAAGTATGGAAACTCATTTCTACAGTAAAACAAACCAATAAAAGAAAAAGGGACTACTGCAGGAGATGTGACCCGAATATCTGGCGGCCTCTCCGAGGAGAGACACAGAAGTACATGGAGAGGAAGTAATCATCGAAAAAGAAATGATAAAGAATAGTATTAAAAAGCTTAAATCCGGAAAAACTAGCGGACCTGGGGGAATATATTATGCTGAAATGCTCAAATATGGATCAGAGAAACTACTCGAAAATCTCAGATAATCAATGCATAAATGGACATCCAGTACCTAATGATTGGAAGATTGCATTCATATCCTCAATACATAAAAAAGGAACAAGCTGGATTGCAACAATTATAGAGGAATTTCAGTAACCAGTACTCTAAGTAGATTGTACGGTAGGATTCTTAGAGATCTAATAGAGAACGATTTTCATGAACAAGAAGAAGAAGAGCAAAGTGGGTTTCGTGCAGGCAGATCTTGTAGTGATAATGTTTTTTGTCTTAAATAAGTAATTGAGAAAAGGCGCGCCAGAAATATGAAATATGAGACTCATGTTACCTTTGTGGACCTACAAAAAGCATATGATACCGTTCTAGTAGAAAAATTACGAACAGTATTAGAGCAAACTAATATCAATCATAAATACATAAAAGCGATAAAAGAACTGTAGAAAGGGTCAAAATCTAAAATTAAAATTGGAAATCGACTTTCAAAATAATTCCTTCTTAACAAAAGGCTTAAAACAGGGATGTTGTATCTCTCCAACTCTTTTTAAAATATATCTCACAGTAGCTCTAAAAAACTGGAAACGTAAAGTGCACGGCATGGGAATACAACTTAACGACCGATTTACCATATACACACTGCAGTTTGCTGACGACCAAGTAATTGTAGCTAATGAAAAAGAAGACATGGAGTATATAATGACAAAGTTAACGGAAGAATACCAAAAGTGGGGATTAACAGTGAACGTGGACAAGACACAGTACTTATGTATTGGAAACGAATCCAGTGAGTTAGTACTAGAAAATGGACAAACAATATCTCCATGCAATGAGTATGTATACTTCGGTGTCACATTTGATAAGACGGGAACAGACTGTAAAGAATTGGAAAAAGGAATAGTAAAAGCAAAAAAGGATGTCTTAACAGTTTTTATGGAGCAGAGAGATAAAAAAGAATGTAAAATTATACATATATGAAACAATGGTGAAAAGCACGCTGTTGTATGGAATAGAGATTTGTCGCGTAACAGAAAAATACAAAACAAAAATGGAAAGTGTCGAAATGGATGCAATAGAAGATCAATGAGAATATCTAGAATAGGTCACATGAAAAAGAATGAGAATCAATCACTAAAAGGCAACTGATTTGGTACGGCCATGTACAACGGATGAGCGACGAAAGATTACCAAAGCAGGTACTAGAATGGCAACCAATAGGGTGCAGAAAAAAAAGGCGTCCTAAACTAGAATGGCAACAGTCAATCCAAAGATAAATGAGTCAAAAAAATCTGACAGAAAATCAGGATCGAAGGAGGTGGAGAATAGACGTCGGACAACGTAGAAAAACGTTCTAAACCGACATAGTAGCAGTAGTAATTAATTTTAAAATAACTTGACTCCTGTATTGGACAACAGTGAGTTCTTATTAACCTAAATCTGATTTTTCTGATTAGAACTCTGAACAAGACAGATAGTAAAAACATGAAAATGTTTAGGTAAAATGACATGACTTAACGCAAAAAATAGAGTAGTAGGTCACATGAAAATTAGTAATATAACAAACAATTTGAAGATAAGTAAATTAAACTATATGACTCGGTAATTAAACTGGGCTTGTGGCTTTTGGATCGAGTAACACTTTTCGACGAAGAGAACGGTGATTTTTTTCAATGATATAATCCGTTAAAAATATCGAACAAAAGATATAACCAGCCTCGGTAATCGAAATCACCGGTAACCAAGTGGTGTACGAATATTTTCACTTAATGATCCACCATAAAAAACCTAACAACAACACTGGCGTATGTAAAACATTTTTTGGGTAGGATTAATCGTAACCCCTGGTGCCACGCAAAACTTTAAAGAGATGTATCGAAGGTTTGCCCTGTTATTTAATCTGGTATACTCACGGCCCCAGAATGGAGCAGGAGTATATTGCAAAACCACAGGGGCGGGATTCCATTTTACCCTGGGTAATCTGCCACTATTTTCCAGGTGGAAATATACATAATATAAGTGACGTCATTGTAAGTTACTTACCACTTACTTTAACCTGGCCGTAATGTGAGAGACGTCTCACACATACGTGCTTAAAAAAAACATCTACATATGCTTAGACATAGGTGCACTCTTTTTCCATGACGACCCTAACCTCTAGGAACTAAGGAAAGGAGACAACCCAAGTAACATTTCTTTATTTATAGCAGAAGCTAAAAGGTTGCCAGCGCCTTTCCTTAAAACCATTAGTTTCAATGTTTGGTCGCTAGCACGTTCCCATTACCCTTATATACCCCTTAGAGCTATTAAATGGGACTCCCCAATTGGTGGTGGCAACCTATGTATTAAACTCACTATAAAACTATAAGAAATAAACTCCATTCGCCCTCTAGCGGTTCCACCAGTATAGAACCTTTTAGAACCTAAAGCTATTATGCCAGGTTCTAAAAGCGACTCAGAAACGTCCTCTATTCTATTATAAACCTAGATTTGGTAATTTGGTATCCTGGCGATTCTGTTGAATAGAGTAAAGAAGTTTTCCTATAAAAGCTATGGCGATATTTTAGATTCACAATGGCTATATAAAATAATTTAGGTCACAAAATTGCCAAAAATGTCAGAGTCCCAAAATTATTTTATCACATAAAAATATACCGAGTTTGTCGTTTTGTTGATGATCAAATTGCCTGCCAGATTTATTTTTCTGATAAAATCGTATCTGAAAAGCTCTCAAAACAAGCGCGCCAGCTCAAGAATGCTTTTTAATAGTTTTTTGATAACAAAATAACAAATATTTAAAATAAAAAAAAATCATTTACACTATTCACCATTAAAAAAGTCTGTTTGGTTTACATAAATCAAAATTAAAGTAAAATTTTTGTTAAAAAACACTACTAAAACGACTAGATAAATATTTTCTCTTTACAATATTTTTTAAATAAATTTATATACGCCATGATGGTTTTATAGTGGTCACTTGGTTTTATTTGTTACTGTATCGCAACAAGGATTTTTGAGTGCCCTTATGAAACCAACAAAAAAGAACAAAGTGAACATAGTCAACATAACCTCACTTAAAGCTTTTGTACTTGTTTTTAAAGTGTTTAAAAGCGTATAATTCAACACTTTTAAATGTTTTTTATCGTATAATTTCGACACAATCGAGAGGGCCAGTGCAATGATATTCGTTGTGCCTGCAGGTTGGAGGGCAACCTCTTATATTGGCCGTCTAAACAGGCCTTATCTAGGCCTGGGTGTCCTACCCAGGAGGACGGAAACTTAAATAATCAATCTTGCAATAGGTAGGTACCAATCTGTACCTAGTTATATCTGTTATTTTTATAAGAAATACCTAAAAAAAATAAAACACGAAAGTATTTGCTTACTTCTGTTAGAACCCTTAAGGTTTTATATGGCCGCCTATTTAAATAATATTTAATATACAGCTATGGGTAACTATAAATACAAAAGAATTATGTTTACCTTTAAGCCTTCCTATAAAACCTTTTTAAAATGCCTAAAAGTAATGGCAAAAACCAAAAGTCTAAAGTTTATATTTACCCCTCTTAAAAACCTTAAGGAAACTAGGTTCTATATGGCCGCCAATCTAATCATATTTACTTTTAAACTACTGGTAACTATAAAAACAAAAGGATATAACCACCTTTTAGCTCTATTATAAAACACTTTTGTGATGACCTAAAGTAATGAAAAAAACTAAATGACCAAAGTTTATATTTATTTCTTTTTAAAAACTTTAGGTAAAATGGTTTTATAAGACCATCTTTATAAATCAGAAATCAATAAAACCTAAAGTATCTAAAAGGAACAGAAGGAATATCAGTTTTGTTATACTCCCTTTATAAATCACTTTTTAGTTGTATAACACCACTTGAGGTAATTGGCAATATAAATTACCTTTATGTAGCCAAATTGATCCTAAAACCCATAACAGCACCCTCTAAATAACCTAGGAACCAAATTAATAAAACCTTATTTACTTGGGAAGCCAAACCCATCATCGTGGACGTGAGCGCCAGCGCCTCCAGGGCAAGGTCCTTTCTCTGAGGCCCCCACTATCCAGTGTTTCAGCCCTGAAAACTCGCTGCCTTAGCAAAGGATATCGCTAGGGCTAAGGACACAGCTTTCCAAAGGCCACAGTCTTATAGCAGCGAGTGCGAGGCACTCGGTTAAGACGTGTAAAGGAGATTCCCAGAATGTTATAGGGTTTATTAGGGCGACAGTGTCCTGTTAAAAGCCCTGTCGCCAGTTTATATATTTATATAAGTGTCAGATAAGACCATGCCCTGGAGGCGCTCACATCCCCAATGAGAAGTTTATTGCCTGATCTCTTCCGTGTCTTCCCAGACGACCTGGAACCGAACCGAACCGAACCGAACCGGACGTCATGGTAAGACACTGCGATGTCCACCATGAGTTCAGGCCCCACCCAACCCCCATCAACCTTTTTATGCCCTGCCAGGATTTTTAGTCTTACACTCAGCTATGAGTGTAGATCTTACTCTGATTGATTTGATGGCAGACAGCGCAGCTCTGCTGTCTGAGCATATGTAGATGTATTTTCCTGACATGGACATTTCTAAGTTTTTCTAACCACACATCAGAATGGGGTGTACATTTGCCTAAAAAATAGTGGCATACTTATAAAGGGTTCCCCCATTTTGGAGTCGTCAGAATATATACCACACTACCCCATTCTGGGTGTTATGTATGTTGGCCCCCGCTTTTTTCCCTACGCTCATGAAAATAACTATAGCTATAATTTCTCCTTAAACTAGGCCAAAGAAAGATAGAAGCCTACCGTGGCAATACGTATAGAACAAGATAAAACGAAGAAATGTGTGTCATTCATGATCGAGGTCATACTTTCTCATGAACGCGTATTTTTATCATTATTTTGGCCAATACTCGTATAGCTTTTAAATGGGAATGAGACTATTCGCCGCCGCCAATTCGCCGCGACTGATCTCCCGCTGATCCAACTCGCTGTCGGATCAATTCGCCGCTGGGACAACTTGCCCCCGCCGTGGCTTTTGTTTCCAATTTTGTTTATTTTAAATAGAAATATCTTTTTAAAAAATCTATTTTTTAAAAACAATTTTTTTAAATTATCTTTTTTGTAAGAGCATCTTTTTCCGAAAACATTTTTTTTGTGAATAAATTTAGTTTTGTAGAAAATAGTGGACCTATTTTGGATAAAATAAATAAAATAAGTTAGGTTAGGATTCCTAAATAAACATAATTGGAAACAAAAACCATGGTTCTGCAGCGAGTTGGGTCCGCGGCCAATCAGCCGCGGTGAATGGTCCTAGACCTTTTTTGAATAATGCTTTTAATGTAATATCTTAGAGAACAGAGACGTAATTTTTTCACCGTTATGTATTTAGGCCAGCTCATTGTCTTCTAGTGGGCCGAAGAATGAAAAGATCGTTCTACTTGATGACAACTTCCTATTTACAACGACTTTGGGTTAGGTACCTACTCTCCAAATATTTAAAACCCTGAGAAAAACGGCTCAGGGTTTACTGCGGTAATAAATCCGAAGGGGAATATACTTGAAGAACACCGGAATCATGAACCAGCTACGCAAAAGTTTTTGAAGCAGATTTTTACGTCATAAAACTGCGGTTGAGGATGATAAGAGAAGGGGTAGGATAAGAGACAACCAAATCATATAGCCAATCGGCATTGAAATCATTCTGCATGGTCGCATCTAGATCAGTACTTGTTCAGGAATTCTCTGAAGCACTTAAAGGACTCACTGGGACAAAGGACGTCAAGCTCCTGTGAGTTCCACTCCATCCCTGGCAACAAAAAGGACGATAAATTGGCCAAGATGGAATTATTAATATCAGAGCAAAGTTTCGGCATTATGGGGGCAAATGAGATCAGCAGTCAAGAAGTGCACTCAACAAGCTATATAATGCGTGGGCGAATTCGAACGGCTGCAGACAGGCAAAGAAACTTGAACTCTATCTAGGGCCGCAGCCTTCGTAAACTAACGAGCCACGAACCAGAAAAGGCAACATCGCAAATAGGCCGGCTGGTGGGCCGATATATACATGGGGAGATATAAACATCTGCTATTTGTTTTGATTGTAGTTTGGCTATATTTTTTTTTAATGTTGTATTGTCATCGGACCACTATGTGAATACCAAATTTCCTCCAAATCGGATCATGGGAAGTGTGTCAAAAACTCATTTTTCTATGAAAGGGGGTGGGGGTAGGGGTAGGAGGATATTTTTTTCTTAATATTGTATTGTCATCGGATCACTCTATGTATACCAAATTTCATCCAAATCGGATAACGGGAAGTGTGTCAAAAACAAATTTTTCTATGGAAGGGGGTGGGGGTAGGGGTGGGAGGATATTTTTTCTTATTGTTGTAATATCATCGGACCACTATGTGTACACCAAATTTTATCCAAATCGGATAACGGGAAGGGTGTCAAAAACACATTTTTCTACAGAAGGGGTGGGGGTAGGGGTGGGAGGACATTTTTTTCTTAATGTTGTATTGTCATGGGACCACTATGTGTGTACCAAATTTCATCCAAATCGGATAATGGGAAGTGTGTCAAAAACGCTTCACAAGATTTGATAGTTAGTTAGACAGAACATCTGAAGCTAAATAAAAGCTTGTAAAAATGGTTCCTTTCTTACTGCTAACTTATTACTGTCAAGTTTGAACAACAACAGGATGTTTGTGGGATAGTTTCTTATGTCTTACTGCTTACTTTACAGAACTATGAATCTAGTTTCAGTGGTAACATGTTAATTTAAACTTTAAATGTACTTACCCTGTTTTCTTTCTATCTATTCTATTTAGCCTTCTTCAATCCATCTTTGGCCAAGTTCTCCATCTCCATCTCCGATCGTCTTTCTGTCTGATATTATGACCGGCAAATTTCCTTTTTAGTTTTGCTACTTCTGCTCTGACATCCCTTACTTTTGTTTTATTTCTTATCCATTCATTCCTTTTTCTATCTGTTAGCTTTACATGTAACATTTGTCTTTCCATTGATCTTTGGGCTTTTGTTACCTTATTCATGTTTGATTTTGTCTGTGTCCAGCTCTGGGATCCATAGGTAAGTACAGGAAGGATACATTGGTTATACACTTTCGTTTTGAGGTACTGAGGATATTTTTCAAATAATATATAATAATAAATATTTTTTCTTAATATGTAGCTTAATTTACCGAATGCTGCCCAGGCCAATCTTACTCGTGTCTTGATTTCAGCTGTTTGCTTTTCTTTTTTCAGTTTAATAACTTGTCCCAGGTATATATATTCCTCTACTTGTTCTATTTTCTTTTAGATTGATTGATATCATCAGCATATCTTGGTGGTTCAGAATTGTCCGTTTACTTTGATACCCATTTCTTCCCAATCTAAGCTTTTAAAAACATCTTCTAGGGCCTGGTTAAATAATTTAGGGAATATTGTGTCACCCTTCATGACACCTCTTCTTATGCAGATTGGCTTGGTTCCTCCGTGGATTTTGATTGCTGTTGTTGCTTCACTATATATATATTGGCTATTAAGTCTGTATATCTGTGATCTATTCGGCTATTAATTAAAGATGCTTTTACTGCCCATTGCTCAATGCTATCGAAAGCTTTTTCGAAGTCTATAAACGCAATATATATGTATATATATTTATAGCCTCCCTTTTCTCAATTTTTTTCGCCTGTCGTCAGGATTTTCTCTTACTGGAGGTTTGGGGTTTGACATATACTTGGGTTGAGATTTAAATAGCCGAGGAATTGCCCCATTGTTTAACTTAAGAAATGTTAGTGGCACCTCCTTTTGTACTCCCTCTTTATCCCTAATTATCCGGTTCTAACAACGTCACTTTTGTCAAAATGTTTCCAACAAACCACTGAAGATGCAGTCACAACATAATCTTCTCTGTGTATGGCCTAAGCCAAGCATTTTTTGGGTCATTTCTTTTGGGAAGCTAAAAGTTGTTTGGTAACCCCCTTCATTAATCACAGATGCATAGTTACTTTTGCAACTGGGTACACAAAACTTTCGCGGCATGTTTAAAATTTAAAAAGAAAAATGAGACCAAAAATTCCAAACAAAAACAAACATCTAACCTCACTTATAACCGGTGTACAAAAGGTCTTTTTTACACAGCTTTTATTAAGTAGGTAATATAATTTTAAGTTCACCACACATCTCACTAAAACCAGAACAGTTTTTTTATTTGGTAACGCGATTTGAGATATACTAAAAGTTAAGAAAAAACATTATCTGCGCGGAAACGGCCAGTAACTAGCGTGGTGGGCGACGCATGTGGACGAAAATGATCGGCCCACCTGCTGTGTTGCCGTTTCTTCTGGTTCGTGGCTCGTTAGTTTACGAAGGCTACGCTAGGGCTAATTAAAGGGCAAATTAGATCAGCAGTCAAGAAGTTGCACTCAACAAGTTATATAATGCGTGGGCCAATTCGAACGGCTGTAGACAGGCAAAGGAGACTCCTGGTTTCACGGAAATTGTCTGCAGGGGTGCGTTTACCTGGGCTCGCTCAAAATCGTTCGAAAATGATGTCGGTCAAAACGATGACGTCGTACACCCGCGTTCGAAAATCAAAAAGGTGATGACTCGGGGTGCGCCTAATTCATGGCGGTCAGGAGCGAGGCAAGATTCACCCGCGATTGCGCAATTAAGTTAAAAAAGTTTATTGCTTTTTTTATTTTGGATTATATTTTACACACGATTACTTAAATAAATCAATAACTATCTAGAAAATTCAAAATACTTCTTAAAAAAGTTAAAATTCTCAAAGAAAATCCAAATCATATGTTAACAATCCTATGCGTTCAAAAATTTATAAGGCGATATTTACCTAGCGTAATTTGGCTTTTTTGATGACGTCATCAATATCGCCTTACCCTCCCATTACCTTACCGTCGCCTTTTATTTTCAAACGCACCCCTGTAGAAGAAAAGAAGCGAAGTAAATCTTCTGCTTGGAGTACTCTTTACACAACAAGCAATCTAGATCATAAAGCCTAAAACGCATATATTCTATTAATGATTAAAAAAAAATCTATTGGGTAAATTATTTATAGACAGTTGATCAAAGTCAATATCATTTTCATTATCAAAACCAACTGCATTTCCCCTGTGTGCATTTTTTTCTCTAATTAACTAACTAGTGCTACCATCAAGTTTCTCTTTTACCTACTGTATGATGATCTAGCGTAACAAGGTTACAGAAGAAAATAATTGATGTTCTAGCTATTAATGGACTTTCTCCCATCATTTACTTCTTCAAGCTGGTTTTTTAAAAAGTGTAACACAGATTTTTTGCACTATTATTATTATATATAATGTATAGAACAATTTTTATGTTTAAAATTAAAGTTATTAGTTTTACTTTTTACTGTAGCCTACACAAAGAATACCAACTCAAAAATTATCTATTGCAGTGTCTTTAGGTACTAAAAATAAACCATTTAAGACTAATTAAATGCTCAATAAACTAGTATTTTATTTTTTATATAAGGTGGACCAAAAAAAGAGCCTTATTTTATTGTTTAATACTAACAGAGTTTTTGTACAAGTTTTATGTCTAAATTGACATTTTGATAAAATTTTAAAAACAGGTATAGTTTATTTCATAATTTTTGAGATAACTTTTTGACAATAATCAGCTGTTAACCATGACAAATAGCAAAGACCAGCGAAAAAAATCATAAAAAGTTGTCCCAAAAATAATAAAATGAACTTTACTTATTGATACGCTCTGCATATATTCATGTGCGCCACTGGTGCAAAAATTATATTTTCTCTGTAAAGTCTTATCCTTTTTAAGTATACTGGTGTATTATATTTTCTCTGTAGTCTCATCCTTTTTAAGTATACTGATGTTATAATAATAATAATATCGGGCAAGAACTAAAACAGTTCTGGATAGTTAAAATAAATGTTTACCAAGCAAGCTAAAATGTCAATTTGCAACGTTTTGTCCTATTTTAATAATTTTAGTCATTTTTACAAGCCAAGCTTTAAAACTGATATTTCGTAAAAACTCACAAAACCTCACTCACCTTTTTCATCTAGGTACTTAAAATTCTTATCTTTCCCAAGATCTAATGTATCACTGGCTGAGATCGTGCAAGAACTAAGAGTCTTGCAGAGCTATAATTTATGTGTTTGCTACAAGAGGTCTAGGCAAGCAAAGTACCTCTTAATTTTTGTCAACCTATGCTTCACGTTCCAAGATGGATGGTCATATGATTGGGAATAAGAATCTAAGAACAGAAACTGAAGGGAAATAAATTATTATAACTAATATAAGCATTAAATAAATTGTGACTGCCCACACCCTCTGATCTAGTTTATCAAAAGAAAGTACCCATTCAATATAATAAAATTGAATTAACAATGAACTAGAAGAAAGCTGTAACCGCAATTATAATGTTTTTCAATGCTGGCTGCAATCGGATAGAATTAAGGTTAAGTCGCCACACTTCGCAAATTTATTTTCCTCCTTTTCGAAATGGTTTATATAGGCGTTATCATTGCTTGTTTGTTTGGGTACTGATTGCATGTTAATTATTGTAATAGTGGTCTACTTTCGTTTGTGTTAAATCATAGAAAAAACAGTGGAAAAACCTACGCCATCTTTTATTGCTTTTTTATTCAGTAATTGTTTACTTTTTATTTTTAAAGCTACGTTTCCACTGGAGCAATATTAAGTAGTAGTAGCACTAGTGAAAGGGTGATCCGTAGATCCGCATGTAATCTAGTATGCCAGCCCATTTAAGCAAGCGCATCTCTTCCTCGCTCAGGGTTGGTGCCTGTTGTCTCATCCTTGCCTAAGCCGTAAAATCTGTCACGAGATGCCTTGATGTCTCTTTTATCTGTCCAGGCTGGGCAGGCAGGGTCGTTCTTGACTCCTATTATTCGTGTCATGTGTTCGCTCACTGAGTGAGGGTGCAAACGTAAGTTGGGTTGAGTTTAGGTTGGCTGGTTCACCACTTACACCACTCATTCGAGAAATACTCAATATTTTGAGATAAGAAATTGAAAAACGTAGTTGTAAAGTTTATGTAAAGGAAATCAGTAAAAACGATGCATATAAAATATCTAAATTGCACCTACCTTAGTTTTCATCTAGTTGCAGTCGTTTTGGTCGCTTGGAAGATAGGAAAAACGGGAAAATTGTAGCACTCACGGCGTTTTCTTGTGCTTCTTGTCAGTTTCCCCGATTGCGACTCGTCGCGCAGACTCGCGCGTGTCTCGGTGCGGGGATAAGTCATATGCATATACCCCGCGAAATTTGAAATGAAAAATAATATTAAAATATAAAAGTAGCCAAAAGCTGGCAAATAATTCTTGCACCAACATTTTCCGGCCACCAAAACACGTGTGTTTTTAGTAAGGATACGAAAAAAAAAACTATATCTAAATACCCAAATCGTGCAAGTATGCACGAAAATTTACCTTAATTCTAGTAAATTGTAAAAAGGAAAAAAAAATTATATATAATGAAACGAAAAAAAAAATAAAAAAATTTTGAGCAAAATTTCGAAAAAATTACTTGTGTTCTACCTCCGGCAGGGGCAGGACACATAACTTGACCACCGGTCTTCGATAAGTACCAGTGGCGGTTTTTACTGTCACGACGCGAGTAAGCCCATCAGCACCTGGATGTAGCGCTAGAACACGTCCGAGTGACCACTGCATAGGTGGTTTTTGCTCATTCTTAATAACGACTAAAGTGTTGACTTTTATGTCATTGCATTTCTCAGTCCACTTAACACGTTGTTGAAGTGTGTTTAAATATTCTAAACGCCACTTTTTCCAAAAGTCAGCTTGAAGTCTTTGGACAAGCTGCCAGCGAGACAGTGTTAAGCTTGAGGTCGGAAAAATCAGGTTCTGGTATAGAATTTAAAGGCTCCAATGTTAGAAAATGACCTGGTGTCAGCGGAATGAGGTCATTTGGATCTAGACTTTGAGCATAGAGAGGTCTACTATTGAGTAAAGCCTCAACTTGAAACAAGAAGGTAGTAAATTCCTCATATGTAAGGCGCTGCTCGCCTACAACACGTTTGAGGTGAGCCTTGGTGGATTTTACTCCAGCCTCGGCTAAACCGTTTAAGTGAGGACTTCCAGGACTAGAAAAGTGCCACGAAATGCTTAAGCTTTCACATGCTTCCTTTGAGTAGGTTTGAAGTAACCTATCTGCACCGACAAAGGTGGTACCGTTATCAGAATAAACGTGTGATATCCTTCCACGTCTGGAGACAAACCTTTTAAAGGCCGCAAGAAACGTATCTGTTGAAAGATCGGAAGTTAATTCTAAGTGCACTGCTTTGGTTGCAGCACAAACGCAAACAAGAATATAGCCTTTATAGAGTTGGGCACCTCGGTGTCTTGAAGATATCAAACGGTCCGCAATAGTCCACGGCAACATGGGAAAATGGTTTTAACTGGGAAATCCTTTGAGGAGGTAAATCTCCCATAAATTGCACAGCTGGTTTTGGATGAAGTCTGAAGCATAAGATACAATGAGAAACTACCTTTTCAATAGCGTATCGAGCAGACAGCACCCAAAATTGCTGCCTTAGCAGATAATGTAGGGTTTTGAGACCTGGATGAAAGTATTTTGAATGTGTATATTCGATAATTATTGTAGTAAGCCGGTGTGAACGTGGCAAGAGCAACGGATGCTTAGCAGAATAAGAAAGTTCAGAAGCATGCTTAATGCGACCGCCTACTCGGAGACAGTCTTGTTCGTCCAGGAATAATGAAAGTTTACGAAAGGGTTTTGGAAGCAACTTGTTTGTTTTAATTTTTGAAAGAAGATCTGAAAATACTGTACGTTGGACATGGCGGACAAGAACAATCATAGAATTCTGCAGTTCCTTTTCCGTTACCAAATGATCTGAGTAATAGATTTACGAAATTGGTCTAAGCGTGTAGGAAATGATTCGTTGTATTTTCGTGAGAGAAGAATGTTTATTCAAGAGAACATCGATCTCATGTGGGTCTGACATGACCGTAAGAAATGTCTTGCGTTCTTCCAAATCATCACTGTCGCAAAGATCTGGACAATGAAAGCCATTAGACCATTCCTCTCGTGGAAGGCTTAGAAAGGGTGGACCTTTCCACCACATGTCATGGTGAACAAGTTGGTTAGGGGTGAGTCCACGAGAAGCACAATCCGCTGGGTTTTCAGCAGACGGAACCATAGTGCCATACATGAGGGGGTAAAGTTTCTTGGATTTTGCAAACACGATTAGCGACGAATGTAACCCATCTATGGGGAGAATCAGATAACCAGCGCAAGACCACTTGTGAGTCAGACCACGCCCAAATTTTATTAAACACCAAAGTTTCAGCGTAACTTGCTTGAATGAAAGAGATAAGATCACACAGTAGGGTAGCGCCCAAGAGTTCCAGTCTTGGGAGACTAACCGTTTTAAGTGGTGCAACTTTAGATTTTGCCATAACAAGAAAAGTAAACAGCTCGCCAGAAGATGCTTCAATGCGAAGGTAGACTGTGGCTGCATAACCAACCATTGAAGCATCGGAAAATCCGTGTAATTCTATGCGAGTAGGTTTGTCTATTGTAAGACGTCTAGGTAAACGAAGATTAGAAAGTTCGGAAAGCTCCATGCGAAACTGATTCCAAGTATTTATGATATGAAGGGGCGGAAGAGAGTCCCACTCTATCTTTTCCTTCCATAAATCTTGCATCAGATGCTTGGCCAGTAAGGACACTGGAGAACAGAAACCTAACGGGTTAAATATTTTCATTATTTGAGAAAGGATTCCACGTTTAGTGCAAGGCTTATCGTCAGGTATAACAAGATATGTAAATGAATCTGTCACTGGATTCCATTGGAGACCAAGCACCTTGACAAAATTAGGCTCTGCTTTGTCGAAAGAAATGGACATTTGTGTATCAGTCTCTGGAAATGATGAAATAAGTTCTGGTTTGTTACTTGCCCATTTTTTGAGCTGGAAACCACCACGACGTAATAATGAAATGAGTTCTTGCTGTAGATCTATGGCCGAAACTACGGAATTGTGGCCGCTTAAAACGTCATCGACGTAGACGTCTTTTAACAGAACTCTAGAAGTATTAGGAAAGTTTTTAGACTCTAATCTAGCCAATTCCTGTAGAGTACGTATAGCCAAGTAGGGTGATGATTTAAGACAACAGTTCTGAGAGAGTAGGTTTGAAGGGGATCGGTTTCAGAGAATCTCCATAAGATATTCTGATATCGTGTGTGCTCAGGTGTGACAAGAATTTGTCGAAACATTTTAACAACATCTGCAGTAAACACTACAGCATGATATCGGAATTTCAGAAGTATTTCGCGGACATCAGATTGAAGTTTAGCACCTGCGCACAATGTATCATTTAAAGATAAACCCCTAGGACCCTTTTGTGAAGCATCAAAAACGCAGCGAATTTTTCCCCTATTGAAAACACTATGGTGGGGAATGAAATATGAACAGTCTAAGATTTCTTTGGAACTAGGTGTAGGGACTGGAATCATGTGATTTGATAATATGTATTCCGTCATGAAGTCTTTGTATGCTTCATAATGCACAGGGTCTTTAAGAAGTCGGAATTCGAGCGATTTAAACCTTTTTACAGCAATAGGATAAGTATCACCTCAAGTAGGCTCTGAGTTAACGAAAGGTAATGAAACTATGAATCTGCCTGATTCGTTACGAGATACTGTGTCCGAAAAGATCTTTTCACATAGAATATCTTCAGGGCTGCTGTGAACTTTATGTGGGACTTGTTCTATTTCCCAAAATTTCTCTAAACAAACTTCTAAGGGCGGTTCTAAAGATGTATAACAGCTAACGACTGTACTTGGCTTGGATTGAATCGAAGCGTCTACCTTACCAATCAAGACGTAACCGAAAACACTGTTAAAAGCGCTAGCTTGCCCTTTTTGACCATGGATGACTCCATTTCTTAAAATCTGAGGAAATAATTCACAACCGAGTAAAATATCTATGGGGCTAGGTATGTTGAAAGTTTGGTCTGAAAGTTTAATGTTCCGAATATGATCCCATTGACTGGAATCTATAGAAACAGACGGAATATTGGAACATAATTGAGGCAATACTAAAGCCTCAAACTGAAAGGTAGGATCTATTCTTCCTTGCGGTCGAATAATGCAATTAGTTTTGCCTTTGGTAGTCGAAGATGCCTTTTGATTTAGACCTTGAATGGAAATTGAAAATTGTTGTCTGGGGAGACCTAGTCTATTAAGGCATTTTTCCGAAATGAAATTGGCTTCAGATGCTGAATCTAGCAAAATCCGCACGGGTTGGTAATTTCCTCTAGAATCCAAAATGTCAGCTACAACTGTTGAAAGTAGAAAAGTAGATTGATTGGGAATAGTTGTGACGTGACAATTGGTTGAGGAAGTACCTTGTGAAACAGAAAGAAAGTGTGGATTTTCCTGAGTACTAGTATTTGTACTCTGCTGAACACGTGTATTGTTCTGACGGGGGTGGGGGCACAGTAAACTGTGGTGTTTAAGGCCACACCCTTTGCAGCTATAAGAAGAAGAACAATTCCTTGTTTGATGAGAAAAATGCATGCAATTTTCACATAAGTTAATTTGTCTTACATAGGAGAGTCTTTCTTCTGAATTTTTATTTAGGAAATCGGGACATCTGGCTAGGACATGATTGGACTTATTCAGGGGCTTAGCATGATTTGAACTAGAGGGGGGCTTACTAAATGGCTGCATATGTTGGACAGACTCCAAGGCTATACAGTGATTTTCGATAAAGCTGTACAAGTCAGTGCAAGAAGGAATGTCGACTTGGCTTTTCTCTCTGCTATAATATAGCTCAAACTCTGTGCGTAGCTTAACGTCCAACTTGGAAAGCAATTGATTAAATGTAAGAAAGTTCCGCTCTGTCGTAGGAAAACCGAGTTCGGTCAAAATGGCTAAGTTCTCGGAAAAGTTGTCTAACATAAAACGGAGCTCTTTCGCAGAACTGGTTTTCACCGAAACGGAATTCATAGCATTTAAAGCAGTCGTAGCTATGAGACGCTTGTTTTGATATCTCTTGACTAGAGCCTCATATGCAATATGATAATTGCTGTCAGATAACGGAATTGTTTTTACCAGACTAAGTGCTTCGTTAGTCACTGAACTACGTAAGTGCTGAAACTTTTCTATATCGCTCAAGTCGCTATCATGAATCATGACCTTATAGAGGTCAAACCAATGTTGCCAATTCTTATAGTTGCCATCGAAACTAGCCAACTTGGGTAAAGGAAAAGATCTAGAATTTGACCTAGGGCTATTGGCAGAAGTATTTAGTGAAACGAAATTAGTATTGCTGGCTCGAAAAATATCATAATAAATGCCACGACATTCATAAAAAAGTAAATCGAATCTTTTTCTTATGTTGTCCTGCTCATTAAAATCGAGTCCCAACTCCTCCGGGGATTTGATTATGATCCTGTTTCGCGACCTCATTCGATTCGGTTATTTGATTTACACAAATAGCACGCTTTCTAGCAATAATGTCTTTTTTGGTTTTGACATTTTGATTTTGAAAATTACCTTTTTTTAAAAACCAAAGATTTGTTAAAACTTCTAAAACGCTTTAAAAATCCAATTTTAGTTCATAAAATGAAAGAAAAAATAATTAATAAAATTTCATTAAAACTAAAGAATTTTTAATTTATTTTAATTATTTATTAATTAGTAATTAGTAAATTTTAATTAACGCTGTTTGTACTAACTATCCTCTGATATTACAAATTACCAAACTAGTAAAGAAAAAAAGTTTTGTGTTGAATGAGTCTCGATCTCATGCCCTGCGGATCACGAGTCGAGCGCTATATACCCTATGCTATACGGGCTGACAAGAAATTTAACGGAGTCCGCGATGAAGTATGTCGACCAATGCCGCCAGTGTAACCCAAGTCAAGTAATTCAAACAGCGCGCGCGTGGCGTACAATACTGTATTGGTCGACTATACCTTTTAATTCCTTAGGTATATTCGATATTCGATATATAACTCACCCGAGTTGATATTTTTAACACACGTGACTTAAGAAAATACGAAAAATCTCGCCGCAAACGGAAAATTTTGGAAATTTGTAAGTTTGAAAAGTTACAGGATAACTGCTGAAAATGTAAATTGAAAGGATCCGGCTCGAAGGACCATCCAATGAGGGTGCAAACGTAAGTTGGGTTGAGTTTAGGTTGGCTGGTTCACCACTTACACCACTCATTCGAGAAATACCCAATATTTTGAGATAAGAAATTGAAAAACGTAATTGTAAAGTTTATGTAAAGGAAATCAGTAAAAACGATGCATATAAAATATCTAAATTGCACCTACCTTAGTTTTCATCTAGTTGGAGTCGTTTTGGTCGCTTGGAAGATAGGAAAAACGGGAAAATTGTAGCACTCACGGCGTTTTCTTGTGCTTCTTGTCAGTTTCCCCGATTGCGACTCGTCGCGCAGACTCGCGCGTGTCTTGGTGCGGGGATAAGTCATATGCATATACCCCGCGAAATTTGAAATGAAAAATAATATTAAAATATAAAAGTAGCCAAAAGCTGGCAAATAATTCTTGCACCAACAACCGGTTTTGTCCAGTTGGAATACCTATCGGCAGTTCAACGTCTTTTCGTGTCAGTTTCACCAACCATTTAAATCTGGTTATTTTTGGTCGGTCAACGAATTCTTTGGTCTGTCTGCAACCTGTTTCTGTTTCCCATTGAGCAAATTTGATGTTTCTGTTTCTTGTTTCCAAAAATGTTCTTCAAAGTTGCTAAACGTTACTTAATATTTCAGGAACAAAACAGGTTGTTGCTTTTTGTCGTCGGTTTTCAATTCGAGCGGTAAACTACACAGGAAAATCGGCAAAATGACGAAACAGAAACAAGTTGATATATTAAGAGAGTTATAGAAAATAACAGAAATATGAAATGTCGAAGGCCGACTCTAGGTAGAGATAAAATAATTCAAATAAAGGATATGAACAGCATAGAAACAAAAAGTATAAATATTAATAGTATAAATATAACACTATACAGAATTATACCAAACAAAAAAGGAACCGTCACAAGAAACAAAACCAAACAAAAATAAAGAACATAAACTTAGAACTACAACCTGAAATAAGCAAAGCGGAAATAAAGAGAGCATTAAAGAAAATGAAAAATACCAAATCAACTGGAAAAGACGGAGTAACGGCAGAGATGCTCAAGTACAGTGGTAAAACTGTAGTTAATACCGTCCATATTCTTCTGAATAAAAAACTAAAATAAAAAATAATCCCAAACAACTGAGCACATTGAGCACTGGCCAGTAAAAGCATCTTTAATTAAACACCGAATGGATCAAAGATACACAGACTTAATAGCCAATATATATAGCGAAGCAACTACATCAATAAAAATCCACGACGGGACCAAGCCAATCCGCATAAGAAAAGGTGTCATACAGGGTGACACAATTTTCCCTAAAATATTTAACCAGGCACTAGAAGATGCTTATAAAATAGACATCAAAGTACAACAAGTAGAGGAATACATATCTGGGACAAATTATTATTAAACTAAAAAAAAAAACAAACAGCTGAAATCAAGAGACGAGTAAGATTGGCCTGGCATCTCCAGTACCGCAAAACCAAAGTTTATAACCAATGTATCTTTCCTGTACCCACCTATGGATCCCAGACCTGGACACTTACAAAATCAAACATGGATAAAGTAAAGCGCAAAGATCAATGGAAAGACAAATGTTACATGTAAACCTAACATATAGCAAAAGGAATGAATGGAAAGAAATAAAACAAAAGTAAGAGATGTCAGAGGAGAAGTAGCAAAATTAAAATGCAATTTTGCCGGTCATCATATGATAAGATTCATTCAACAACCCTATTTTGAATTCAATTTTGGAAAAATCGAGAAAT
Organism: Aspidapion aeneum; assembly: GCA_963576565.1. Taxonomy (NCBI): domain Eukaryota; kingdom Metazoa; phylum Arthropoda; class Insecta; order Coleoptera; family Brentidae; genus Aspidapion; species Aspidapion aeneum. Next base: position 13,545,735 of record OY755048.1, on the reverse strand, counting down.
GATTCACTACGGGTGAACACCTTGTTGCTTTTTCTACAGTTACTTGGTCAGTTCTCCCTCAAGTTTGCCTTACAGAAAATGCAAAAAATTTAAAGATAAAGTTGCAGGATATTCAAGAAAAAATTAACGTTTTTATCTTAATGATAAGCATGATTTAAAAGTTTTAGAATCAGAACAGGAAATAATTAAGTTATCAAAAAGGGTAAAGTCCATAGATAAAATTGTGTAATAAGTTGAATGACGCACAGGAAAGAATTTAAATATTTTTGAAAAGAACTAGGTCAAAATTTCTTGGTGAAATTTGGAAGTCATCGAACTTTTACTTATTTATTTGCAAATCTTATTAAATGTGTGAATGCCAATAAGCGGTCAGCCACGTCAATTTTTTTAAACCATAATGATTTCGCAAGATGCAATCAGAGGACATTACTCTGCCGAACTTGACAAAATAAAGTTCATTACCACAGAAGAAATTACTTTTTTTTATTGGGTTTGTGCAACACCACACATCATGTTTGTTTCGACATTGTTTATTTATTTTTTAACGTTCACCTTTTGGTACCTCTTTTAAAAATTTTATTTTTGTATTTTGAACGAATACGAAATGCTTACATGCATGCAGTGGCGGCTCGTGAGATAGTGCCACGGAGCCATCGCACTACCGTATTTTTCTGAAAAAACACGTTTTTTTATTTTTAAAACATTTTTATTGGCTTTTATTTTATTTTGTGCATTTCTTTTTCATTTATATATTATATGAAATTCGGTAGCCCTGTGCAATGCAGTGGATCACACTCCGACTCGATGCAACGGCGACGCCATGAACGGGCAACTGAAACGCAAAGCAGCGTCGAACACGCTGCCACTTTTCTCTTGGCTCCTTCGAATAGACATAGATTTTATCTGCAGCCTATATGAGCGACAATGATGGGGTCAATGTTGAGCATTTTAGCGTTGTTTAAACCGAAAAAATCTAAGAAAATTAGTGCCTGGCACAGGCCATCAGTTAGTAGTATTTTTCTCGCATTGTTTTTATGCGTGGAGCATAGTTGTTTTAATTTACGCCTTTTACAATACATTTCAATTAATTCATCAGAATTTTTTGATAAATTTTGAGTCATTTCATGGCGGAATTTTAATTGTTTTAAATAAAAAAAATTTCAATCTTTTTCGCAAAAAACTCATTTATTAGTTTAGAATTTAATAAAATAAAAATGTTTAATAGGTCAGCTTAGTCAATGAATTTGTTGTATGCTTGTCGATGGCTTTTTGTGAAAAAAAATGCTTTATTACTGACTTTTATTGCGTACAATTTAAAAAACATCACACTTCAAGTAAAACATGATATTTCAGAAAATAGCAGGTGTGCAGATTTTGATTTTATCAAAAGAAATATATATTCAAAATGTGAATTGACAAAGGGGTCCTTGACACCGTAAAATTTGTACAGGGTCCAACTGGAGTTGGGACCTGTCGAGTCATGTCGTGTCCTGTTGAGTGTTCCGTTGAATCCTGTCAAAGTCCTGTCGTGTCCTGTTGACTCCTGTCGGGTACTGTTGTGTCCTGTCCTAAAATATACCCAGTAATGTTTTGACTTGGTGCTGGGTAGTAAAAAATATTGCAAGTTGACTTTTTTCCAAAAGAAAACATTTTTTTCATCTCTTTCCATCACTTCAAAAAAAAAGGTGATGACCAAAAAAAAGATGATAACGAAACAAAAAAAAATCATATCTACAAAAATCACTTAAATATTTTCAACTGTCCAAAAAAAAAGTTTTTTCATTAAAGAGAGGACACAAAAAACAAATATAAGAAAAAATTGTCTTGTTGGCTTCTGTCCTGTCGTGTCCTAACATGTGTGTCCTGTTAGGTCCTGTCATGTCCTGTTGGGTCCTGACATGTGTCCTGTTAGGTTTTGTCATTAAATATGTACAGTATTGTTGTAGGCTGATGACCCCTCAAAATTGAGTGGTTCCTTATATCCAATATAGCGACACAAAGTGGCTAAAGTGGAGATTGACCGAGCTTTTGTCCTAGGAAGATAATTTATTTTATGAAAACTACACAGCAATGAGTAGCAAAGCTCTGTGAGATAATAGGGATTTTTGTTTTAATTTTTGGCAGAATTACCTTTTTTTAAGACCTAAATTTACCACCACTATTAGAAAAATTCTGGCATAATATTGTTACTTCTCATAACATTATCTCACGTGATTACCAAGCGTTTAACCTAGAAAAAAATGTGAAAACATAGAGTGCTAAATGTTCCGCAAAACTTTGCCAAAAAAAAATATCAGACGGGCGACTATATTTAAAAATTACTTAAAAATTTCTGGGACACAACCACGCTGCTGTTGTGTAGCAGAATTCAGCGTCGGATTAGCATCATAAGGGCCTAACGGGCAAATACCTCAATGGGATCCATATACATACACGCCTTTAATAAATTCTATTGGATACAGAGCCCCGTTCCGCCGCGACGATGCATCCATCCCAGATTTCGGCGACTTTTGGCAGGGATAAAAGAGGCCAGTTTAAAAGGCGGGGTAACGAAAAAAAAGAGAAGTCAGTCTTTGTTGAATACATCTATATTTCGGATTTCTGTCTCGCACTTCAGTAGGAGAAGTTTTTAAGAATTACTTGGGGTCTGGCGAAATACATACAAGGAGATAAAAACTACCTTTTAGTAGCTTTATTTTTAAAAAAATAGTTTTTGAAACATTAGTAATTTGTTAAAGGCACTAGATGTAATGTTTTTTATTACGAATAAAAAGCTGAAACACCGTTTTGTTAAAAGAAAATATATTTTTAATTATTTTTATTGTGTGTATTGTTAAAAAACAAATTATTTAAAAACATTTTTATTAAATTTAAAACCTTTTTAAAACTTATGAACAGATTTTTTTTCGACAAAACAAAAAAGGATATAAAATAAAGCATAAATTTGTCCATTGTGCATCACATTGCTGGGTAACAGGTATCCCCATAGTTTATCATAAAGGACAAATAAAATATCGTCTAAGATCATAAGGAAAAATTGCATAACTACAAGGCATGGCAAAAGGACGCTTGAATTGCATAGCAATATCAGAACCGCTCTTCTTTAGGTGAACGTTTACGATTTTGTCCTGTTTAATTTTGTTCGGTTTTGATAAAAGACTTTCTAATTTCTATTTTGCTCTTGTCTTGTTTTGATGAATGGCGTTTTTGTATAATCTCCGGTTATTAAGAATTTTGTTTTTGCCATTGAACTGTTATACCATTTTTATTTATGATCTGGTTTTTGTTAGGAACACACTAGTCTTTTGGGATGGTAAAAATATGTATTTTAGATATAAAACTTATAAATAAAACAATAATTAAAGAAAAAAAGTCAATAAAATAAAATAAAATAATTAAAAAAAAATTATCCCACCATATCTTCCAGATCAAGCCCATCCGATAAATATATGGTTCCCAAGACCGCAGCAGCGTTGCCTCTTTGAATCGCAACGCTGATCCTTAGGGTGAAGAAGCAATAAAAATTTTAATTTTAAATTTTAGTTTTTAAACAGTTCACAAATTTTTTTGCTTCTTCACCCCAAGAGCCATGCGTTTCCACGGCGAATGGTAAGAAAATGTGTCGATCTGATAGCTCAGGGCCGATTCTTTTGCAAAAAACAAAACCATATTCATAAAGTAATTTTAAGTCTCCCTAAACACCCAAAATCCAGCATGACCAAAAATACCCCTCAAAATTATTTTTACCTCAAACGTCAAAACTAAAAACATATTTTTTCAAAAAATCAGTACTTGCGAGAAATCGACCTACCCCATATTAGGCGACTTTCCTCTAGATTGCTGGAAAGATAATTTTGTTATTTTCAAAAAAAAGTTTTTTGCAATTTTTGCTAAACAGGTTAGTTTTAGAGAAAATTGAATAAAACCCAAAAACTCCATGTTTTGGGGAATACCGAGATATTCGTATTTAGCGGGATCAAAAAGTGGGAAATGACCATTTGACAAAAAGTAATGTGAAATGCTTCTAGTCCGAAAAAGGAGATCCTCTTCGGATTTTTTTCCTTGACTATATGCCGTTTATTGACTTTAAGGAACAAATGCTGGTTGTCCGGCAGGCCAGTCCGACGCTGGCCAAATTAAACTAAGCAAGAAGTGGCCTGGTTTTGAAAGTGGGTCACAGTCAGAAATATTGTTACATTATTTCGTTCTGCTCGTTGGAGATTTTGTTTTAGCAACGTAACGTTGAAACTTTTATGCAAAAAAAACAAATGATGCTTTAAATAATTAAGACACTTTTGCTTTGAAAGACTTAAGTTTCAAAGATCCTAGAACGTTTTGAATTTTTAGAACTTTTCTTGAATTTCAAACAATGCATTGGTCAAAAATGTTAGGAGGCTGAAGGAGCTCTTCAGTGGCGTCCGTAAAATTGGGATTAGAAGATTCTTGGGAAAGAATGTGTAGTATATTTTATAGTAATTTTTTTTTTATACGCTTTATTATAATATGCAGTTTATGTCACATTTAAGACTCCAGGGTCGTACTTATAAAAATTAATTTTTCAGAAATAACCCAAATAATCAATTTCTGTTACATTTTTTATCTATTTTTTTTTTCAAACAACACTTTTCAGCAAAAAATTGTTTTTTTACCTAATCCTATTTTACTGGTAATAATTTTTAGGTAAAATTTGACAAACATATTTTTTTTGAAAACTTTTGAAAGTGACCCAAATTTACGAACGCCCCTCATAACATCGATCACATTCTGTGATAGAGCGCTTGAAAGAAAATTTTGTTGTCTACCGTGAAGTATGTAAGAGATTTTGTCATAAGGAGCTTAGTTTTTAAGAAAATTGGGTCAAACATGTAACAAACTATTTGTTTGGTGATTTTTAAGAATTACCTTAAATTAAGAACAGCACCGGAGCAGTAATTATAAAATAAATTCCACCCTATTACAGCGTTTAAAATTTTTTTATTGTCTACGACGAAGTGGGAAAGTAATTTTATTTTCTAAAGAGGTAGGTGAAAATATTTGAAAAACATGTTTTTCTTTTAATTGACCCTTATTTACGGACGCCGCTGGAGAGTTTGTAATCAGTCTAACCAGACCTATACATCGTTAGTAGTAAGTAAATAGTAGTAGTAGTAAATTTTAATGTCTACCAAAAAGTCGATTTTTGTAAATCTTGCCTTGACCATGACTCCATAATGTATCGTTGAAAAGGTAATTTTATACTCCACAATAAGTGTTTTTTTGCTGTTTTTGATAAAAAAGTTAGTTTTCGAGAAAACACATAAAAAATACAGGTTTGGTGGGGGGTTTCACAGTTCCTGTCAACTTTTCGTGGGGGCAATCGAGATCTTAGGACTCAGCGGGGTCGAAATAGGGGAAATTACCATTTGCCCAAAAGTAATATTAAATGATTCTAGACCGAAACAGGTCTTTTTAGATTGTGTGTCTTGACTATTAGCGCCAACCAAACAGCTCTTTCTCAACCTGAACTTTGATTACATCATTTTTAAAATCCTCACGTTTTATATTTATTGTGTTGTTACAACACATACTTTAATCTATTGTTATTTAAATATCACATTAAACAATAAAAATGTTGATAAGTCGATTTGTGTTTATTTTAGGCACGTCACCTGCTTAGTTGTCGGTTTTTCTCGAGCCCCTATCCTTTAGATTAGCCTCTCCCCTCCAAATGTTCAAGATACGAAGCGGAAAAATACACAATCCTGTTTTTTGTAAACAAAATAAAAAACTAGGCAAGACCCATCAAAAAGTTATTAATTATATTAAACAGGGTGGTATTGAATTATCGGGTCCAATTTCAGAAAAAACTTTACATGATCATATGTCCTAAACTTCTTAACTTTTGAGAAACAGTTAAAAATTTTTAAAAAGATCTCCTCTTCAGATATTTTTGTGAAATTTTGTACACGCATTTGCTATTCATTAAGACGCATATTTTTTTGCCAGTGGCGTTCATGCGGGAATTGCTATCGGTACTTTAAATAAATCTGTACCTCACAATTGTGTTGTGTTTATCGCATTATTTTGTTTTATATATTTCATTTAGTTCACTAGCTCAAACGGCCTCACTCTTTTTATTCTTTAAACTAGCATAGTAGGTATTGTCTAGAAGCTCAATTGCTATAGTTTGAGGCTTAAAAAAGGAAAAATATGTTCCGAAACGTTGCCAAAAACTTGATAGCTTCTTTTTTGGTCCTGTCCTCTAACCCACGAATAGTCAAATACCTATATTTAGTTTTTGCCACACAGAGTCCACCTCGTGGTATGCAATGTTTATTATGATATTTCCCCCCCCCCCCTCCCCAAATAAAGTTCCTGGATCCAGTGGCGGCGCGTGGTAAAAAGCTTTCGGAGTGCACACCAAAAAAAAAAAAAAATTGCGGCGCTGGCGGAATTTTTTTTTTGCAGATAATTAAAAAATGAGATATTTAGTTAGATATTAGTTACCTACCTATTATTATTGAAATTATAAATAAATAATAAATGTATCATACCTTGTTTACATATTTTCTCTTATAATGGCAAAGATGAAAATTTAATTGTTTTGAAATATTGCACGCTAATGCTATCAGAATTAGAAACTTCCGCCATTGTCGTAAATATCAAATCGTTGAAATCAAAACAAACCGCCAGCGCCCGACCGATAATGCCAAATTAGTGGTGTGCAAATACTATCTACTCGAGACTTTATATCTGATACATTCGAAGTAATCGAATATCCTTCGACGCCAAATACTCGTTACTCGAATCCCGAATGTGACCGAAGCCGTAGTGTTACTTTCGTATCAATTGTACCGGCATCGGCCGTATGAGTAACGAGATTGGAGTACTTGTAATCATTTGGACCGATATTTATATATTGGATTTACCGATAATATAATATAAATAATAATAAAATCTAATACTCGAATAGGAAGTATCAGTATCTACTCAATACTTGAAAAAGTACATAATCGTTGCACATCACTATGCCAAATTGTCTAAGTGCACTAATTAAAAGTGCCCTTGAGCTCCTCTAACATGGAACGCGAACCATGGGTGCGGGGGGCGTCACGGGGGTGCGGGCGGCATCGAGGCTAGTTTTTGCACAGATTTTGTCCTAGGCACTGCCGCAGGAAGGTTCAGATTCTATGTACTGTAAAATTCTATTGGGACATGTCGTCCTCTCTTTCTATATTTCGTAATTAGAATGCGACACAACATCTACGGAGCAAATAAAAGTGAATAATTAGATTCGAACTAACTATATAGCGCATCCGCCAGCATGCACCGCAGGTGGTTTGAACACGAATACAAACATATATATACCGGGTATTAATTTGTAGGTAATATTCCAGTCTTTAGTGAATTCCGTTTGGGGTAATTATTAATTTAATTTTAGTATTTTTTTAAGTAAAATTTGGGAGTGCACGTGCACTTATGGAGAAACCGCCACTGCCTGGATCCGCCCCTGAGTAATTATAGGTCTAATACGCAATGTATTTGCTGTGGAATGAAGAATTTTTTTAATGAAAAAGCAAAATTAAAAATACAAATATTTAATAATTTTTTTTTTCGAAAAACAGTAGACAAGGTATTAGTTTTTCTTTAAAATTATACTATGTATTTTTGACAGACCGTTATAATGAATATTTAATGTTAAAACACAGATCGATACCTATAATAAACCACTGTATGGTAATTAGCTAATAATCAACATATGCAGACAGAACTGCATTACAAAATTGTTATTAAAGTGAGGAATGAAAATCTAACCAATCAGCCTACTTCAAAACTCATAACGATATATCCCACACATCAAAATCCATACCTGTATAATAAATATTTTACAGTTATTTTAGAATATTTTATCATTCGGTGCCCCAGAAAATATTTCATTTTATGGGTGTCAACTTATTAGATTTTAACATACCTACCTTTAAGGACGCCCCAAAATAAGCAATGTAAATATGTTGATATATTTTTTTAAATTTTAATTATTTGTTTTATTTTTTTATCTTACAGTTTTAGATTATTTTTTTATTTTACATATTTGTTGTTAAAATAATAGTTAATTAGTTATGTATTATTATACTACTATTATGTCGGTTTAGAACGTTTTTCTACGTTGTCCGACGCCTATTCTCCACCTCCTTCGATCCTGAAAATCATCTTCCGTCAGGTTTTTTTGACTCATTGATCTTCGGATTGACTGTTGCCATTCCAGTTTAGGACGCCTTCTTTTTCTACGCCCTATTGGTTGCCATTCTAGGACTTGCTTTGGTAATCTTTCGTCGTTCATCCGTTGTACATGGCCGTACCATATCAGTTGTCTTTTAGTGATGTCATCTGTTATGCTTCCCTCGACTCCCATTCTTTCTCTTATGATCTCATTTCTTATATGATCTGTTCTAGAAATCCTCATCGATCTTCTTATTGCATCCATTTCGACACTTTCCATTTTTGTTTTGTATTTTTCTGTTACGGGACAAGTCTCCATTCCATACAACAGCGTGCTTTTCACCATTGTTTCATATATGTTAAATTTTACATTCTTTTTTATCTCTCTGCTCCATAAAATACTATTAAGACAACCAATATCGTTTTTTGCTTTTACTATTCTTTTTTCCAGTTCTTTACAGTCTGTGCCTGTCTAATCAAATGTGACACCCAAGTATACATACTCATTGCATGGAGATATTGTTTGTCCATTGTCTAGGTGTAACTCACTTGATTCGTTTCCAATACATAAGTACTGTGTCTTGTCCACGTTCACCGTTAACCCCCACTTTTGGTATTCTTCCGTTAACTATCTCATAAATAAATAAATAAATAAATAAATAGGTCTTTATTTTCCAGTTGCCAATTAAATTAACAAATCATACTTACTTACATTTACAAAAAAATAACCGGAAAAATGCCGAAGATCAGTAGGACACCTTGTTTAGTGACAAAGTGTACTCTGTTTTTCATCTTGAGCAAAAAAAAAACAATAAAAAAGTAAATTTAGTTAACTCTAAAAAAATATAAGTATTGCCGCATATAAAAATATTTTCCCTATCCAACAGCATATCCTAACTTAATGTTACATTTTAGACTATATACTACAAGAAAGTGGACATTTAAAGATAAGACTCATTAATAATATTTATTGTTAAATGATATCGCATAGGTTTTGTTGTTCCTTAATTAAGTTCTGTTTAAGGTGATATTTAAAACTTAAAATAGATTTTGTCATTAAACTATTAGGATATGCATCATATACTCCATGTCTTCTTTATCATTAGCTACAATTACTTGGTCGTCAGCAAACTGTAGTGTGTATATGGTAAATCGGTTGTTAAGTTGTATTCCCATGCCGTGTACTTTACGTTTCCAGTTTTTTAGAGCTACTGCGATATATATTTTAAAAAGAGTTGGTGAGACACTCCTTTTCTCAATTACTTGTTGTATTATTACTAATTATAAAAAAAATTTTTATAATATTTAAACGAAAAATAAAAAAATCCCCGTCGCTTAAAGATATGCTAAAATTTGAGCAAAACTGGGACATTTTGTTGCATTAATCTTTGATTCCATTATATCTTGCTTATCTGAATCCCACTACTGATCTACTAACCTTACTCTATATTTACTATCATAAACTACTATCTATAGGTGCAAGATATGCAAGTATATCACTATTTTAAATGAAGGTAAAAAAAATAAGTTTTATTACGCTGCATAACATAATAGGTACTGCATTGTATCCGAGAATTGTGTTGGCTATTCTCGGATTGTATCTGAAATATTTATCTACTATCTACTCGCTTTTTTGGGACATACTTCCTTTTTTACAATTAGGTACTTTGCATTACCAATCATCAATTAATAAATTAGAATGGCCTTAAAAGTCAAATTGCGATCCCAGAACATAGAACATCAGTTGAATGAGAAAAATTGCAGAAATATTGGAAAAAAGTTTTATTTATCATGTCGTTTGAAATGGCGTGTCATCCTTTCTGCCAATACTTATGCAGGTTTTTCCTCTTAACTGATGCACTGAAGTAGTTTTAATTTATTTATTAGCTCACACATACTATAGTAGTGTGGTGATCGTAACTTTTTCGAAAAAAAAAAAGTTGCTCCTAATTCAAAAATTTTTATACATCTTTGCGTTTCAGATGATTTTGAAACTTTTTTGTTGCGCCGTCTGTCTGTCTGTATGTCTGTCTGTCTGTATGTCTGTCTGTAACGACCAACCCGCATAACTCAAAAACCGCTTGTCCTATTTAAATAAAATTTGGGGCCGTGATGGTCCCATTTAAAAATGAACAATATTATCTCACACGTACACTATAACTATAGTACCTAGTGTGGGCTTAGGTGCCCATAGATTGGCAGAGTATTTTTTATTGTTCTACTGCTCCAGTTAATAGTGTGATATCAAAAGTATGTTACTAATTACAAGATTTTCTGTATATTATTAAAAAGAAAGTGTTGTATATATTCAATAAATAATAGCAAAATATAAATTAATTGATCGAATAATTAGTTCACTAGCAGAAAAAGTTATCGATTTGATAATAAGATATTAAATTGTTATAGTTTTTCTGCCATAATTGTAAACAAAAATTTTATAAAATCTATTAAACATGTTATACAATCTAGCCTTGTGTAACTTATTTTATTTAAAACTCGTAATAAAATATGTATGTATTTAGATCTAAAAATGCTTCATATCTAACACCGCAAATATAAACACACTCATATAACCATAATTCTAGATTACTAAATAAAAAAATGTAAAAAATAAATAAAATAGAAATGTGTGTATATTACTCATTCTCCAGTCCTGTCCTGTCCAAATTGCCGCAAAAATAAATATTAAAAATATGCACGAAGGTCATCAAAAAATGAGGACACTCAACCTGCACAAAGAAATTTGCAGTCAAATGTATTTTTAGAATGACGAAAAAAAAAGCATCGTGTTTAGAGCTAATTGAATTTTATTTTTGTCTTACTTCAGGATTTTTAAAAGTTGCAAAATAATACCTAGATTTCTAGAATGCCCGTTTTTAGTAGCAATTTTAAAAAATAGTGATATTAATAGGGCGTGGGATACAGAGGGGAAGTAGATTGGGCTCTTCTCCCAAGAATTTGCAAGTATATTACGAGGGTTGTCTTTTATATTTTGCATATAGGAACATAGAGGGTGCCACTGAGAGAATGTCATTTCTAAAACTTAACCTTAATCTTTACCTAACCTAAATTCAAAACGTCACATATTAGCTTGTCTAACGAACTGTCACGATCAGCTGTTCTGTGTAAAAAATAAATAAAATAGAAATGTGTGTATATTACTCATTCTCCAGTCCTGTCCTGTCCAAATTGCCGCAAAAATAAATATTAAAAATATGCACGAAGGTCATCAAAAAATGAGGACACTCAACCTGCACAAAGAAATTTGCAGTCAAATGTATTTTTAGAATGACGAAAAAAAAAGCATCGTGTTTAGAGCTAATTGAATTTTATTTTTGTCTTACTTCAGGATTTTTAAAAGTTGCAAAATAATACCTAGATTTCTAGAATGCCCGTTTTTAGTAGCAATTTTAAAAAATAGTGATATTAATAGGGCGTGGGATACAGAGGGGAAGTAGATTGGGCTCTTCTCCCAAGAATTTGCAAGTATATTACGAGGGTTGTCTTTTATATTTTGCATATAGGAACATAGAGGGTGCCACTGAGAGAATGTCATTTCTAAAACTTAACCTTAATCTTTACCTAACCTAAATTCAAAACGTCACATATTAGCTTGTCTAACGAACTGTCACGATCAGCTGTTCAATGGTTGCCATAGGACAAACAAAGCGATTTCCCATAAGCCGCAATGTAAACAAAAACGTAATTTAAAAAAAAAGGGAAACGATTTAATTTACAACAAAGATGCTGTTTTAAGTATTGACCCTTTGTACACATGGGAAAAATGCATTTTTCTTAAAAAAAGTCAATTAAAGCCAGTAAATCTCAAATGTTTTGTTCAAAACGTCAGGTTAGTATTGACCCTTTGTACACATGGGAAAAATGCATTTTTCTTAAAAAAAGTCAATTAAAGCCAGTAAATCTCAAATGTTTTGTTCAAAACGTCAGGTTATGTTTTTATTTACTTTTGTTTTTTTAAACTTTTTTTCAGTTTTTTACTCAGTTTGAATCATTATTATTAGTTTCTGTGCTGTTATGAACTGTGGCAGCTGGGGAGATCTTGAAAATGTTAGTTTTGTTGGAATGCCAAGTATTTTGACCTTAAAAAATCATCCTGATTTAAGTGAACTAGGTATCAGCTCAAAGAAGGGAAAAGAAAGTGGATAAGTGCTCTATTACCTGACTTTTTGTCAGGTTTGTTTTGGATAAATATGTAACTGCCATTTTGGCAACATTTTCTATTGGGATCTTTTTTTGTGCTCGAGTGGACCTTTTGCAGAAGTGTAACATAGAGTTGTGTTAAACTGTACGAAATATTTCACTATGATTTTTTACTATTCTAGGCAAGCAACTTTCCAAACTAGAATACAGCAATGATCCTGACTGGGTCCCTCCTGAATGGATTATTGTTTCAAAACAGTTAAAAATGATGGTTGAAAAAAGGGTCCAGACAAGAAAGAAAAGGAAAACGATATGAGGTTAAAGTGTGGGTAATGAGCTGAACCAAATTTGTACACCATCCTACAAAACTCTTAAATAAATTCTTGGTAGTGTAGCGTCCTGTATAGGGTCCAGTGGAGTCCTGTATCATCAAAGTTTATTTTTCTTTAATAAATATTTATTTTACAGTCCTCAAAACAGTTAGTAGATTAAACTGGTAAATTTGACAATCTCCCTAACTCAAACCTCTTTTTATCTTAAACTATTTTGGTGCAAATTTTCCTTTATTTCCATGCTTTTTGACACCTGAAACTGGAATTTTTCTATAACTTGTACACCGTAAAATTTGTATAGCATCCGACCGGACCTATTACAGCTTGTTACCAAAAAAAAATTTTTTATGGCAGCAAAAAATAGATGACAAAAAAAGTTTTCTTTGTTGATGACCACAAGAAAAACAAATAAGTTCTCTCAGATTTTTTTTTTCAATTTCTCTCAAAAAACTATTCTGTTATGCCCAATTGTAGAGTAGAGTATATATTTATTTGTATAAACTTTTAGATACATAATTGAGCGAATATTGTTACAAAAAAACAGTAATACAAGTAATAGTAACAGTAGTAATACAACAGAGAATATTGGGTCCCGTTATGTCCTCCCTGGCCCTGTTGTAAAATTTGAACAGTACTGTTGTGAGTTGATGAGCGTTGAGTTTGACTGTACTTAAGCCCTATGTATTATAGTTCATGGAAAAACATATGGTGATGTATGGTGTATGAGGCCAATGACAAGGAAAAACTGTATTTTAATTTTGCAAGTTTTTTTTATAATGTTTACTTACACCTCTATCTTATCTGATAACAAGACGCGCACCATCACCTTCGAATTAAGAAGTCCTCTCCTATGGCTGTACCAGCCCGATCTCAAACATCACTTGACCAGCTATTTAAACATGAAATGACCCTTTTTGAATGCGGAGGGAATAGGGGCATATACTTGAGAGCACAGCTGCGTATAACTGTCTTAAGTTGATTCTTCGAAGTGTCGAAGCTAAGCGTGCGTTTTCAGCCTCAGGTTATATGTGCAATAAAATTAGATCCAGTATAAAAGATGACACATTAGATATGTTATCTTTCCTACGGAAATATTTTAAAATCAATGTAAAATGTAACTTTTAATCAATTCCGACTGTTGTATTTTGTAGTGTATCTATATGCAATAAATATTTTCTTACATTACACTCTGTTTTTATTGCATAAAAATTTTTAAAGTGTAAACTTCTTTAGGCGCGTTAAGCAGTTTTTGTGGATAGTGAATTCAACTGAGCTGTTAGGCTCGGCTATGTAACGCTCATTCCGGTGAAATCGGCTCGAGTCGACTAACTGTGAGAAACATTCAGCGAGCGATATGATGATGCAGATGAAGGCCAGTACACAGAAGAGTTCGGTTCGGTCCGCTTTGCAGAATATGTTATGGGCCAGTATTATTAATTTCGCTTTGTTGAAGTTTACACTTCTGCCGTGTGGTCTTAAGCACACACAATTTTTTTATTAATATATTTAGGAGGCTGAGGACAAAGAATATTACTATTTTTTGCAATCCCGTAATTTCGCCGATCCGCGGGATTGAGGGCTATAATCCCGCGAATTTGCCGGACTGAGGTTTTAGTGCGGGATTGGATTACCTAGCTACAACTAATTTATTAAGTTAACAAATCAGTCGAAAAATGGAATTAAACCGAGAACATTTACGGGCTTTATATTTTTACAACTTTCGAAAGAAATTATCTTAACAAGAATACCTCGCCGACATGATATATGTCTTCGGTAATGAGGCACCACATCAGTCGACAGTTTCTCGTTGGTATGGAGAATTCAAGCGTGGACGGATTAGCCTTACCGACGACTAACGGCCAGGTGTACCAAAAACGTCTGTCACAAACAAACCGTCGAATTGTTGGACCATCCTTACAGTCCCGCCCTAAGTCCCAACGATTTCTAAACTTTTCCGAAAATCAAGAATGGACTGCAGGTTTAAAGATTTCAGTTGCCAGAGGAAGCAGTCGACGCCTTCAAGAATGCCATTTCGACAGTACCAACAAATGAGTGGAATTAAAGCTTTGACAACTGGTTTGAGTGCATGTAAAAGTGCATTAATTTTCGTGGAGAATACATCGAGAAACAATAAAGTCTTTAAAAGTTATCTACTGTTTTATTCCAGCTGTAAATGCAAGACTTAAAAGACAACCCTGGAAAATATATTTTTGGAACTTTTTAATTTTATGAAATAAAGGAACAAAAAAATTTCCAAGGCGATTTTTTGTATATTTTTAATTATTTCGCTTTTTTACAAAAAACTGAAATATGCGACAACCGATGGGACTATATTGCATTGCCCCATACGAATGTTTGTAAATCTAAAGTCGGGATCAAACGACTCGTGTACTTGGCGAATAATGTATACTTGCCATGTCGTGTGAAGCCGGGCTCAAACGACTCGTGTACTTGGCAAATACACAATTATTTGCGCACTTGGCAAGTATACGCAAGTAACAATTATTCGCCAAGTACACGAGTCGTTTGATCCCGGCTATAGACAAGTATTGTATTGGCAAGTGTACGAATAATCGTGAGCCCTTTGACTCGGCCCATTTTTACCGACCACAAATGGAAAACCAGCGAGTAACAAATAATTATACAAGTCACTCACACGGCATGGCAAGAATACGCGAGTAACAATTTTTCGCCAAGTACGCGAGTCGTTTGATCCCGGCTTGAGTGGGTTACTTGTACAATTATTTGTCACTCGTTGGTTTTCCATTTGTGGTCGGTAAAAATGGGCCGAGTAAAAGGGCTCACGATTATTCGTACACTTGCCAATACAATACTTGTCTATAGTCGGGATCAACCGACTCGTGTACTTGACGAATAATTGTTACTTGCGTATACTTGCCAAGTATGCAAATAATTGTGTATTTGCCAAGTACACAATTATTTGCGTACTTGGCGATTATTCGTACATTTGCCAATACAATACTTGTCTATAGCCGGGCTCAACTGACTCATGTACTTGACAAATAATTGTGTATTTGCCAAGTACACAATTATTTGCGTACTTGGCAAGTATACGCAAGTAACAATTATTCGCCAAGTACACGAGTCGTTTGATCCCGGCTATAGATAAGTATTGTATTGGCAAGTGTACGAATAATCGTGAGCCCTTTGACTCGGCCCATTTTTACCGACCACAAATGGAAAACCAACGAGTGACAAATAATTGTACATACAAGTAACCCACTCACACGACATGGCAAGTATACCCAAGTAACAATTATTCGCCAAGTACACGAGTCGTTTGATCCCGGCTTAAAAGTAATAAACCAATAAATTAAGATATGTAGGTGAGCTTATTTTTTTTACAATAGTTGCAAGGTTAAAGATAGCCCAAAAATATAATTTTTTTTCAAACCGTAGTATTTACTTTAATTTACACTCACATACATACGTAATATTTGATGATCCGTGGTAATATACAGAGTGTTATTTATTGGACAAGTGTACTTCGTATATGAATTGAAATGTACCTATAATATAGGACGGTCAAAGAAAAAAAACACCGAATAATTTTGTTTAAAAAAATAGCAGTCCAATGATTTTTAGTTATTAGAAAAAGTTCCATTTATTTTTTTTGATAATATCACTAATTACGTACTAAAAACAATAGATAAAAAATTATATGTACCGCTAGAGGTAGTTCAATGTGCAAAATATGAGGACCGCAGTTTGACAATGGATTCTAGCTGAGAATTGGCCACAGATTAACGATCCGGATGTTGCAGGGCCAGTTTTGGCCCAATTTTTTTATCCTCCTCCTCTTTTAGTCGTGTTCGAATTTCTGAAAATTTATCCAAGTTGACGCCCTAAAGCCACACTGACACAGAAATTCCATACGTGCGCAACTGGATAAATAGTTTGGTTTTTTGGAAAATCGTTTTTACTTACTTTTTTTAATGACCTTTATTTACGGATGTCGCTGGAGAGTTTGTCATCAATAAAACCCCACTGGAATTTTGGTTTCTACAATAAACTGCGTAACACATTTTTTTCAATTGAGCTTGGCTTCTAAGAAAATTGGATAAAACCTCAAAACAAAATTAATTTGTTTGGTGATTTGTAAAAATTGATTTAATTTACCTACGCGTGTGAAATGTTAATCTGAAAATAAATCTTACTTTGTTGTACCGCGTTTAAAAGAAAATTTTATTGTCTACAATCGACTAAAGAACAGAATTTTTGATATAGAGCTTGGTTTGTAAGATAATCGGGTAAAACAAGTGACAAACATGTGTTCTTTTTTTAATTTTCTTAATAAACGGACGCCACTGGAGAGCTTCTTATTAGCCTGAGCGACTGACTTGTACATTTTTGAAAAGGGAATTTTATTTTCTACAATAAAGTGTAAAACTAATTTTTTAACAAAAAGCTTAGTTTCTGAGCAAATTGGATATAACTTGTAAAAAAAATCGTGTGTGCTTAAGACCACACGGCAGAAGTGTAAACCTCAACAAGGCGAAATTCATAATATTGGCCTTCATCTGCATCATCATATCGCTCGCTGCATGTCTCCTCTCACAGTTAGTCGACTTGAGCCGACTTCACCCGAATGAGCGTTACATAGCCTAGCCTAACGGCTCAGTTCAATTCACTACCCACAAAAGCTGCCAAACGCGCCTAAAGAAGTTTACACTTCAAAAATCGTAAGTTTAGATGATGTGATTTCATATACAGACGCCCCAAAATTGTTATAGATGAAACTAATCTTGCCTTATTATATACATATGTACATCGTGCAAAAGGAAATTTTATTGTTTACTTTATTGTAGACAACATTTTTTCATATAAAGCTTGGTTTGAAGAAAATCGGGTAAAACATGTAATAAACATGTTTATTTTTTTTACATTACTTCAATAACCGAATGTCGCTGGAGAGTTTGTCATTAGCCATACCCCACAGACACAGATATTTAAAAAAAAAGGAAATTTTATTGTCTACAATAAAGGTAATTACATATTTTTCCTAAACAGCTTAGTTTTTGAGAAAAATTAAAAAAAAACCCTAAAAATTTCAGGTTTTGGGGGTTTTTGCACCTTAAATTTAAAAATCTTCATTATTTTTGTTAATGTTAATCTGTGACCTATTCTCAGCTAGAATCCATTGTCAAAGTTTTAGAGACTTTTTTTTAACATAAGATAAAATAGTGACTTTATTGAATTTATTAGGAACACCCTGTGTAAAAAGCAAATTTAAATAAGAAAAAATGCCTTGTAATGTAATACATTGTTGCTAAGACAGGAAGGCTAAATCTAGAATATATTGTGCAGGGTTATGGTTCTAATATTAATATTATCGTTGGAATAATTTAGTTCGACGTTGGCACATTTTTGTCTCTTTCATCTCTCGCAAAAGAGAAAGGAATGTGCTAAAGCCGACAGGGGCGGATCTAGAAACTTTATTTGGGGAGGAGGGAAATATTATGATAAATATTGCATAAAGCTATTTTGCATAGTGACCAGGAGATGTGTTCTGTGTGTCAAAACCAAATATAGTTTGAGAACGCCGAACTGAAGCAGTATCGTCGAGTTTTAAATCGGGGTAATAAAAAAAACCAAGCTTCAATTTTTGCAATAATTTTAGGCAAAAATTATTAGACATTTTCAAAATTTTTGTTTGTATAATAATATACAGTGCTCGACATCGAACGTTTAGCCTTTATGAAAAGCGTATAAAAAAGGATGAACTTATGGAAAACAAGAAGTCAGTGAGAGACCAAAGACGCGCATATTTAGGAGCGTTTGCCGCTGTGACTCAAAATTCATTAATAGTTTTTTATTACTAAACAGGAGGAAGCACAGTAAGATTTCCACTTTTAAAAGACGAAGAAATAGACATTATTATTTATTTCGTTATTTTAGCTTTAACCAGGCAACATTAAATCGAGAAAAATTTAATTTTTTAATAATTTTTTCTTAAGACAATAGCCTTGCTCTTTTATTAAGGTCGCGCTTCGCGCCGTTTAATCTCCTCGCGGCGGCTAACGCGAAGTCCGATACTGCGTTTAATGATAGAAGCAACACACTTGGTATGGATAGGCATAAGACTCGCCCGAACATTTTACGAAAGGGAATCACCCCCCCACCCCTGGCAGGGGGGTGCCCTCCCCCTTAAACGTGCTTTTTGATAGTTTTTTGCTAATAACTCGAAAACAATCAACTTTTTTAAAAATCTTCTAGGGATCATTATTCAAGCGGATACAATTTCCTTTCCAACCATGTACCTTAGTACCCTCTGACGGCAGTGGTGCACATTCCATTAGCGTACGAAAAAAGGGGAAAATTTTTAAAATATTTTTTTTATCTATTTTTTGTGGTATTTTTTATTCTTAACACATTTTTTTTCAAAAAAATATTTTTAGTTATAAGCCCATTGTATACAGTTAAATACTTATTAAGGTAGGCATGTTTTTTTAAATAGCCGCCTTGAAATAAAAATAAATTTGTTTGTAGAAATCTTTAAATCAAACAAAAATTTTGATCATTCATTTTTGTAACTGAGTAAATAAAAATGAGAGTGAGTAAAAAATTATTTTTGGTTAGTAATAACTTAAAACTGACTTTTTCTAGTTAGCACTAAAAGCACGTTTAAGGGGGGGGGGGAAACACCCCCTGCCAGGGGGGGGGGTGGTTCCCTTTCGTAAAATGTTCGGGCGAGTCTTATGTCTATCCATGCCAAGTGTGTTGCTTCTATCATTATACGCAGCAAATGGCTGGAATCTCGGATGTAGGGCCTGAACTAAAAGCAGAATTACGGATTTGCAGTATTGATTATTATTCATACAGTTCAAATTATATCTAAGAGATGGCGCAACAGCAAATAAAATCAAGTTGTTTTTTGGATTTTATAATGGCCGTCTTTGGGCTACTCAGCCGGTAAGAGTAACATCATTAGATCGCGAAAAGAAAACCATTTTCTTGAATTGCTAACTTGACAACAGCGCTAAACTACTTATCTCTCTTAGTGCCATTTATTTAAATAGCGATCTTACTTCAATTCACATATTTTTAATGGCCAAACGATCGTTGACGAACCCTGTGTACTGCACGCCAAAAAAATTTCTCGGTCAATTGTTTCCTAGATTTCAGGCCGAACTCGTAGCCATTGAACTGTGTGCCCGGTGGATTACTGACCACGAATGGACCAACAGCACAATAAAAATCTTCTTCGGCAGTCAGGCAGCCTTAAGAGCGCTTAATTCCTATTCCTATTCCGATTGAGAACCGTGAGAAGCTTCAGGGATTCGCCTAACAATGTGCCATTAATATGGATACCAGGACATTCTGGGCACGAGGGAAATGAGTCCGCAGACCAAGCAGCGAGGGAAGTGGCATCTGCCAATTTTTTCTGCCCCGAACTGGGGATATCATGAAATGCTACTAAATCAACCATATTAAAATGGATGGAGAATAGCTTCCAACAATACTGGATAAATATTGGCTGGCTTACTCTAAAGAGTTCATTAAAAAACTGTAGAAAGAGAGCCAGGAACATCATTGGACTTACCAGACAGGAGTTACGTATAGTGACTGGTCTTTTTACGGGTCACTGTAAACTAACAAAACCCATGCCCAGAATGGGACTAACCGAAGAGACCGAATGTAGACTCTGTCTGGAGGATGACGAAACAGTCAGACATGTACTGTGCGAATGTCCGGCTATTGCTATTGGACTTTAAGTCAGAACACTTGCGGTAAACCTCAGATTGATTCAGAAGATCTAAAGACCTGTTTTCTGTTCTGTAGGCAAAATTGACTTCCTATCAGACCTATGTTAAAAAGTTAAAACAAAATTAGAACATTCTAATTTTATATGTAAAATACTTTTGATTGGGATTATCCCTTCTCAGTCAATAAAAAAATCCGGTACCAAAAAACAACGAAACGGATCGGGAGTCTCCCCCGACTTTTTTAAGTAATTATTTTTCATGTACCTAGATACTGTTTTGTTTATTCACATTTTAAAGAAAATCTTTTTTTACACAACAAAGAAACTAAAGCTGGTTAAATGGACTTAGTTTAGTAGATATCAAGATATAATAAAATGCTGCACAAAACGTTTGCGAAAACAAGATAAAAAAATTGTTGTAAAAATGATTTAGAGCTGCTTGATTTTGCATATTATTCCTCGACAATTAATCCCACGTTTACACTGAGATCCTGAGTCCTTAAATCGATCACGACTTGATTCAAATAAGTAATTCAGTTTTCATGGAGTTCCATATTGTAAATAAACTATTGTCCCGCTTTCGGTACCATCCTTTTCTACTTTATAGGGTGTATACAGAATCGAATAAAATCAGTTTAACCAATGAGTATATGACCCAAGTTTTGAACTACACAATCGATTTTAATGAGACAAACTGCACTTGATAGAGAATTAATCAGAGTTTTGACTAAATATATTTTTTTGTCCGCTATCTCAAAATCCAAGATGGCGGACGATATTAAATTGTACGTTCAAAAAGGCTCGGTTATTCTTGTGTTGCGAACATGTTTTAATTATTTATTTAAATCAGTAAAAAAGCTGCATTCTTGCCACGCCCAACAAGGTACGAATCAGCAAAATCGGTTGAGGTTCTAAAAAAATATATTTTTGTTTCAACCATTCTTTTGAACATTATACAAGTGCATTGCCCATCATTTCTGCATTTATTCCCTTATAAATTCATTACTACTAAACCGATTTTGATGCTCAAGTATTTAATCAAATAATCAATCAATTTATGATTTGTTTGAATTAAATGCCTATATGATTAGCTAAATTGTAGCACAGCAGCATTGTGTAGTTTGGTTCAAGTATATATTTATTTAATCGAAAAAAAAATTTCTGTGCGGACACGTTCTGGAAAACTGTTGATCAACAATAATTGGTCGGTGCATTCATAGCATTTTTGAGTGTCCTGTGCAAACGACGACTCAGAAAAAAATCAAAATACGAGGGTTTTCTTTTATATTTTACATATTGGAACAGAGAGGGCGACACTGATAGATACATATAGTTTTATAGCTACAGTCAATTTTTTGAGTTAAGAAATCAGTCGAAAAATGGAATTAAACCGAGAACATATTTGGGCTATAATTTTTTACAACTTTCAAAGGAAATTAACTCAACAAGACTGCTTTGTCGAGTTGATTTCTGTTTCGGTAATGAAGCACCACGGTGGATAGAATAGACCGGTGTTCGGATCTTATATATACAGGATGTCTCTGAAAGGTCTGTACAAAAAACCTAAATATGGATACCTTTTCACTGTGGCCGTTAGAGGGCGCTTCACCATGCTCTTTTTATAGTTTAAAATGACTATAACTTTTTTCTCAGTGAAACTTTTAACTGTTTTTGTTAAGAAAATATTTTCCTGAATCTTTTTAAGCCATAAAGGTACTCTTGTTAACATGCGCTAAAGTAAGTCGTTTTCGAGATATTTCCGTTTTTAGTGTTCGATGCCGCAACGGAATACTGATATTATTTTGAATGACTATTTCACTAGAGTGTTTTACACTGGCAAAATGTCATAGCAACGGCCAGTTTTCTACTGACTATTATTCTCAAAGCTTTATTCAAGTTTGTTGGTTTTCGGCAATTTCGCTCATGAAATTTTTACATTAATTTTTAAAATCACCACATCTCTGAAACGGAGCAATTTCGGACTAAGGCAAGTTGCTTTAAATCGACTTATTTTGACCTCAGAAATATGTGCTACGATTTTTTACAGACCTTTTAGAAGAAATGAACCCTATATATGTCGAATTTTCACGTCACTGGTGGTCCAGCTGATTTTTGTAAACAAATGTTAGATCTGATATGAACAACGGAACAACTAATGTTTTTTGAATTTTTTGAAAACTAAGGCAATTTTCGTACTGTTTTCTAGTACATCCTTATAAAATGTAATTTTCTAGACGTATTGTCGTTATTTTTTTTTAGCCCGCTTTATTTTTTATTACACAAAACTTAAACTACAAGTCAAACTGAATGTGATCGTTTAGTATCAAAGGTGAACCGAGGACTTGGGAAGTAAACAAAGATGTAGGTCAGTGGATTATTTTTGAAGCTGAAACGAACACAGTATTTTCTTCGAATTTTAATTTTTATGTAAAGAGAAATGAAGCGGGCTAAAAAAAATAACGACTGGTATATCTGAAAAATATTATTTTATAAGAATATACTAAAAAATAGTCGGAAAATTGCCTTAGTTTTCAAAAAATTCAAAAAATATTAGTTGTTCATATCATATCTAACTTCTGTTTACAAAAATCGGCTGGACCACCAGTGACGTGAAAAATTCGACATATATATATATAAGATCCGAACACCGGTCTATTCTATCCACCGTGATGAAGCATTACATCAGTCGACAGTTTCTCGATGGTATGGAGTATTCAAGCATCGACGGATTAGCCTTAGCTACGATCCAAGGCCAGGTGCAACAAAAACGGCTGTCACCCAGGAAAACATCGATGCTGTGCGCATGCTCATCTCGGAAGATCGACATCGCGAGATTGCGGCTTCATTGGGGATTTCAAAGCCCTCAATTCAAGAATTAGGGGTAAACAAATTAGTTTACCGCATCTGTTAAATGAAGTACAGACATAAGCTAGGGTCAGAAAACTCTGGACCGCTTTAAGGCAGGAAACTCGAAAAACGGGTACAGCATTATGAGTGGCGATGAATCGTGAATTTACTCATTTGAATCCGAAAATAAACGTCAGTTTGGGTGCTCCAAGATGAAGAAAAGTCAACAAAAGTCATCCGTTCTCGAAGTGTATCCCAAAAAATAGTCGCGACATTTGTCTCAAAAGCAGGTCATGTAGCAACAATTCCTTTGGAAGATCAAAGTACTGTTACTGCCGATTGGTACATCACCATTTGTTTGTCGAAACTCATCGGTGAGCTTCAAAAAAAGAACCCCGAACCGCGAATCAGCCTTCACCAAGACAATGCAAGTTCGCAAAAAGCACAAAAAACGATTGAATTTTTAACCCAACAAAACGTCGAATTGTTGGATCATTCTCCATACGGTCCCGACCTAAGTCCCAACGATTTCTATACCTTTCCAAAAATCAAGAATGGACTGCGTGGTCAAAGATTTCAGTCGCCAGAAGAAGCAGTCGACGCCTTCAAGAATGCAATTTTGACAGTACCAACAAACGAGTGGAATTACAGCTTTGACAACTGGTTTGAGCGCATGCAAAAGTGCATTAATTTTCATGGAGAATACTTCGAGAAACATCTCTATATGCAAAACCTAAAAGACAACCCTCGTACAAAAAAACTTTAAATCTGGATTTGATTCAATCCCAAACCGACATTTAAACCAGTTACATGTTTGCATTAGCGTCTGTCTGTGTTTTTTTAATGATATAAGGTCGTTGGTCTGTGCCTACGTGAAAAAAAAGGTTACCTATTGCGCTATCCAGAGATATAACACATATTTGTTTGCCCAATATCATTCATTATGTGTTTTTGCAAGGTTCAAAATAATTTAGAAATGGCTATGCACCAACGACCTCTAAAAAACAAGGGCAATTTCTCGAAAGCAATATACAGTGTGTCCAAAAAAGAAAACATCGTTTTTTTAAATGAACAAAAAAGCTCAGACATGTTGATTTTGGATAAATATGTGTTGACAGAAAACCCTAAGCCCCAAAAATGTTAAAATTTGATTTTTATATATTATATATTAACCCGCGAGTGGTGACGTACGATCTGTGCCAACATAGCACAATCGCTTGTTTAACACGTAAAAAACGCGTGAGAAAAAAAACGTTGATTTTAAAAGCTGCTGGAAAAAAACGTTTATTTCATATATAAAAAATAACGTTGCTAAAAACGGCGTTGTAATAACGCCAATATCAATTTAAAACATTGTTTTTAGACGTTATTTTCAAGTGAATTCCAAGTAGATTTAAATCAACGTCAAAATCACATTGCGTTCGCGCCCTTTCTACACGAATTTTAAAACGCGACTTGCGTGGCTTTTCTACCAAATATTTTTGAGATTTTACCAGAAGCAGCTCACCTATATCCGGGAGTGCTTTGGCTTCTAAACTCCAAAAACCAGTTAATGAACGACGCATCAGTTATTAACCTAATAAAGACACATTAATATTGCGTGAAAGTGTTTACTGTTGAAAAATCTTGTTTAGCTTTTAAAGAAAACATAATGTATGTATAGAGATTTTGTCTTGCCTTGAGCGCCATCTTTTAAAATTGTCTTGAACTGTTGTAGTCTTAAACTAGTGAACTTCCTTTCGTTTCACCTTTAAGTTAGAAAAAGTTATTTAAAAATCGTGACAAAAAAAAGACGCAGAAAGTTATTACTTTTAACAAGTCTTTATCAAAAGGGCTTTTAAAACAGGCTTTCGCGCCTTTTTTTGATTAAAAAACATATATAGAAAAGACGTGACAAAATAATACGTAAAAAGTAAGTAGGTTTAAGTCTTAATCTAGTGGCGTTTTAGAACATGTTGTGGAGGACTTTTCAAGTGCGAATGTGGCGCCTGAAAATATCGAGAGTAAAAAAGACGTTATATACACAGCACCAGAAACTTCAGCAAAAATAACATTTTTTATAGCTTGATTCCTCCTTTTTTTAAAGTTATCTTTAAGCATGTAGATTTAACAAAACAAATATTACATGGTATGAGGTTGTCTTCTAGTAATAAATAAGCTTATTATTTTTGTTCACGTTAATTTAACGTTGATGTGAATTTTGTGCTATGTGGGTGAGATCAATGACAAACAAAAAACTACCTAGTTTAAAACGCCGACCCAAGGCCAAGCGATCTGCACCCGCAAGTATATTTTTTGCAAAGTCAGGAAATTTTGCTTCATTCTGCCCTTCAAAAGTTATCCAAATTCATATAAAATCTGCCTGGTATAATTACAGAGACTACCGACAGAGAAAAGGCGCGGCTCTTTGCGGTCCGAGCACAAATTATTTGTTTTCCGACCGACCGAGCACAGGTGGATAGACGACACCTAGGTGTGCTTTTAGGGACCCCTTTAGTCGGCAGCATGCAGAGTTAGAAAACAAATTAGTGTCGTTTCTGTAGGTATAGGAATAGAAAGTTTTATTATCTATTTTTATTTATTTAGTTTACGCCATAATTAAATGAAATAATTTTCATGAGTATATCTACCGCCGCCCATGTCACTTTCTTTAAAGGATATGCCGATGGTCGGCTTTAACCTTTGTTCAACTGACTTTGCAAAAACTATACCTGTGTAAACTTTACCGACCTATTGCCATGCCGTGAGTCACTCTCGTTCGAAGTCTGTGTGTAGAATATATTATAAATAATATAAAAATACATGTTGCCCCCGTACACCATCGACCCCTAGGGACCACACATGTATTTTTTTATTAAAGCTAAAGAATCACTACTTGAAGGCCTGTATCCGTGCCAAATTTCATTACTCTAGCTTAAGCCTTTCAGAATTGGAAAACTACTGTGACACCTTATTTTCAAGTTTTTGGTTTGTATAATGTTTACGTATAATTTCTTTAAAATAAAGATATTATTATTAAGTATTGGTAGTTTCATTGATTATTTTTATTAAAATGAAATATGCTAAATTTAAGACCTAAATTATTGTTGGAACTTGGGCATGGACGAAGTTAAGTCATCAGATCTGTGGGGGCTAAAGTCACTCGTCTCGTAATACCCCTTACACCCGGTTCCCCCCGACGACTTTCTCGTGGGTGCCCGCTCACGCGTCACATGATCTCAATATGAAAAGTTATGACAGTCATGTGACGCATGCGTGGGCGCGCACGAGAAAGTCGTAGGTGGGAACCAGGTTTTAGTGAAATATGTTTTGCATTGTAAGGTATTGGGTCAAGATAGGAATATTTTATAGTTTAAGATAAACGTATCATACAAATCAACCCTGAAAGCAAAGTTAAAATAAAAGAAAGCATAATGGTACAATTTTATTGAATAAGCAGCTTCCTATTTCCTGTTTTAATAAATTCTTCCAGAACATCATCTAGCATCCGTGTTTTTGTTATGCAATTTTCAATATTTGCAAGAGCTAAAAAACTGAATCGCTCTTGACCCATGGACGATCAAAATATTTTTGGGGGAGCTAACTACTAAGTTCAAATTATTTTAAAAAATCCAGGGCTCCGGTATTTTTTACTTCAAATTAGTTTTAGGTGTGCCTATTTGCTTTAATGTAGGTTTTATCGTTGTGTTTATGTTGTCAAAGGTTTAATTAAAAAAATATATATTAATAAAAGTTTTTTGGGCTTAACCGCTCTTTGTTCTAAGTAATTGTTTTAAACTGAAAGAGCTTGTGCGATCCTATCCGATAAATATAGCCAAATCTTATTTAAAAAGCATAAGGGCCACCAAAGTATTTAAAAAAGGCCTAACCGTCAAAATTTATACGAAACGCTATTGAATTAGATAGATAAATTGTTCTAGGTCCCTTATTTGTTAATGTTCTTATTTTTATGATATTGAGGCCAACGGCAAAATTATTTTCTGTTATTTAACCTTCGTTTCAAACGAAAGTGCATCTCCGAAAATAACTTAACTTGGAATTACACAAAGCTGAAAGTTTTATTTATAAACCATAATTTAAAAGGCCAAATTCTCAAAAAAACTTCAAGTTCAACTCAAACTTTTTCGAAGTGGTGAAAAGTTTATACTTCCATTTTTTTAGAATAAATAAAAAAATAGGTTTGTTCCTAACCAGCACAATGTATAGGATATAATATCATCATGTGATATACAGCGAATGTAAGTGTTTGTAAACAAAAAAATTACCTTATTTATTATTGCACATCTTGTTATTGATAAAACTGGGATTTAAAACAATGAGAAAAGCTTCCCACAGGCAAAGGTTAAATTAAATTTTTTGATACAATACAATGGATTTTCTAAAAAACAGTCTGTTCTAGATTTCCGAAAATTTTCTAATGTTTTAAAATAAATCAAGGAATTACCTTTCTTTGTTTGTTTATTATATTTAGGTTCACTTTGTATATACTGCTTAACCTACTTGTAAAATGCATCTAAAGTAACCCCCGACCCCCCACCACCCCGTGGTGAGCCACAGTAAAATCTGTGGTCTAATTTTATCTAGTACAGGTTTGTTAAGCTGCCTTTATAGAGAAACATAGCATGACATAATATAACATAACATAACAGAGTTGAGCTTATGACAAACCCTGTTGGTGGTTATACAGACAAATAACATGACATAATATAAAATGACATAACATGAGACATAAAAGGATGTCAAACTTTTATCTTTTAATGTCATGTCGTCTGTGAAATAACATTACACGCATGACCGCGACGTCTTCATTTACGATTTTTCACCATAACCCTTCTTTTTTATTTTTGTTTTTGGATGGTTTTTTATTTAAAAAAAAACTAAAAAGGTAAGCAAAATGTCGGATATTGATATTTAGGTACTTATAGTGGGTAGGCTGTTCATTAATGTTGCAGTTAATTGGGGCTTAGCCCTAATACATGTGGTGATGGCCCTTTGGTTACTTTTATAGGGGACTATTCTTAAATTAAATTATGTAACGCTCAAGGGGGGGAGAGGGGTTTGCATTACACTTAATGATTTTTAATATATTTTTTCCTGAACATGCGTTACATAAGGGGGATGGGTTGAAAATCATGGATTTTTGCGTTACGTAATTTAAGAATGGTCCTCAGGTGGTTATTTTTTTTTAGATGAATGAAGATTACTTGTCTTTTTTGTTGTACGGGGCAGGGAAGCCCTGCACCTGTTCAATCAATTCAGCTCAGTTCCAAAATCGTGTACACAAAAGTCAAACTGTGATTGGACTAAACTTTTATGATATGTTCATGTTATTTTTTTGTATAAACAGACATTTTCCTACTGTAATGTTACGTTATGCCATGCTGTGTCTTATGTTATTCTATGATTTTGTATAAACCCAGCTGTAGTGTTTTTTGTGCAATATAAAAATGAATTAGGTGGTCAACCACATTATAGTTGTTTTAAAAAAGCTGGGAAGGTAAGGATGCGGTCAAGAAATGCGGTGCATATGACGTCATTCATCGTCCTTGATGAAATAACCACTCGTCAATCAGGCAATGACCCTCTTTATGCTGTTTGCTGCAGTCTCAAAGTCATTCAGAGACTACATAACTTGGCGATAGATACAAATCCCAAGTAAATTTAGTGCCCGTAAACAAACAACCCCAGGTAATTTTGTTTTATTTTTATAACTTGGGTGACTCGAAATTAATATTAATCATAACAAAAATATTTAATGTAAAAAAAAGCCAAGTAAGCGAAAATGGCATTCCGTAAAAAGAATTGAGTTAAAAGTAAAGCCAAGTTCTCCAATACAAATTTCAAAATGAAAGGTTCTTACTAGTTTGGAAATGTTTTTTTAAACTTTGCTATTACAGTCAAACTTCTTTGTGTTCAATTTAGCACTGTGCCTAAGAGTCATTTACAGCCGTAATAGCCAAGTTTAGAAAAATATTTCTAAACTAGTAAGAACCTTTCATTTTGAAATTTGTATTGGAGAACTTGGCTTTACTTTTATCTCAATTCTTTTTACGGAATGCCATTTTCGCGTACTTGGCTTTTTTTTACATGAAATGTTTTTGTTATGATTTCACTTCTTTTTTAAAGGAATTGGATAATACTTAATTTTTAAAGTAGAATATTGTTCAAAACTTTTGCAATGCCTTACTTAAAATTTTGAGGTTTTTAAATTTTTTACAATGGTTTTATCATAGTTGCTATCAGTCTTCCAAAGCTCAGCTCTCTAGCGTTTCTGAAAGTGGACAATGTTACTTTTACATAACTTTACATGTATAGGGGAGGGAAGTAAATTAAATATTTCGTGTTTTTAAATTTTTTCCTATAGTTTTATCATAGTTCCTATCAGTCTTCCAATGCTCAGCTCTCTAGCGTTTCTGGAAGTCGGTAATGTTACTTTCACATAACTTTACATTTATAGGGGAGAGTAAATGAAAATATTGGACTTTTTAAATTTTTTCCCATGGTTTTATCATAATTTCTATCAGCATTCCAATGCTCAGCTCTCTAGCGTTTCTGGAAGTGGGCAATGTTAGTTTTATATAAATTTACATTTATAGGAGAGGGAAGTAAATTAAAATGTTGGTGTTTTTAAATTTTTTCATATAGTTTTATCACATTGTTTTTCAGTCTTAAAAAGTTCAGCTCTCTAGCGTTTCTGGAAGTGGGCAGTGTTACTTTTACATAACTTTACATTTATAGGGGAAGGAAGTAAATTAGAATTTTGGGGTGTTTTAATTTTTTTCTATAACTTTATCATAGTTACTATCGGTCTTCCAAAGCTCAGCTCTGTAGTGTCTGGAAGTAGCAATGTTACTTTTACTTAACTTTACATTTATAGGGGAGGGAAGTAAATTAGAATTTTGGGGTGTTTTTCTATAGTTTTATCATAGTCTATCAGTCTGCCAAAGCTCAACTCTCTAGCATTTCTGGAAGTGGGCAATGCTACTTTTACATAACTTTAAATGTATAGGGGAGGGGAGTAAATTAAAATTTTGGGGTTTTTTGATTTTTTTCCTATAGTTTTATCATAGTTCCTATCATTCTGCCAAAGCTCAACTCTCTAGCATTTCTGGAAGTGCGCGATGCTACTTTTACATAACTATAAATGTATAGGGGAGGGGAGTAAATTAAAATTTTGGGGTTTTTTGATTTTTTCCAGGGGTTTGGTCATAATTTCTATCAGTCTGCCAAATTTCAGCTTTGTAGCATGTCTGGAAGTACAGTAGAATATTGATGATCTATACATGAGTGAGTGAGTGAGTGGCAATTTCGACGTTTTATGAAATTTCGTAACTACTTTACTACTTTATGGAATTCCATGAAACTTGGAGGGGTTGTTAACTCCATGGAGATCTACGACTGTGCAAAGTTTGAGATTCGTAGCTCATTCCGAAGTAGAGTTTTAGGTAGGTCAAATATCGGCTGATATGTTTCAAGAAAAGATGGTTACGGCGCGCGAACTTGGCGAGGCACTGCCGTGCCCTCAGATATCCATATCCCCATTCTAAGACTTAATGGCAGTTTACCGTTTTGTGAGAACTTGTGGAGTCCTACAAGTTCCCTGATCAATGTAAATGAGGGAGAGATGCCGCGGTGGAAGAGACGTAGCATTTTTCGTATTTCCTTAAGTATGCAGTATGTTAGGCAACGAAGTATACCATCTTCCCGGCGTAGATATTTGCTATGCTGGAAGCGATTAAGACCTAATTGCAGTTAACTCTTTCGTGGAGACTGGCGGAGTTATATAAGATCCCTGACTACTGCATGCATGCATGATGTTTCTCCTGCAGCACTAACTGGAACCTTGAGATGTGAAGAGAATTTACATTAAATTACATTTTTTGGAACGCTACTGCACCGTCTGGAAGCAATCAATCATGCCTTGATCCCGCGATGCATGATGATGTCTCTCCTGCAGCACTAACTGGAACCTTGAGATGTGAGGAGAATTTACATTACATTACTTTCTTTGAAGCGCATGCCTTATATCATTCGTTTAAATATAACTTCTACTAGTAGCTACTACCGTAATTGCAGGGACTACGAGGACCTTAAGGGCATAAGACAGCTGCTCTATGAATGCCCTGGACTTGCCAGGACGAGATGTAATGCTCTAGGTCTTTCACACTTCCAAGATGTAGGAGAACTGAAGCATACAGAGCCCGGCGCGTTTGCCAGATTTATAAACAGCTGTGACTGGTTTAATTGTGCACACTGTCGGCTTGGGGTTACTTTTGTGAAATTATTTTCACCACATCACATGTGTGGTATCACAATGGACCACGAGGACCTACGTACGATCAACTGACGTTCGAGTTAGCGGTCTGCCACGTTTAGTTTTGCCGCGAGACGAAACGAGAGAAGCCTTCTCTCGTCTGGTCTCGTTATACCGAGATAAAATGGGTCTCTCGTCTCGACGATAGGACTTTTCAATCGCTCGAGAGAGCCTTTCTTTCGTTTCTTTTCGTTCTCGTGTCTGGTGATTTATATCGGCTATAAAAAGTTTTTGAGATCCGGTGTAAAAGCGTTTTTTCAAGTTGAATCTTATTATTTATGGTATTTACTTTTTTCCAAAATCAAGTGTTAAGTTCATTCTGGGATATACTCTGTAATAAATAAAGAAGTACCTAAATACCTCGTTGATGCCGATGAAATAAAAGCTGTAGAAAAGTTATGCATCGCTTGATTTATTTAAAACTGTATCTAAAATCTCAAGTGTCCGTTGATAAAAGATTTATTTTGTGTTTTGCCAATAATATAAGTCCGTAAAAATAATGCAATAAATCTATTATTGAATATACTTGGATCTTGAAGATCTCTGTGGAATTTCCAGATTCTGGAAATCAAAGATTTTCTTTGCGGATGTGTTTTTTCCAAAACTAACCAAAACTTGTCCTAAAATAACTTTCTTTTAATTTTAATTTTTCGTAACTGTTCAGGGAAAAACTTGCTTTTGCCAGAAAGTTCTGTTTTTTTTAAATAAACGCACAATACACTTTTAAACTTGTTTTAACTAGCATATTTTTCATTTGAATTTTCCATATTTTTTAAAATAAAAATCAAACTAATTTCCGCAAGAAAATTATTTGATTTTCAGAATTTTAGCTCTTTCAAAAACTTTTTTTTCAATCAACAGATTTCTAAATAACAAAAATTCACGCCAAAAGGTAGAAAAGAAAATTAAAATTTCCAGCTTATGAATAAATTCCGAGAGAGGGCGAGGCTAGCCACGTTACCTAACCTAATCTAACTTTAGTCTTTCGTCCTAAACGGACTCATCAGAACACCATATGGCAAAGGCCACCAAAGGTTATATTTCTTATTCAACATTAGTACTTAACCCAATATGGATGTTTTTAGGAACATAAATCAATTCACGCAAAATCTAATCAACCCAATAGATTAAAAAGATTGTGTCTATAATAGGAAGTCAAGATGTGAAACTACAAAAAAAAATTGTGTCAAGCTTGAACACTATTCTTCCTAATCATCAACATTTCATTACCTAGTGACCTCCAAACCGTCGTTTTTTGAAATAACAAGATTTGTACAGAATAAAGACTCAATTTTGTAAAAATAATTGCTTTTATTTTTGGAGATCGAAAAAGAAGGTATTGTTTCTGAAGATAAAAAAACCTATTTTAACAAAATTAGTCTGAAAAGGGCAAGGTTACTTTGCTGTATTTTAATTATTAATAACAGATATTCTCAACATTAGAAAATAAAAGTGAATAGAGACTTCGTATCGCATACGTATCTAAGGAAAACTCCCTCTCAATCTCATTGCTAAGATTACTCAGGTTTGAGGTCTGAGATTGAGAGTTGCAAGTTATAATACGAGGGTTATCTTTTACGTTTTGCATATACAGCTGGAATAAAACAGTAGATAACTTTTAAAGACTTTATCGTTTCTCGAAGTATTCTCCACAAAAATTAACGCACTTTTGCATGCGTTCAAACCAGTTGTCTTTGCTGCAATTCCACTTGTTTGTTACTGTACTGTCAAAATTGTATCCTTGAAGGTGTCAACAGCTTCCTCTGGCAACTGAAATCTTTGACCACGTAGTCCATTCCTGATTTTTGGAAAAGTATAGAAATCGTGGTACTGTTGAAGGATGATCCAACAATTCGACGTTTTGTTGGGGTAATTTTTTGTGCTTTGTGCGAATGTGCATTCGGGGTTCTTTTTTTGAAACTCAGCAATGACTTTTGTCAAACAAATGATGTACCAATCAGCAGTAACAGTCGTTTGATCTTCCAGAGAAATTGTTACTTTTGAGACAAATGTTGTAACCATCTTTTTGGATACACTTCAAACGCATAACTTTTGTTGGCTGTTCTTCACCTTGGAACACCCAAACAGACAACTGGCGTTTATTTTCGGGTTTATATGAGTAAATCCACGATTCATCACCACTGACAATGCTGTAAACGGTTTTCGAGATTCCTGCCTCAAAGCGATGTAGAGTTCTGTGACACAAATTGACCATAACTTTCTTCTGTTCTTCGGTTAGAAGATGCGGTATCCAGCGGGAAACTAATTTTCTTAGCCCTAATTCATCATGCAAAATTTTTGGAATTGAGGTCTTTGAAATCCCCAATGAAGTCTCAATTTCGCGATATGTCGCATGTCGATCTTCCGTGTTGAGCATGCGCACAGCATGGATGTTTTCCTGGGTGACAGCTGTTTTTGGTGCACCTGGCCTTGGATAGTCGCTAAGGCTAATCCGTCCACGCTGGAATTCTCCATACCAACGAGAAACTGTCGACTGATGTGGTGTGGTTCATTACCGATAACTGACGTTTTGAATTTGGCTTAGGTAAAGATTAAGGTTAAGTTTTAGTAACGCAATTTGATAAGTGTATTTTTTCATTCTTTTTGATTTATCTTGTAGTCAGTTTGATTACTGTAGTCAGACCAGCCACGCTGGGGATGGAAATGCCTTTCTCCGAAACACCGGTCTCCGTGGTTGATTTTACCACTTTAAAGTTGCCTTTTATACTTTGTTAACTCATAGTTTTCGGTTCCGAACCGATGCCGTGGAGACGGTGATATCATGGTCTGGTTGAACTGTGACGAAATATCTTTCTTCCGTATATGTAGACCGGTGGACGTTTTCGTCCCGCCATGGACTTAGTTTTCTTGGTTCGCTGTCGTTTCACTCGTTGAATGAAAAATAGGTTTCACCTTTTTTATTTACAATTATCTAATTGTTATAATATAATTTCCTATCCAAACATAACTAAATGAGACTTAAAACTAAACCGTAATCCATTACAGACTACCTACTATACTTAACCTATATAAATCAAATATTGAAACCAACTTCTATTTGTATATATGTATTTTCATTTGGAACGAGCGAATATTCTTGTTCAAACAACCGTTATCTCGATTACTATACTGTTATTTAGTCTTTGAGTACATCGATCACCAATGATTACATAAAAATGTATATTTATATTATTTCTTTAGTTTGAGCTAGTGCCACGGAGCCATGGCACTACCGTATTTTTCTGCAAAACCATATTTTTTTATTTTTAGGACATCTTTACTTTATTGGTTTTTATTTTATTTTATGCATTTCTTTTTTATTTATATTTATATATATATATATATATATATATATATATATATATATATATGTATATATTTATCGGTTTCACAACGTTCTACGTCTTCCGATACTCAATCTCCACTCGTTTCTGTTTGCCCATAATTCATCATCTGGGCCTCTTATTCTTATTTCACTGTCTATTCCTTCTCTCCAGCTTCTCCTCGGCCTTCCTCGTTTTCTTCGACCAGTTGGTTTCCAATGTAATATTTGTTTAGGTAGTCTTCTATCATCCATTCTTTGTACATGTCCGTACCACACCAGTTGTTTTGTTCTTATATCATCCACTAAAGTACGTTCACCCACTGTCATAATTTCTCTTATTCTTTGATTTGTAACTCTCTACCTCTCTTTTTGATTCCCCTGCTGCTCTTCTCCAATAGTCCATCTCCGTAGCGGAAAGCATTTTTTCTGTTCTATCTTTGATTGGTCATACTTCTGAGCCGTATGTAATAATACTTTTTACAATGGTGTTATATATAAGCTTTTTGTTATGTTTTGATATACTTTGGTCCCACATTATTCCATTTAATAAAGTTATTGCTTTTCTTCCTTGTATGTTTCTATCTTTTATAGCTTTGTCTAGTGTTCCGTCAGCTGTAATTTTTAGATCTAAGTATTTATACTCATCACAGGACTGAATTCGCTGCCCAGTATTTAAGATTAGATCCTGTCTCGTTCCACCAATACACATATACTCTGTCTTATTGATATTAACCTCTAGTCCCCACTTACTGTACTCTTCTATTAGTTTTCGTGTCATATATTCGAGGTCGTCATAATCCTGAGCCACCACTATCTGATCATCGGCGAAACATAAAGTATACAAGGTGGTTTCATCCAACGGAATTCCCATGTTTTGGCATTTTCTCTTCCAGACTTTAAGGACTTGTTCCAAATATATCTTGAAGAGCGTAGGCGAGATACAGCAACCTTGTTTAAGACCTTTATTTACTTGAAAGCCTTTGGTTAGTTTTAAGCATTTTTATTTATATATTATATGAAATTCGGTAGCCCTGTGCAATGCAGTGGATCACAATCCGACTCGATGCGACGACACGATAACCCAAAGCAGCGTCGAACACGCTGCCACTTTTCCCTTGGCTCGTTCGAATAGAGATAGATTATATCTGCAGCCTATATAAGCGACAGTGATATGGCCAATGTTGAGCGTTGTTTAAATAGCAAAAAATCAAAGAAATTTTGTGCCTGGCAATAAGTTACTTTGGGAGGGCATTGGTAAGTTTCTTTTTAAAAAAATCAGAAACCTCAAACATAGTAGTAGCACGGATCACCTTGATCCGTGGTAGTAGTAGGCACTAGGCTGGCAAGCCACCGACACATTTGTTCTAGCAACTGGCGGGAGTGGTTTATTGCCAAATCAGAGTGTACAGTGAACGAAATGGACTTTACTTTAGTGTTTTAAATTTTAGGATGGAGAAATGGTGGGTTCATATTGAATTTTTTTAAAACAATGCATGGAAAAATACTGGGAAAAGAATCATTTTCCATGTATATTTATTGTTATCATTATTTTTCAAAATGAACCTACCATTTCTCCATTTTGAAATTTAATGGGGATCTTGCTAAAACATTGAGGAAAAAACTATATTTCTTTGAAAAAAGTAAAAAAGTACATATTAAAAAATTTTTATTCATTATTATTTAAAATTTCAGTTTTGTTTTTTATAAAAAATAAATCATATGATACCTGATTCAAAAGCCAGTTTCAAGAGCTTTCAAATAAGCCCTATGTCGCTATTCTGGTTTAAGTAGTTCTCAAAATATCTTAACTTTTATTGAGGACATGTTACATCCAAAAAGGTAATTTTTTGATTTTCACAATTTAACAAAAATTATCAAAATCAGCGAGGTGGTCTGTCAAACATCCATTTCTTTGGTTGATTTCATATGAAATTATCACTGGGTGTGTTGTTATCACGAATATTTATTCCTCCCTGGAGACGAAAATACTTTTTTTTCTTAAGAGAAACATATTTTGTCTTAAGAACATAAACAATAGTTAAGAAAAAGGAAATTCAGGTAAATATTTTATGGTCGTCGGAAAAAATTCAAAATATTAAAAAAGTGAAACATACCAAAACTCCAAAACGTTCCAAATAATTAAAATAATCAGTCAAACCGGCAGGCAACGACACGTAAAATATTCTCCTAGAGAAAACTAGCCGGTCGGGACGGCGACAGTACGTTGCCGGTGCGGCGTGCATATTTGTATACAACACCCAGGATCACCAGTCGGCTTTCGCCCGAACATCTCTGCTAAATAGCAGACGATATGGTAAATCGCTTGGGTAACTAACACCCGTGATCGCAAAAATGTTCGTTAGAAATCAGTCTGGAACAATCTTTCTTAAGAAAGAATTCGTAAATTTCTAACATACATATATTTTTTTAAAACATTCTCTCCTGACCTCTTTCCCGGGATCCTAGAGAATGTGAAACCTAACCGTTGTCAATCGATCGCCAACGTAACCGAACCGTGTCAATGTAGAATAGGGCTTCATTGACACGGTTACGGCAGCGTTCGGGCTACAACCGAATCGCAATCATGGACGTCGTTTACAAATATGCGTGCGGCGTAATGTGAATACGTCCATTGCTTTCAATAGATAGTTTAAGTTGTGCTACGTATTTTTACGTAAGCATGAGATTTGACAGTTACGCAAGCGCACTTCGTCACACCGTCGTCAAGGTCACGTTAGGAGCTTACGTATTTACGTTAGCTTACGGCAGTCTGCGGGCACCTTAACGTTACCAAAGAATAGAATTGGTTGATTGACCGATCGAAAAATAAGGCCTAGACGATAATTTCCGCTTCCAGTACAAACGATTCTTTGCAAATATATTCCTACTGTAGTTGAAAAGACAAAAATAAAATTGTAACAACAAAAAAACACAGTGCCGAATTCCATATTCTCTGGTATTAGTGGACTTGTTATGGTAACGTAAAAACATTCAACTTAAACTCAAATTTGGAAAAAAACGTAGAGCGCTTAACATGCAGTTTTACGTAAAAATACGTAGCACAACTTAAACTATCTAATGTAAGAATATTTTACGTGTCGTTGACGGTACGGTGACGGTACGGTGACGGTAGGGTGACGTGACGGTGGCGGTACGTATAATGTGAATCGTCCCTTACGGGTGGACTGATGATCACCGGTGAAGTTGAGTTCACCGGTGGACTTTAGGTCACCGGTGATCTTAAGTTCAGCCTCTTGGTCCACGGCGAAATGAATCCCCGTGAGTTATTGTGACGGTTCTAACCTTATATTGGGTTGTTTGTCTTGTTTTGTTTTGATGGTATCAATTTTTTTAGATAAAAATAGGTAAGTAGTTAATGTTAAGGAACTCCACACTTCAAAAAAAGCTTGCCACAACAAAACTGACAACCAAAAGTAAGGTTGGACCCGTAAAAGTGACACCTAACCTCACGGTCGTCAAGAATAAGCGTCCACAGACTAGAATTAATTTTTTTCTGTGTAGAAACCGAAAATATATTCTTGAAATATTGTGATAAATTTAACAAAAAGTTAATATAATCTATGGTTTTTCTGTTCAGCTTTATTACATGATTTAAACCCGAGGGCCTTGTATAAATCCAATTACGCATGTCTGAGCATTTAGCACTAACCTTGCTAACACACTGAGAATAAAAAGAGGATCAGTTGAAACAACATCAATTAGATATTACATGTAGAGATAGAAATATATATCTTTAATATCTAATAATAATAAGGGCAATTTTCGAAAAGTAAAATCGTCCTCTTTAAAGACAGAGATACTCTCGAGGACTGTTTTAGAGAGCATTTCTCGCAAATGAAGACTTTTCAGAGATTAACTATCAGACAGCGCGTCATTAGACTGCTCCTCGCTAGTAGGCAGTTTAATTTGATTGATGTCGTAGCAACTCTCAAACTTCCAATCCATTACGAATTACGATAGTGGTATATCAGAAGACGTGGAACAGAGGGAGAGAGCGAGGGACAGAGAGAAAGAAAGAGAGAGATCTACACCCATGCCAGTCTACTTTCAGGAAGTCTCAGGAGAGCACAGATTTACGATAGTACTCTCAAATAGTAAAGAGTTAAATCCATAGAACTTCCCCTTAGAAAATAAGGAAAAGGGTGAAATCGTTATATTGTTAACCAATGACTATATAACCCAGTACAGAGAGGATAGTTAATAATAAATGTTAAAATAAGTTAATAATAAATCCGCCTCGTTAGGTCTGCATGTAACGTCGCGGCAGGCTTCCAAGTGCTTTTTGACAAACAAATTATAATATAAAGATCAGATATGTCGACTGTCAGAAGTCACAGCGTTTGACAGCGTAGAAAGATAATATATTTTTTGTGACTATGGAGGTGGCCTTACCTAATTTTGCATTGAAATTTTCTGTAACCATTACCTATTGTTTTAATTATGATTATAATAAAAATTCGTTTGTCTGATTATAAAGTCCAATGGCTCGTCCGCTTATAAGGCCCGGGCCTTAAATTCAAACAATGAGCCTTATTATGACATGATTTTTTAACACTTTTCCGCAGAATAAAAAAGGGATATGGTTTGAAGTTTAGGCAAAACTACTTAATCCAAAGGCAAGCAGCTACAAGATTTACGATACCAATTTTTCCTAAGTTTTCAGAGTTTTGTGTTTTAAAATATTGTCTTTCGTTTAATAACCAAAATAAAAATAGGAAATAAATGTTAATTACGTCATTATTATTTGGTTAATGTTGTTTAATGGGGTTTATTTTTGGGGCTTATTTAAAGTATTGTAGACATATGTTTATATTGGCGGGCCTTATTACCGACACGTATCCGATATTAAAGTGCAATTTACAATAATATATATATTTATCGGTTTCACAACGTTCTACGTCTTCCGATACCCAATCTCCACTCGTTTCTGTTTGCCCATAATTCATCATCTATGCATCTTATTCTTATTTCACTGTCTATTCCTTCTCTCCAGCTTCTCCTCGGCCTTCCTCGTTTTCTTCGGCCAGTTGGTTTCCATTTTAATATTTGTTACCACACCAGTTGTTTTGTTCTTATATCATCCACTAAAGTACGTTCACATAATTTCTCTTATTCTTTGATTTGTAACTCTTTCTCTTTTTGATTTCCCTGCTGCTCTTCTCCAATAGTCCATCTCCGTAGCGGAAAGCATTTTTTCTGTTCTATCCTTGATTGGCCATACTTCTGAGCCGTATGTAATAATACTTTTTACAATGGTGTTATATATAAGCTTTTTGTTACGTTTTGATATACTTTGGTCCCAAATTATTCCATTTAATAAAGTTATTGCTTTTCTTCCTTGTACGTTTCTATCTTTTATAGCTTTGTCTGTGTTCCCTCAGCTGTAATTTTGAGACCTAAGTATTTATACTCATCACAGGACTGAATTCGCTGCCCAGTATTTAAGATTAGATCCTGTTTCGTTCCACCATCCCCACTTATTGTACTCTTCTATTAGTTTGCGTGTCATATATTCGAGGTCGTCATAATCCTGAGCCACAACTATCTGATCATCGGCGAAACATAAAGTATACAAGGTGGTTTCATCCAACGGAATTCTCATGTTTTGGCATTTTCTCTTCCAGACTTTAAGGACTTGTTCCAAATATATCTTGAAGAGCGTAGGCGAGGTACAGCAACCTTGTTTAAAACCTTTATTTACTTGAAAGCCTTTGGTTAGTTTTGCTTTTATTTTAACTTTTGCCTTACTATTGCGGTATAACTCTTTGATGGCCTTAATTAGTTGTACGCTTATGTTTGTCTTTTCCAACGCTTTCCAAAGTAGATTTAGTGGTAAACTAGTTGTACGCTTATGTTTGTCTTTTCCAACGCTTTCCAAAGTAGATTTAGTGGTATACTATCATATGCCTTCTGCAAATCTACGTAAAGCAGATGCAGCTCTTGTCCGTATGCCATTTTTTTTCAATAACTTGGGTTATACAAAAGAGATGATCTGAAGTCGATCTACCCGCCCTGAAACCGGCTTGTTCTTCTGCCTCCATATCTTTATATTCGCTCTCCACTTTATTTCTTATTATTTTGCCATATATTCTGCTTAGCGTACTAGTTACAGATATACCTCTATAATTGTCACAGATATCTTTCCTTC
The DNA here is from genome assembly GCA_963576565.1 of Aspidapion aeneum. Lineage (NCBI taxonomy): Eukaryota > Metazoa > Arthropoda > Insecta > Coleoptera > Brentidae > Aspidapion > Aspidapion aeneum. Next base: position 13,504,662 of record OY755048.1, on the reverse strand, counting down.
CTTTTTTGTGTATTGTGAATATATATGACGTTTTCCACTCAGTTGGTACTACAGCTCCATTTAAATATTTTTGGAAATGATTTCGTAATCTCCAAAACAGTTCTTCAGTGCTATATTTAATAAGTTCAGCTCCGGGTCCGGCAGACTTACCGCTTTTTAAGGTTGTGCACACGTTTTTGACCTCAGAGATTGTGAGGGGTACTGGAGATCCCATCGTTCTAATGATATTGTCTCTTTCGTCTTCCTTGAATTCTGCTCTATATTCAGTTAAAAGTTTTTTAAAATGCTCATCCCATTCTTTGTCTGGTATTGGTGAAATAATATCTCTGCATGTTTCTTTTTTGATCAATATTATAGTTTTCCAGCTTCCGGTACTTCTCCTACCTCCTAAGTAAGAATCTATTTTCTGGCACTTTTGCATCCACGATTGATTTTTCTTATCACTGATCATTCTTCTCACCTTTGATTGCGCGATTTTGTATTCTTCTCTGCTTCTATCTGTCTTTTGGGATAAGTAGGTGTGATATAATTTCCTTTTAATTTACAATAATATATTTTATAATACATAGAAATATTTAGAAAAAAAATATATATATAATTTACAATAATATATTTTTCTAAATATTTCTATGTATTTTTTCTATTAGTTAGTTGGATATCTCTATGAAGCATTGGAAATTACCAAAGAAATCTTAGTTTTTACTTTTGTTTTAAAATAACTTTCTTTAATCAAGAAAACATAGCTTTCTAATTGAGGAAATAATCATTTCTATGCGACAGAATTAATGTCTTGTTTAAAAAACGCATACTTATATTTTTTTAGTATGGGTAATTCTTCTCTTAATTTTAAGAACGTTTTTTCCTCAGGTAAATCAATATAGTCAAGAAAACTGAAACAATTTATTCGAAAAACAGTTTTTTGTTCTGAAGTACCGAGTCTCTTTTTGAAACTAGATATCGAGAAAACTTGCTTTAAGAGCAGATAATAGTATCGAGAAAATACATTTTCTAGATTGGATAAATACGTAATATAATTTTTAGCCAAAGCGCTTGCTCAGAGTCAAAATAACCTAAAAACTGCAACATTGTTTCTTATTTCTTAACCCGTGCGAATAATCAGAAGCAAAATAAAAAATATGTTATTTGGAGAATATTTTATTTTTAAATTTTTTCTGATTTCGTTGATGAAAAATTTGATTGTTTTTCTATTACTAAATTGTTATTCTAAGGAAAGCTGAACTTGTTTTTAATACATTACACGCCGAGAAATCAAAAAGATTACCATAATACTCGGCATTACGCCTTTTGCTATTTCTAGAGAACAAAGAACGACGTTAGTTCACGTAAGGGAACTTTCCAGAAACCGACTAAATGAATGACTAACAAACAACAAAACAAACAGGAAAGTCATTTAACTTTGTTCCTGGTAACCACACAATTTAACGAACAAAATTTGTTTAAAGCACAAATTGGCCAACGTACGTACATTCGGATTTATAAATATTAGACACTTATTGGAATAAAACCTGACCTTATTTTATAAAATTCGGCCTTTGTGTATTTAAGAACCGGAGTTATTAGTGTTTATTTTTATTAAATGAAAGTTAGCGACTTTATTTTTAAACTTGACTTTGGTATGTCAATTTTGAGAGGTCAGCTGTCAGTTTTCTTTCTCAAATCAGAATAAAGCCTATTCTAAAACAAAGTCACCTGTTTGTACAGGTTATATGGGAATTTTTTGTGTCGGTGAAATTTGCTATGATTTGAGGATGTATAATAGGATATGTGACTAAAAAAAATGTAAGTAAAGTTTTTCTACGGACAGTTTTTGAGATATAAACGTTAAAAATACGTAAAGCCTAGTGTCCACCTACGACTTTCTCGTGCGTGCCCGCGGACGCGTCACATCTTTCATAACATTTTATATTGAGATCATATGACGCGTGAGCGGTCGCCCACGAGAAAGTCGTAGGTGGGAACTGGGTGTAAAATAGTCTTTTTTGTGTTTGCTCGAATAAAAAAACTCTTATATCATGACCGAAAAAAATTAATTGACTTAGTGGAGGCCTAAATACGAAGTCACTTTTTTTGGCATTCTTGTCAATTTGTTAGATAAAATAGTCAATTTATTTTTGCTTAATTCTGCACTATTACCGAATTTTAAAACTAGCACAATTTATTTTGGCACAAATGAATAGTTTTTTACTACATTTGAAGAAAAACAATATTTTTGTTTTTTGATTGCCCCCACTTTTATAGAAATGAATATTTTTATTGCAATTTTTTTTTCTTATTAAATAAAATTGACTTCAGCGGTTTTAGCTATTTTTCGTATGACAAAAATGAATTTGTTAAATATTTTGTATTAAAACACAGCATAAAAAGTATTTTAAATATATTTAAAAAATACTATAGCTTTTGGTTTAGTCAGTGTCTATTAAAAAGAAAGTTTTTTTTGCTTTTAAATGATTTTGAGTTGTTTGTGGACCTTTTGCACCCACTCCATTAGCTAATTTTATCCTTAATTAATACGACATTCTTACGTGATATTTAGAAGTTCAATTTTTACCTTTTGCAGACAAAATTTTTATTTGCATAATTTTTTTTATCCTTTATTTATCTTTCAATAGCCTGTTTTGTGTTCTGCAGGCAAAATTAATTAAAAAGTTCCAAAACCAACCATAGTGAAAAACTGAAAAACCACTGCCAGTGAAAAACCGCCAGGAAAATTAGGATTAAGTCTGTGTTCGGTGTACTTCTTCTTCTTTCTTTGTACACACGTCACAGAACATTGATGACTTTTGGTTACTTGGTGAACACTGTTGCCAAACAACACATATTTATATCTAGCCGTTTTTACAAAAAAATGTTTCAATAATTGGCAAAAAATTAAATGTCCGTCCCGCATTGGTAGCTCTTTTTTTAAATTTAGATTACATTTTGTCATAGGGTTATATGCGCGGCAACACGGTCTCTAAATAAAGGAACTCAAGTCTGTGTTATTCGGTCACAAGTAAGGTCAAACATTATCCTTTAGAAATCAAACAAGTTTCGTGTGTAATCGGGCAAAAAGGAGTTTTTGTTTCTCTCATATATTTTTCCGTGGGTAGCTAAGCTTAACCTCACGGGGGTCCAAGATCTAATGGACACCTAATAAGTGTTGACAGTTAACTGTTTCGTCCTTATGGGACACCTCAGAACACTGCTTGGTCAGTTTTCTCACTATTTACTTATGATTAGAGACAAAACCGTCTAATTAACTTCGCAAGAATTGTCAAACTGACCAAGCAGTGTTCTGAGGAGTCCCATAAGGACGAAACAGTTAACTATCAACACTTATTAGGTGTCCATTAGATCTTGGACCCCCGTGAGGTTAAGCTTGGCTACCCACGGAAAAATATATGAGACAAACAAAAACTCCTTTTTGCCCGATTAGCCACGAAACTTGTTTGATTTTTAAATTCACGGGTACGAAATTCCACGTTTGTTAGTATTATTTGGCTTAATGACGGGTAAAAATGCAATATGCGTTGATCTGGCCTGAAAGACAGAAGAGCTGTCGTAGGTCACGGACTATAGTTTGTTTTCTTTTGTTTGTATTCGATCTTTTCATTGATCGATAAGTATAGCAATTTTTCGCCTGCTTTTGTTTTTTGTTTCTCTCGTATCTCGGTAGATGGCGCTTCTTGCGATAGTTTTCTCACTATTTACTTATGATTAGAGACAAAACCGTCTAACTAGCTTCGCAAGAATTGTCAAACTGACCAAGCAGTGTTCTGAGGAGTCCCATGGACGAAACAGTTAACTGTCAACACTTATTAGGTGTCCATTAGATCTTGGACCCCCGTGAGGTTAAGCTTAGCTACCCACGGAAAAATATATGAGAGAAACAAAAACTCCTTTTTGCCCGATTAGCCACGAAACTTGTTTGATTTTTAAATTCACGGGTACGAAATTCCACGTTTATTATCCTTTAGTAAGGAATAAAGTTCAAACCAGGTAACTGCGCATGCCTCAAATAAAGGATACTGTGAAAAATGGGACAAGCAAAAGATCCCTATCCACCACTTTTAATATTTAATTATTTTTTTTAGGTCAGATAGTCACCAATTCACACTTATTTATTTCTTTTACATATAGACCTATGCAAATACCTTTTAAGAAAAAAAAATGAAAAAAAAAATAGGAACCGCATAAATTGGAAAATAATGAAAATATATAGTCTCGATCCGAGTTATTAGCGGAAAAAAGTTTTAAAGTCATCTGAAACGCAAAGATAAATATTTTTCTTTTAAAAACGGGCAACTTTTTTTTTCTTTTTGACACGATCACCATAGCTCACACTATTATGTTATAGTATCCGTGTGAGCTAACACACTACTATGTTATAGTATACATGTGTGCTAATACCTTATAGTGTGCAGTGGCGGCTCGTCAGATGAGCCTAGTGAGGCGGTGCCTCACCAACTTAAAAAAGAATTAAAGTAAATTTTAAATTATTTATCAAGCTTTTTCGCCCTCTGCTACTTAAACTTTGTGTTTTTTCATTAAATCCCCAGATAAAAAGGAACCTACAACATGAAATGAATAAATAAACTGAATCGTCATTCGCAACTCGTGCCATAACATATTGGCCCTAGCGGACTGAACCGAACTCTTCTGTGACTCGCGCGCTTGACTGCATGGTTAGGTGAGGCGATTAAAAAAGTGATGAATTTGTGTGCATCAGCATGCCTGGCCTGGTCTTACATAATTCAAAGCACAAAACCCTTAGTTTTTTGTTTTACTGGAATGCTTTTAACAATATAATATGAAATAATAAAATATTTCAAAAAAATATTTTTCCCTGCATAAACTTGGCTTTAGAATTCGCTAAATTTTGGGTTTCCATGACGCGGCGGGCAGCTCCGCTTCACTTACGCTGCGGGTGGTCATATCGCGTCTGGTCTACATCACGTGGCGGAAAATTATTGAGGTCGTTCGAAGACTAAAAACTCTATAATGCGAATCTATCAATTAAATAAATCGCTGGTAAGATTTTGTCGCATCCATGCAAATTATGTAACACCCGCCACCTGTTTTGAGTCATTCGCCAACCGATTACCTAATTAGACCCCGTATAGAAATCCTAAACTTCATCAGACACAAAAAGTATTATACTGGGGATTTCTTTCAAATTCGCAACAATGTTGCCAGTACTTTTATAACTTGTAATTTTGAAGTAGGTACATAAGTAAAATGGTAATTAATAAAAATCAAAAGAATATTTTGTTTTTGAGTTCGGCTTACGTCTTGGATTGCTATACATGTGCCTGTAATAGAATATGTTTACCATCCTATGTGAGAAAAGGTATTGTTTTCATTGATTTTTTTTTGAGATCTTATCATTAATAATGTTTTTCTATACAATTTGATTCTAGGTTGTAAGTATAACCTCTAGATATGTATGTATGCATGTCTGTCTGTGTACCTATATGCACATATGTATACAAATGTTTGAAAAAAAGCTTTTTTTTAAGTTAGAATATGTTATCCAATAATCAATCGGTAAATTTTTGTTTACATAGGTACCTAAACTTAACAAAAATCATAAAACATTTGCTTTTAAGTCCCTGTTGTTATAGATCTATGTGGCGGTTTAAATCCTTATCTATTTTGAATTAAAAGGAAAGTATAAATTAGAAATAATCAGCTAAAGTTGGTTTTTTTCGAAGATTGTTGATTGTCGATTTTTATAGAACGTACAACGATTAGCACAAAATTGCAATTTTTGTGCAGTCAACCAACTTGAGCTTGTTTTTTGCAGGAACACAAAATAACTAGCGGCGATATCCTGTAATGCAAACCATTTTTTTAAACTGCACATGCGCACCTCTCTTTTTCTGATCACATAAAATTATCTTCCTCTTACTAACTTCACACATGCTCGACCACAGCTGAGAGGGAGATATTTTATGTGAGAAGAAAAAGTACGGTAGCGAATGCGCAGTTTAAAATATTGATTTGGTTTTCGGTTTTCTGAAAAAAACGGGACTCCATTTAAGTGTGAAAAACGTTCAACTGAAAGTAAGTTTAATTAAATTTCTTTGGTGTGAGGTTAGAGTTCATAAATAGTTTATTAGTTTTGTCTTCCTAGGTGGTATTTAAAAAGTTATTAAAACCAGATGACTAAACTGCACTTTTAACTATTAATTATTGTTCTCACTACAAATGTTTTCGGTATAAAAATAACTCTTGCTTTTAGTCCAAATAAATTTAAGTTAAATGTTTTGATCACGAAAGTTAAAAAAACCTTTTCTATATATATATATATATATTATATTTTTGTATAACCGGTTTTCACCCACTCCTCTTTAAAAATCCTATATCTTAAAAACAGATGAATGTTGACCCCATGTTATATAAACTTTTTTCTTGGAAATAACCTCCTCTATCACCTGCTGCACTACGGCGCCTAAGTTATGGGACACCCTGTATAATAATCACTTAATTATAAATAATTTTTTTTTATTTTTATTTTATTTGGTAAATAAAAATTAAATAGATTTTTTTATGGAAATCAAAAGTATTTTGTTGATAAAACTGAATAAGTCATATTTTTTAACATTTGCAAATGTAAAAAAACACAGACTCATACCAAATATTTTCTAAAAAAACTAATTGCTAGAGTTTAATAAACTAATGAATGGATTTTGGTAAAATAAACCAATGAGTGCTTTTTATTTCGAGGCAAGAGTTTTGCTGATAAAATATAACAAAAAATCTATATTATAAATATAGGCTGTCCCATTTTTATCATTTGGGTGGTTTCGGGAACTTCTAGAGAAGATTGAAGAAAAAACGACTACACCTTAGTGTGCTTTAATTTGAAGAGAATAATGATGGTAAACATCGCATATCAATATTATAAACATAGAAACCGAAAACACCCAAAAGTGTCGAAAATGCACCCTGTACACTAGGGGATCAAATAGACTCTTTAAATCCTGATGCAAAAATTTTGATAAATATCTCAAGGTCTGAGTATATAATTCGGAGTTTTTGACTTTTTTTAACAGAACAAATCTACTTACTGTAAAAAATTTACTAAGAGCAATGTATTACCAAGGTGAAAGAGTAAAAAGCTAAAAAAACACCTTTGACAATTTGAAATAAAAAGAAACACTTTTACCTGTGTTTTAAATTTTAGGGATTAAAGTAACACTTTTCTATATCCAGAAAAAAATAATATAAAGTAGATTTCTTATCTTTAGGGAAAAATAATAAAAATCAAAACTACGGATATTACCAGCTGTAAATAAGTTATTGATTTCTAATATTATAAATCGATAAAAAAATTAATTCTGTAAAAAGAGTCATTTAAATAGAATGGCTGTCAAAGCTGTACCGCTAATATTTTACACTTATTTAAATTTTATAATTTTGGGTGCAAAAATTTTATAGGAAAATGTCTATAATAAATATATTTATTTTATTTTCAACAAAATCTGCACGCCCATGGTTTTTCATCGATTTCTCTTTTATACCTCTTACAGTGTTGCCTGCGAGGATTCGGCGAAATTTTCTGAGATTTCATGCATGATGAATGAATTTGCGTATTAAATAATGGGGATGCGTCTTCTAGGGTTCCTTGAATTTCTTTGGTTTTGAGCTTTTATTAAAACTTTGCTTATGCTGTATTTTTATTAAAAAAATGTACCATTTCAACGCGGCAGTAATTTTGAAAAGACGGAAATCTTGAAAAATAGTAGACCAACGCCAGACTTAAATATTTTAAGCCTAGACAAAAAAAAAGTGGCAAGGAGTTTTCTCGAAGCTTCAAATTCAGAGTCTACACTTATGGTACAAGGTTTTCTCAAAAACTGAAAGTTTTAAATTCCTTTTTGTGATTTTAATTTTTAAGATATTTACCACTGTTAAAATATCCTGTATCAATTTTTGCAACAAGTTAATGTAGATGTAAATATGTGCATCACTCAAATTAAAATATGCTGTTTAAGATTACAAGATAAATATGAAGTTTTTGAAGATATATTCGAGAAAACTAAAAATGTAACAGGAGCTTCAATTGTCCTTAAAAATTCTGAGGAAACTATTTTTAAGGAATATAATTTATTATATTACGAAATTTTGGATAACTTTTCACTTACAAACAAGGATTAAAGATTTTAAAAAATTAGAATTTGTTGCAGTACTACACACCTCCAAGGTCGATGAAAATTCGAAAAATTTTCCCAAAAAATGTATTGATAAACGTGGAATTTCGATATGTATTGATAGTTTAGAAAATGCATATAAAAAAGTTTGATATAGACACATTAAAAAATGAATTATTAGTAATTTATAAAGACTAACATTTTAAGCGCCTAAAAGTTAAATCTATGTGAAATTTTTAGTGAAACTAAAAAGCTTTGTAATCTTGTTTTAACTATTCCAGTTACGATCCAAAATGACACAAGATAAACTTTCAGCGCTGTATGACTATGTATGAAAACGACAAAACTCGAACCTCTCTATAACTCGAACATTTTAAGTGGTCCCTGCACTTTTTATATGTATTTTAACCTCTTTAACTCGAATTTCTATAACTTGAACTCTCCACAACTCGAACTGTTTTGGTTGTCCCTTTAAGTTCGAGTTATAGAGGTTCGACTGTAATTGATAAAAGTTTGTATTGTTAAAAGAAAGAAGGATACCGCTTGTTTACAAACTGTAATTTTTGTTTTTAGATTTAAAGTGAGTACCTAAGTATATTTATTATCTTTGTAGAAAATTAAATTTTTCGACAATCATGGAAAGGGAAAATTAGAAAAAAATACACATTGCATTTGATCATTTAGTCCCATTTCATGAAGGTTTTTTTTTCATTTTTGGCTTTGGTGCCTCATCAGTTTGTCACGAGCCGCCACTGATAGTGTGCTTTGTTCAGTGGTGTTACAATTGGGGGTGCGTGAATCTACAATCGGACGCGTTTCCAGGTGGCGAATAGGGGTTTATATATACATTAATCGTGTGAGCTTAGGTGCCCATAATTTGGCAGAGTATTTTTATTTCCAATAGTTTGCAGTGTGTTACTAATTTTTTCCTTTCTAAAAGGTGTCTGCACTTGGCTAATAACGGGACTTCCATATTGAATTAAAGCCCATGCAGTTATCCTATAACTCAATTCAAACGTAATAATAACAAAGTAAATTAATTTAAAATCGCATGCAACACTAAGTGGCATGCAAGGTAACCCAAAGCACTCCAATTTAAAAACTTGAATTTTTTTTTTTATAACTGAAGGCCTGATCCGCAGTTTCATTTCTTGCCGCTCACTTCTATTTCCGTCTTTCTCTAATAGAAAAAGATGGAGATATAAATTGTATCTTTATCTCTTTCTAGTAGAGAAAGAGGGAAATAGAATTGAGCAGCAAGAAGTAAACCTGTGGACCAGGCCTAAAGCAACTTGCGACAGGGTTTCAATCAGTATTCGAGTTCCTAATCAGTCCTTTTTTGATTACATCAAAATGAAGTTAAGCTTAACTCCAAATTAATTAATTCCAGGTTTTTCAATCTAAATAATTAGGAATTAAAAAGCATATTATTACGTTACGTATGTTCATTGTTAACGTGCCATCCGTCCTACTTTCACGTGTTTTCAACAACCTAAAAATCTTCTTTTTATTAGTCTGTACGTAGTTACAACGTGCCGCCGCCCTTGTCGCCAAAATATATTTTACAGAAAATGTAAGTCTAGGGAAAGTCACGTTTTTTTCATCTTTTGTAAATGTCATTTCCTAAAATTCGAAAAATATAATCCAGTGCATGGTAATAAATTTAAAGTACTTCTGGGGAAAATAGAGCTAAACCTGATCCCCTTTTTGAGGGCAGAGTCATTCGTTAAATGCATGGCCATTTACAGGCGTTAATGAAAGTGACAAACTATTATCTTTTGAACAATTTTGTGTGTCATTTCTTAAGTCAAAAGCAAAAAGTTAAAAATAAAATAGAAAAAAAAGAAAGCAGAGCAGCCAGAGGGGTGTCCTTGTTAATAAAGAAAAATCTAAAGAATAAAATTACAGACTACGATTGCATTAGTGAAAACATACTTCGAGTGAACATGAAGATGCTTGGACATAATATAAGCATAATAGCAGTCTACGCACGATCAGATGACGAAAGTGTAGCTACAAAACAAATGTTCTTTGACCAACTGGATGAGACTATCACTAAAATCGGTAATACCAGAGAAATAATTATGTTTGGCGATTTTAATAGCCGAACTGGTAGACAAACCCAGAGCAAAGTGATAGGACCATTTGGAGAGGAAGTAACAAATGATAATGGCTTAAGCCTGATGCAATTGTGTGAAACCCACAACCTAAAAATAAATAATGGTTTTTTTAAACATAAGGATATTCATCGATATACCTGGATTCAGCCAACAAGAAATCTTAAATCAATCATTGATTATGCTATAGGTGGACAACACCCGCAATAAAAGTGGTAGATGTGCGAGCACTTCGTGGTATTACCTGTGGATCTGACCACCATCTGGTAAAAGCAAAAATATTATTCCCTTTAAGAAAAACAAATAAGGACGAAAGTATTAGAGAAAATGAAAACCTAGAGTGCATCGAAGACAATCAAAAATACAACTTTAGAAGTCTAGAAATCGAAAGTACTCAAAGATTGTATTAGAACCGATTAGATCAAAAATTAATAAACACAAATCACTCATTTGAAGAGATATATACAAACATAATAAAAAGCTTGAAGGAAGCAAGCAACGAAGCTGTTGGATACCAAGAAAATAGAAATAACAGGAAGATGTGGTGGACGGAGAAAATACAGGAAATGGTCAAAGAGAAAACACGCACATACTTGAAATGGCTCAGTACTAAAGAGCAAAGAGACCTAGAAATATACAGGGAAAGCCAACAAAAGAAAAAGTAAACATCCAGATCATCAAACCAGAACAATGGACAGAACACTACAAGGGACTGCTGCTGGAGACGAGACCCGAATATCTGGCAGCCTCTCCGAGGAGAGACATAGAAGTACATGGAGAGGAAGTAATCATCGAAAAAGAAATGATAAAGAATACTATAAAAAAGCTTAAATCCGGAAAAGCTAGCGGAACTGGGGGAATATATGCTGAAATGCTCAAATATGGATCAGAGAAACTACTCGAAAATCTCACATATATTATCAATCAATGCATAAACGGACATCCAGTACCTAATGATTGGAAAATTGCATTCATATCCTCAATACATAAAAAAGGAAACAAGCTGGATTGTAACAATTACAGAGGAATTTCAGTCACCAGCACTCTAAGTAGATTGTACGGTAGGATTCTTAGAGATCTAATAGAGAATGATTTTCATGAACAAGAAGAAGAAGAGCAAAGTGGGTTTCGTGCAGGCAGATCTTGTAGTGATAATGTTTTTGTCTTAAACAAGTAATTGAGAAAAGAAGCGCCAGAAATATAGAGACTCATGTTACCTTTGTGGACCTACAAAATGCATATGATACCGTTCCAGTAGAAAAATTATGGACGGTGTTGGTAATATTAATCATACATACATAAAAGCGATAAAAGAACTATACAAAGGGTCAAAATCTAAAATTAAAATTGGAAATCGACTTTCAAAAGAATTCCTGGTAACAAAAGGCTTAAGACAGGGATGTTGTATCTCTCCAACTCTTTTTAAAATATATATCGCAGTGGCTCTAAAAAACTGGAAACGTAAAGTGCACGGCATGGGAATACAACTTAACGACCGATTTACTATATACACACTACAGTTTGCTGACGACCAAGTAATTGTAGCTAATGATAAAGAAGACATGGAGTATATGATAAGAAAGTTAACGGAAGAATACCAAAAGTGGGGACTAACAGTGAACGTGGACAAGAAACAGTACTTATGTATTGGAAACGAATCCAGTGAGTTAGAACTAGACAATGGACAAACAATATCTCCATGCAATGAGTATGTATACTTGGATGTCACATTTGATAAGACAGGAACAGACTGTAAAGAATTGGAAAAAAGAATAGTAAAAGCAAAAAAGGTTATTGGATGTCTTAACAGTATTTTATGGAGCAGAGAGATAAGAAAGAATGTAAAATTTAACATATATGAAACAATGGTAAAAAGCACGCTGTTGTATGGAATAGAGACTTCTCGCGTAACAGAAAAATACAAAACAAAAATGGAAAGTGTCGAAATGGATGCAATAAGAAGATCAATGAGAATATCTAGATTAGATCACATAAGAAATGAGATCATAAAAGAAAGAATGGGAATCGAGGGAAGCATAACGGATGACATCACTAAAAGACAACTGATATGGTACGGCCATGTACAACGGATGAACGACGAAAGATTACCAAAACAGGTCCTAGAATGGCAACCAGTAGGGCGCAGAAAAAGAGGACGTCCTAAACTAGAATGGCAACAGTCAATCCAAAGATCAATGAGTCAAAAGAATCTGACAGAAGATGATTGTCAGGATCGAAGGAGGTGGAGAATAGGCATCGGACAACGTAGAAAAACGTTCTAAACCGACATAGTAGTAGTAGTAGTAAAAATAAAATAGGAATTTATTGCAATAAACAAAAAAAACGAAAGCAAACATGCATACAAATATTTTCTTTAATCTTCTTCTACTTGTTTCAGTGGCGCACCCAGGGATATGTCTTGGGGGGGGCGAGGCCTCTTGGGGGGGGGGGCGAAGCCTCATGATGTCGAATATTAAGCTATTTTTTGTGTTTTTTTCTGAAATATGTCGAAAATATGTAAAAAAATCTAAGGCTTGGGGGGGCCCGGGCCCCCGGGCCCCCACTGGGTGCGCCCATGCTTGTTTATTTTTTTCTGAAACTAATTTTCGGTGTACCCTTAGTATGTTATAGATGGAATCATTGTGGATCTTAACGAAGTTTTGACTCTACGTAGAGTACCAAACTAAAAGATCGTTCTACGAAGACACCACTTGTTGTACATGCCAATGCTAACAAACCATGTAGAGCATTTTTGTTCCGCTTGCTTTACAAATTCTGCTTCTTCCAAACTTTTTAAATCTTCTGTATTATTTTTTTTGTTTCTCCACAAGTTGTCCCATAATTCAGCCTCATCGTCAAGCCCGTTTAAATGATAAAATTCTGAAAATCGTTTAATGCGCATCTTAAATTCACTGAATGACAAGTACAGCATAACGGATGTAGTGCCAATAGTTCAAAAGCTGGTAGGTTTTCATCGGAAAAACAATTCTTTAAAGACATTATCAGAGAGTCCAAATAAGGTATTAACAAAGACCTTTTCCAGTACTCTCGCGGGTTATTTACTGGAACGTTCATACGATTTTGCAGTCGCCCAACTATCCTTGGCAGATCTAACTCTATTCCAAGATTTTCGGCATAATAATATGTGCTAGCTTCAGCTAAGATAGTGTTGAAGGCTTCTTCTGCAGATTCTTGATGATGTTTAATTAGATCTAATACTCTTTTAATGTGATTTCCACATTCCAATAAATCTAAAATTTTATATTACAAGGTATTGGCCACAGGTTCCAAAAGTAAATAATACTTTGCTATTAGGCAGCGGGAAATAATAAATACCGGCCTTGTTGAAGCACCACTCTAATCTTGACATGCCACCTTTCAAATAGTTTTTGAAGATCTTTAAGGATGCCCAAAAACTTTTGTATTTTTGAGACCGTGGTGTCTCACAAAGAAGAGAAATATTTGGAGCATACAAGAGAGTATTTCGTCTTTCTGGAACGGTATTTAAGTCATTGATTACTAGATTGATTGTTTTGTTTGGAAATTAAGAAATTATTTTCAAAATCTTTCAGTCCTTGACTTGAGCAGTTTTTGATGAGCGTAAAGAGTTCCGTTGGTTATTATCTAGATTATTTTCTCTATAATAGAGTTTTCTTTGTTTATGTTTGTTTCCAGGTATGTAAGTAAACTGTTCCACTTGCTCGAAACTATAACCAAGTACCTGAAAACTAGGAGCATATCTCTTGTTGTTTTTTGAGAAGTTAATTTATTTAATTTTTGACTCATTTATTTTCAGTCCTCGTTTTTTCACTTCTATATCAAGCATCGTTACAGTTTCGGTCAAAGATCTTTCGATACTGTGAACACCAATATCATTCACCTAGCCAGCTATTTGTATTGCTTTGGTTCCAGTAAATTCGCTTGCGTCAATCATCCTAATAGAAGCTTCAAGGACCAGAGTAAACAGTAATGATAAATATAACAAACCTTGGCTTACTCTACTTTTAAGTTACACAAAATGGCTCTGAGAACTGATTATTTATTCTGATTACAGCTTTGGAACCCTGAAAAGCATTCATAAGCTTAATGTATTTTAAGGGTCGTGTCAAAGTAGCTAAATCCTGCATCATTCTCGCTCGATTTACTCTATCAAAAGACTGTTTAAAATCTACATAAATACTATAAAAAAAACCGTGCATTTTTTTTTGCTGTAGTTAAGGCTAAAACAAAGGTACTTTATTTAATCTTATCACTTTTTATCAAATCATCCTACTAAACCACCCTGTATATTAATACATGTTAGTTAAGGACCAAGCAGAAGCGATTCCCAGAAAATCAGAATCTAAATCGAAATTTTGTTGTCATTTATACCTTACGGTAACTCTATCCGTGGACACATTGTATATAAGTGGGAATGGGATTCGCCGTGGGCCGATTCGCCGTGGGGACAATACGCCTCCGGCCGATTTGCCGCGCGTTGTGTTAAAAGTTATATTAAGTTGTGATCATATTCGATTTTGCTAGAATTTGCCTTCAAAACAAATATTTGATGGATTCAGATAAAAGTAGAAACTTTTTTGCGGGATTGCCGGGTAGTTTTAAAATATGGAGATGTCAGTTAGGGTAAATCAAATTTCCCTAGCAACTTCCAAAAACTATTAAGAAAACTAACTGATTAATTTGTATTATTCAAGGAAATAAAAAGTTATTCTAGTTTGCACACATTTTTTGTTATTTCTAAGTCAAATTATTGAAAAGAAAAATATTAAAATTGAAGTGTTGGCAAACGCGGAAGAAAAAAAAGAAATGAGTTCGCTAAGATCAGTTCAGTTCGAAGTGAACATTACTATACTAAACCCCTGCAAAATCACAAGACGCTAGCCCTACCAAGTCCACTTTCAATCCCTGACTTCGCATGCGCAGATCTACCAATATTATTTACCTCATGTATTAGAATAGATGAATACAGGGTGATTTTCACTTGAATGATACTAACCACATGAAAATAGAAAGTTTTAAAAACCTAACCTAACGAAACATAATCAAATCTAACCGAACCGAACCAAAGCAAACTGAACCAATAATTTAAAAAAAAAACTTTCCTGACTTCCTACCCAGGATCCTAGAGGATGTGAATCCAAACCGGACCGTACCGAACCGAACCTAACTAAACTCAACCAAACTAAACTACAACACTGCTAATTAGGTTTAGTTGGGTATGGTTAGGTTTGGATAGGTTCGGTTCGGTACGGTCCGGTTCGGATTCACATCCTCTAGGATCCCGGGTAGGAAAGAAATGAGTTCGCTAAGATCAGTTCAGTTCGAAGTGAACATTACTATACTAAACCCCTGCAAAATCACAAGACGCTAGCCCTACCAAGTCCACTTTCAATCCCTGACTTCGCATGCGCAGATCTACCAATATTATTTACCTCATGTATTAGAATAGATGAATACAGGGTGATTTTCACTTGAATGATTCTAACCACATGAAAATAGAAAGTTTTAAAAACCTAACCTAACGAAACATAATCAAATCTAACCGAACCGAACCAAAGCAAACTGAACCAATAATTTAAAAAAAAAACTTTCCTGACTTCCTACCCAGGATCCTAGAGGATGTGAATCCAAACCGGACCGTACCGAACCGAACCTAACTAAACTCAACCAAACTAAACTACAACACTGCTAATTAGGTTTAGTTGGGTATGGTTAGGTTTGGATAGGTTCGGTTCGGTACGGTCCGGTTCGGATTCACATCCTCTAGGATCCCGGGTAGGAAGTCAGGAAAGTTTTTTTTTTGAAAAAAATTATTGGTTTAGTTTGCTTTCGTTCGGTTCGGTTAGATTTGATTAGGTTTCGTTAGGTTAGGTTTTTGAAACTTTCTATTTTCATGTGGTTAGAATCATTCAAGTGAAAAATCACCCTGTTCATCTATTCTAATACATGAGGTAAATAATATTAGTAGATCTGCGCATGCGAAGTCAGGGATCGAAAGAGGACTTGGTAGGGCTAGCGTCTTGTCTGCAAAATCATCCTTGCCAATGTGACAGGTTTCAAACTCACCCCGAATCAAGAAACGTCAAAAACTGTTTATTTGACTGGTTTTGTGTACCAGAGATGTCGCTCTTGTATATTAAATAGGGCCGGCTTTTAATAACGAAGTTTTATTTATACCCTTGTTTCGAATCTAGCGAAAGCTATTTCAACTACATCTTTACACTTGAAATTTGGTAGGTTTATATGGCGTTCGGGTGATAATACATTACAATATGTTTTTAATTACAAAAATATCTACATGGCGGTTATTTTTATTTATAAACCAACTTGCATTAATCTTGAAACTTCGCGGTACTTACATGGCTTAAATGGCGGATCCAAAATGGAGGACTTTCCGATTTATGAATCGATATCTATCAAATTCGGAACTTCGAGGGTGAGGTGTTTAGGAAACCTTGATTATGATTTTTAAATCAAAATTAAAAAAAAATTGTCAACATTGTCGATCTGTTATTTATAAATCAATTTAGCTTAAATTTAAAACTTCGTAGCGCTTACGGTCACTCAATACAATTTTTTAGACAAGCTTAAAAAAATGAAATATCAAAGGGATTTTTGGGGGATTTAAAGTATATAGGGTGGGCAAAATTCGATGATTATTATTTAGGTATTTCTAGCCAAGATACACAAAAACGAGTAGACATGTCGTGGTCTCGATTTTCGAGAAATCTTCAAATATCTAAACCACAAAAGGCCTTGTAGTTTTTTAGCTACGAGGGGGATTTTAAAATTCTGCATTTATAGAAGTGGCCTATAACTTTTTTATTTATAAAAATTTTGCTTTTTTATAGAATTTTAATTAAAGATTCATGTCTAGAAGTAAATTTTATCGGCCCCTGTTAGCATTTGAGATATTATATTGAATTAAAAAATTTCTTATTGAATGACCCTCATTTTATTCAAATTTAGAAATCAGCCTAAAATGCTGCCTTTAAAATGACATCACTCAATATTATATTATTTTATTGTTTTTTTATTTTTTTAATTTGTTTATTTTAAAATATGACTGAGCCGGAACAAAATTTCGGACTTCCATTGTCTTTATATATTTTAAATAATGGAAGTGTCTAAAATAAAGACAATAAATTACAATATAAAATAAAAATAAAAAATATAACAGATTGCAACGAATATAAAGAAATAAAGGAGTCAATTAATTAAGAAATACCGATTTTATGAATATCTCAAAAACTAAAAGTGACAGATAAAATTTAGTTTGACAGTTTGATTTTCTATAAAAATAACTATGAAGGAGAATTCCAACCAAAAAGAATAAATAAAAGGTTATAGGAAAATCCCCGCGTAGCTGAAAAACTACGAGGTCTATCAAGAAGCGGTTTTGATATTTGAAAACGTCTCGAAAATCGAGCTTCAAAAAACGAAATTGGCCCACCCTGTACATACCAAATTCGGAACTGAAGGTGTCTAAGGAAACTGTTAACTTAAACTATTCCAATTTTTAAGCCGATTTGCCTCAAACTGAAAAGCTCGCAGTGCAAAAGGTCACATATTACAATTTTCTCTGATGATGATATGAAGTTGTGGAACTTTGGAGTGTTGTTGATTTTTGTATGAAGATTTTTTGAGGTGGCTGATTTTTATTTTTGACTTAAACTAAAAAGAATCAACATGACAAGACGATCCAAAATGGCGGTCTATCGTATTTTTGGACCGAAATTTCCCTTAAAAGTCGTACCTATCTACTTTAGGTTTTTAGGGTTTTACTAAAAAAAAGATCATAACAAGGGTAAACATACCTGACTTTTAACAGATAAAAGCGTAGCGCGCACACCGAGGACTTCCCCAAGATTCCTAGATAATTTCAGGTATTTCCCAGTGATTTTCTGAGGATTCACAGCGATTTTCATGTGATGAGAAAAATGTTCAAATCGCGAGATTCCCCTCAAATGACTAGTTTAAAAAAAATTACTTTCAAGCAACCAAAATAAGTATTTTAAATGCGCCTCACAATTTAATTTTAGTCTGTTAAAAGTCATAATTGAAAATATCCCCATCACAGGAACTAATTAATTGTTGATTAAAATAATAAACAAATATTTTATCCTAAAGCTATAGTGAATTGGTTTCAGTTAAAGTCCCCACCCTGAATATATAAATGTGTATTTTAAGATAAAGAAAACCAATAAGAATAAGTATTATTTTAATTTAAGTAAGAACTTTGCAAACCACAGGGAGGGAGAGAGTTGACTTTTTTAAATCCTAGCCATTGAAGGAGGCCCTAACAAAAGCAAAGAATATATATAAATAAACGTAATTACCTGTGTACAGTTTTGCCATTGCCAAAATGGGTGCTGAAATGAAATTTAAGTCTCGTAAAAAATTATATGTTGTCCTCTGTCGGGGACTATGGAAAGAATATGTGTTTTTTTTATTAGGATTAGTGTGGTGTAAAAAATTCATTAAAATTGTTCCCTATAGCCGTCTCAACTTTTAAAAAGGATGACAATTTGTTGTATTTTTTGAGCATCACATCACAAAATACCATTCTGGACTTAAACATGTTTAGCTAAATTTTCTTTCGCTATACGCTTACATAGAACTATTTATATTTATTTTTATTATTATATTTAACTTCCAAGTAAGAGCGAAATTTGTTTTTCCAGAAAATATAATTTTAAACCCTTTAGCAACAAGGCTTTTGTACGTACTCTTAAGTCCTATTGAAGTGCTGATATAAGAATTTTATCTACAGTTTTAATTTTCTTTAGAGAATTTGCTGGTCAAAATATCTAACCCTTTTAGTAAATGTCAAATTTTGATATGAAGGATCTTTTTTTAATCAAAATACCCTACATTTTTAGATTTTTGTTTTCTTCTTATTTTAAAAATATTTACAGCATTTTCAGATAACGCATTAATAACATAAACAATGAATTTATCAGAACATACATGTTGTCAAGGAATGAATATATGACAATTTTTGCATACCTTTCATTTAAAAAAAAAACAGTACATAAATATCAGCTTAACTCTATAATAGCTGAATACGAACAGATGGTTAATTATAAAAATTTATAAAACCAACCTTTTTTGCTCGAGAGAAACGAGAATCTTTCGACGAAAGGGTCTTTCTCCCTCGTCTTGAGCATTCATTCGAGAGAAAATCGCCCTCTCTCGACGAGACGAGATGTGAGAATCTCTCGTCTCGGCGGCAACACTAGTAATAACTCCGTCACTCTTCAGCCAAGGGCCTAGCCTTCTGACGATTTGCAAGTAATTTCATATTGAACTAATGATTAAGTGCAAAAATTGTCAGAACATTACCTGGAGACATATTTATTGCAAATGTTTTCGCAACAATTGTCACAGGTCTGAGCGGAAATAATAGCGCCTTCAAAATTGTTTAACCCCTACATCTCCGTCACGCTTCCGCCTAACATTCTGACAATTTGCAAGTAATTTCATTTTGAACTACAGACTAAGTGAACAAATTAATTGAAGCTATCCGATAGTTACTCTGTAAACTGTGAACATTTGAGGGCTGTGTTTCCGAGAAATATTGTCAATAGCAGTTCTGGAGAGCATATCTCTTAAATGGACCCTAGGTTAAATTATTATTGACACTACTGCAAGATAAAATATTATGTATGTAATTATATTATTATTATTATAACAATTAAAAGTTACGAAACAATAGCAGCAGCGCCTTTGTTTTTACACAGTCAGAGGATTATAATCGCTTATCAATTCTACAAAATATTTTCTATCCTGTTTATGACTTTAAAATTAGCAAAAAAACAAGTTGATGCAGATTATTCCATCGACAACAATGCCACTGCAATGCAATGAACTTTACAAGGTCGGCGCTAAAAGCGAGTTCGATTTTTTTTTTGCTTTCGAAAAAACAGTCGAGTTATAACACTCGACGGGCTTACAACTGACAGTTCAAGACGATACGATACTAGATTAGTGCTAACACTGTCTTAAGCAATGGTGCTAACCAAATAGACCACAAATATAATCCGCAACTTATCCGACTAATGCTTAAAACTATACTTTGTGCTGAAGGTCTCTTGAATGTATAAAAATTACTAACGGTTCGTTTTTGAGATATTTGCCTCCAATTGGCGCATACATGCACGTTCGACCTTGCCATTCTGGGTGCTAAGCATGGGTATCTGAAACAGATAGATAAATTTGGTGCAGATTATATCTACATCATTATTTCATCTCCTTCCATTTTATGGTGCTGTTCGGGCTGAATGAGGCCGAAATGCAGTGTCCCCGACCTACTTTTACCTCTGAGGACTTGTCCGTGAAACTTTTTCGTTAAAACTTTTCACCTCGTGAACTTCCTTCAAATTTTAAAAAAATCCAGGGCTCAGAATGTTTATAGGGAGCAGATTATATCTGGCTCCGTCGCCACGGCAAAATTAGCCTCAAAATCGAGGCAACACTGACCGAAGCTACTTGTCAGTTGGTCTCTCCTCAGTAAACACCATACTTCATCTGTCTGTGTGAGATACTCTCATCATGATTTCATCTCCTTCCATTTTATTCGTTATGCTTGGGCTGAATGAGTCCGTGAACTTTCTTCAAATTTTAAAAAATCCAGGGCTCAGGATGTTTACTGGGAGCAAATTATATCTGTCTCCGTCGCCACGTCAAAATTGGCCTCAAAACCGAGGCAACCCTGACCGAAGCACAGTAGTTTCCCGTCGAACATTTTTGGCCAATAAGGGTTATATTATAACTACCTTTAATATGAGGGTCTAGTAGGTCTAGAAAATAAAAAACACTTAAACAAAATAATTCCTACAGTTGTCAAAACGAAGCGCCCTGTCGATGTTCTACAATCACGCTGATAAAAGTCCTGTTTTTCGAAAAAAATTGTTTAAGTTTGTTTATATATAATAAATTTATTTAGAAAGATATCATAAAAATTTGATATGGAAGCTGCAGAACGACATAATCAAATACTAAACCATTTATTTAAAGTTTGATTTTTTGTACAGAGCAGTTGTTTTGAAGGGTTGTTTTATTGGTGACTAAAAATGACTGAAATTTTTAGATTTTTTTTTTAATAGAATAAAATTATGTTTCCGTTTTCAACTGTTTTTACAATTCATGGTGTTTTTATTACAACATTATCTTAAGATAATTCTAAGAGTTAAAAGAGCGCCCGCCTTGTCCCGCTTAAAAAGATATCAACACTTGTATATTGCTATTCATCAATGCTAATTTTTACAATGGAGTACATTATATAGTATACATTTTAAAAAAATGAATACTGAGTAATTTTTTTTTGCCTAAGGAACTAAGAAAAACCTACAGTTTGTCTACTTAGCAGCAATCATTTATACAATAAAAAAAATTAAAGGCAACACCAGTTATTTAAAATTTCAATTTCTCCTTCAGTTTTAAGCAAAGTAAAAAATATATAATATAAATAATTACTGATTAGTACAAATTTTAAAACCCTAGGCACAATTTTTATAATAAACTTTTTTCGAGATATAGTTCATACTTACAAGCGACCCTGTATATCTCCTAAACCGTAAGAGATAAAGACCCTATATGTATGTCATACATACAGGGTCTCTAGTAAGAGACTGCTCAACTGACAGAGTTACAAAACACTATTTTTAAATATAATAAGGATATTTTAAGGTGAAACCATCATTATTGCACCGGAAATTCTATAAAAATGTATGAACTAAGATTGGCTTTTTTTTGCATAAGTTTGTGCAAAATTTAGTCTTTGAGATTTATCATCTATTTTTTTCTTTTGGAAAATTTATATTTGATTACTTTTTTATATATTATATATTTGATTACTTTTTTATATATTTTCTTTCTTTTACTTTTTTTAATTATCCAAAAGAAGACAAAAAAACTAAAAGAAAAAATATAAAAATTAGCTAAATTAAAAAAATATATAAATTTATAAACATTAAAATCTTAAATGGGATACGTCATAGAAAATTTTACACAGAATTTAAAAATCTAATAAAAAAATTCCATTCCCTAAAAATAATCAACTATATGTTATATCTCAAAAACTAACTGTGACAGATTAAATTTAATTTAAGAAATTAATTCTAGGTAAAAAGAAATAAAAAAAGTATTAAACGGCAAAAATAAATAACAAGAATTAAAAAAGTTATGTGGAGTCTTTTCAAAATGCAAACTTTTCAGAAAGCCCTCGTAGCTCGAAAACTGTGTGGTGTATCAAAATATAGTTTTCATATTCAAACTCGTCTCGAAATTCAAGCTCAGGACATCTCTAACCATTTGTTGCTATCTATGCTAGATATACTACCCTCAAATTTCGACAAAATTGGACCACCCTGTACAAACTGTTTTGAGTAACCAAAGTCCAGATGTATAAGAAATTATAATGTGCCTAACAACTCATGCTAAAATTATACTTTTAAGCGTAATTTACTTGATTCAAACAGAAAATATTAATAATAACTCATATAACCTACTTATGGCCAAAAAAGTTGTCTAAGAAACTACTGTGCGAAGGTGCAAATTGACAGTTGGTCTTTCCTCTGTAAACACCATATTTTTCATCTTTCTGTTTCAGATACCCACATCATCATTTCATCTCCTTCCATTTTATGGTTATGCACGGGCTGAACGAGGCCTAATGAGGGCGAAACGCAGCGTCCCCAAGCTTCCTTTACCTCTGAGGAATTGACCGTGAAACTATTTCGTTAAAACTGTTTACCTCGTGAACGTCCTTTATATTAAAAAAACTCCCATGGTCAGGATGTTTACTGGGAGCAAATTATATCTGTCTCCGTCGCCACGTCAAAATTGGCCCTCAAACCGAGGCAACACTGACTGAAGTTACAAATTGACAGTTGGTCTCTCCTCAAAGTAAACACTATGTTTCATCTTTTGGTCTCAGATATCCACATCATGATTTCATCTCCTTCCATTTTATTGGTTATGCTCGGGCTGAATGAGGCCAAAAGGCAGCGTCCCTGAGCAATCTTTACCTCTGAGAACTTTCCCGTGAAACTTTTTCGTTAAAACTTTTTACCTTGTGATCGTCCTTTAAATTTTTATAAAATCCAGGGCTCAGGGTGTTTACTGGGAGCAGATTATATCTCTCTCTGTCGCCACATCAAAATTAACCTCAAAACCGAGGCAACTCTGGCTGAATCTGCAAATTGACAGTTGGTCTCTCCTATGTAAACACCATATTTCATATTTCTGTTTCAGATACCCACATCATCATTTCATCTCCTTCCATTTTATGGTTATGCTCGGGCTGAACGAGGTCGAAGTGCAGCGTCCCCAAGCTTCCTTTACCTCTGAGGAATTAACCGTGAAACTTTTTGGTTAAAACTTTTTATCTCATGAACTTCCGTCAAATTTTAAAAGCACTTTTCAAAGGGCGAAGTCTAGCTGACAGTCCACCTACTCAACATTAACCTTTAATAAAAAAAAATCTAGGAGGGAGGAGGGTTAATTATACAATTAGCCCGATATTTATTAGCTAAAAGAGTATATATTTTTTCCTAGGTAATAGGGTAATTACCCCCCTCCACCCTCAAATCCGCTTTTGGCCCATCCAAAAGCAACTTAACTTTGTGTTTACGCCACTGATTCTTGTAAATACTTGATAATTATTTTATTTGTGAGTCTAGACCACTTAAATTTTAACAACCTAAAATTTGATTACACGTGTTCGTTT
This sequence comes from Aspidapion aeneum, assembly GCA_963576565.1. Lineage (NCBI taxonomy): Eukaryota > Metazoa > Arthropoda > Insecta > Coleoptera > Brentidae > Aspidapion > Aspidapion aeneum. The sequence goes on along the minus strand of OY755048.1, from coordinate 13,480,657 downwards.
TATGTGGTTGATCCAGATTTGCGTAATTAAGCGGACGGATAAATTATAAACCTTTATGCTCTCGAGAAAGAACTTGCTGGACACGTGCACTCCGTGTAAATATAAGTGATAGTTATATAGGGTGTCCAAAAAGTCCGAGCCCACCCAAATATCTTCTGAACTATTGAAGATAACTGAATCATATTTGGCAATGATCGATAACATAAAGAGATCTATTTTATGAAGGGGTGGGTGTGCCGGCTCTCTATTAGGGGGCGGCATAGGGGCGGCCAACTTAATTTTTTTAAATTGAAGCCCCAACGAGTAATACCTCGTTAATAATCTCTTTAAAAACTAACATTTTGACATAACTGCCAATTGTCTACCTAAAATCTGTCAAAAGCAATAGACTGCCAAACCTAATTCTTTCACTTTTCGTTTGTTGTTTTAAACGAAAATCCTATTGAGTGAGATCTTGTTTGAAAGGTCTTTGAAAAGCCAACATTTTGGCGTAACTGCCCCTTGCCTATGTCAAACATGTCAAAATCTATCGACTCAAACTTATTCTTTTACTATTTTAGACAAATTTCAGAAGCTTTGTCTAACCATAGCTTCGCAAGGTCTTCCAAAAACTAACAAATTGACGTAACATTCACTTGTTTACCTCAAACATTTTTTCTACAGTTTGAAGTGTTTAAAATGCCACGATCAAAAGAAGATAAAAATGAAATAATTTGTTTATGGGCTAAACGCCTTTTCAACAATACGTTTACCGACAGCCTATGTCCCATAAAAAAATAATTTCACTTTTAAGTTTATTTGATCGTGGCATCTTAAAACACCAATTTGTCAAAAAATTTAGAAAATATGTTTGACGTAAATAAGTGACAGTTACGCCAACATTATAGTTTTTAAAAGATCTTTCGAACATGCTATGGTTACACAAAACTTGTGAAATTTGTCAAAACTAGTATAAGAATAAGTTTAGTAGTCGACAGATTTTAACATGTTTTACACAGGCAAGAGGCAGTTACGCCAAACTGTTGATTTGAAAAAGATCTTTAAAACAAGTTATCATTTAATAGTATTTTTGTTTAAAACAACAAACTTGTTAATTAAAAGAAATCTGAAAAAATTAGGTTTGGCAGTCCATAGCTTTTGACAGAAATTTGGAAGTTATGTCAAAATGTTACATTTTCAATGACCTTTAAAATGAGCTACTACTCTAAAACTTTTAAGTTGATCGCCTCTACGCCGTCCCCTAATATGGATATCTTAATGATATCGATCACTGCCAAATTTGGTTCAGTTATCTTCAATAGTTCAAAAGATATTTGGGTGGACTCGGAATGTTGGGACACCCTGTATTTTGCGACATAAAGAGAAATAGAAATCACCATTAAAAAACTATGGACCGGGAATTAGAAATAAGTGAAGTAAGGGAGCGGAACAACAATAAAGGTGTTTACATATTTAAACTAAAACAATAAGCTAATACCCTCTTCCTTCTAAAAGACTGGAAACGGCTTTGTCTGACATTAGGCAACGTTTCCACTGAAGCAAGAACATTAACTTATAGAAATAAGTTACAAGGGACCTTTTACAGGCACTCCATTAGCGAACTTTACCCTTTATTAATATTACATTAAACAACAGATGTCACGTGATAATTAGAAGTCCAATTTTGAACATTTGCAGATATTTTTATTTACGTTATTTTTGTTATTCTTTATTTATCTGCCAAAAGACTGTTTTGTGTTACCTGTTAAACTAAAAAGAATCAACATGACAAGACGATCCAAAATGGCGGTCTATCGTATTTTTGGACCGAAATTTCCCTTAAAAGTCGTACCTATCTACTTTAGGTTTTTAGGGTTTTACTAAAAAAAAGATCATAACAAGGGTAAACATACCTGACTTTTAACAGATAAAAGCGTAGCGCGCACTCCGAGGACTTCCCCAAGATTCCTAGATAATTTCAGGTATTTCCCAGTGATTTTCTGAGGATTCACAGCGATTTTCATGTGATGAGAAAAATGTTCAAATCGCGAGATTCCCCTCAAATGACTAGTTTAAAAAAAATTACTTTCAAGCAACCAAAATAAGTATTTTAAATGCGCCTCACAATTTAATTTTAGTCTGTTAAAAGTCATAATTGAAAATATCCCCATCACAGGAACTAATTAATTGTTGATTAAAATAATAAACAAATATTTTATCCTAAAGCTATAGTGAATTGGTTTCAGTTAAAGTCCCCACCCTGAATATATAAATGTGTATTTTAAGATAAAGAAAACCAATAAGAATAAGTATTATTTTAATTTAAGTAAGAACTTTGCAAACCACAGGGAGGGAGAGAGTTGACTTTTTTAAATCCTAGCCATTGAAGGAGGCCCTAACAAAAGCAAAGAATATATATAAATAAACGTAATTACCTGTGTACAGTTTTGCCATTCGATTATCCGATAAAAACAAAATTTCAGTTGATAGCTAAATAAGTGTCATTTGTACACGGAAATTTTTTGAATTTAGTATATTTTCCGATAGTCAGATCAGAATACTCCAATAGTCTGTTGTATAAAGCTACTATGGCCTTATAAACTACATTTATTAGTGTTATGCCTTGGTAGTTTTGGAAGTTTAGCTAATCATATTTTTTGTAAATTGGCTGTTAATTAAACACCATTTGGATCTAAAACTATTAAGTATATTTTTTGAACATTTCATTAAAATCGGACTTCTATGTACGAAAATATCTAGGTTCCTACTTACGCATTTTCCTGTTTATCTTTAAAAAACTTCAAAGATTTTAGTTATCTTTTTTGCTGTGTGGCGCATGGCGCGGTTATTGGAAATTATAATATTTTTTATTAATCAAACACGTTGTTTAGCAACGTGTCTTATGTTGGTTGCAGTCAGGTTAAGCCCAGATTGAAAAATGTGAATGGTTTGACTTGGCCGTGTACTTGTTATGCTAAAAAATTCACGGAGAAAAATGTTAGATTCTCGAAAGGAGTGTCACTTTCTTAATTACCCTGTCACAAACGGAAAGCCAAGAAAGGTATGCCGGTTCCAAAAAATCCACCAGTACCAGATTGAATCACTGCTTTCAGTACATTAAGCGGTTTCTATGTTTTTTTTCAAGGGTCTCAAGGGGAAATCTTGCATAAGACCTTGCCTACCTTCCTACCAGAGTCATTTCTCCTCTGCTAGGAGAGGCCGGTTACGAAACCAAAACACCCACATTCACTGCACTGCAGCCATTACTGGCTTATTGTGTAACCTCTGGATTCCTAGGTTAACCACTCCAATAATTTCGTTCCCTGGACAAGTTTGTACAGGTCTTTAATGGAGTATTCTTCAGTCGCTATTGGGTCTAGTTCAACTTTCCCAAATGTTAGGTGACTTTTGCGATCGCATATTACATGTTCTACTGTTTCCGATTCCTGATTGCATAGTCTGCAGCTTAGGTCTCCTTGATACAGGCCCATCCTGTTTAGGTGAACTTTGACCGCCGTATGGCCGGTCATGATTTCTATTATAGTTCTCACTTGCATCCGAGGGGTAAATATCTGAGGATTTATGGTGTACAGTCTGGAGGATTTACGGGAATTTACTGGGATTTACGGGGATTTGCTCGAATTTACGGGGATTTGCTGGGATTTACGGTGATTTACTAGGGATTTATGAGGATTTATAGTGAATTACCAAGGATTTACCAAGGATTTAAATCAGAGGCGTATATAGAAAAAAGTTTCGGGGTGGGCCCGAGACAGTTTTAGGGGGGGGACGGCGATACCCAATTAGGCCGTATTTTATGCGATTTTATGTTTGTATTTATGAAATATGTAGAAAATATCTAAAAAAGTAGTAGCTTGGGGGAGCAGACCCCCAGCCCCCCTCCTTTATATACGCCACTGATTTAATCATCATGTTCTACGCAAAAGCAATCGTCTACCACGTGCCAACAAATCGTTGGGGGATATTGATAAACACGCTTTTCGCGCGGTGTTGCGAGTTTAACTAAAATTCACTAACTCTGAAGAGCGGGCGACTATGCCATTGGTCGAGACAAGTCGTTTCGCACAACACGCGACCGCTGAGAGTTTGCTATTGGTCAAAGCGTGTGATGTGGATGGTCACATCTTTCAAGACCCAGAATAGCTACCCTGTAGGAACGTACGGTCGCCCACTTTTTTAAACTCAACTTGAAACTCACTAAACTCGTCTCAAAAGCACAGAAGCGGAAGAGCGGACTTTTAAAATTTTAGCTACATAAGTAAAACTATATAGGATTTACAGTGGCGCACCCAGGATTATGTCTTGGGAGGGGCCCGAGGCCTCTTGGGGGGGGGGGGGCGAAGCCTCATGATGTCGAAGTTTAAGCTATTTTTTGTGTTTTTTTATGAAATATGTGAAAAGTTTGTAAAAAAATCCAAGGCTTGGGAGGGGGGCCGGGCCCTGGGTGCGCCCATGGGATTTACAAGGATGTATTCGGATTTATGGGGATTTATCGGGATTTCTTCGGAATTATTGGGATTTATAGGGATTAATGGGTTCTTATTAGGATTTATAGGAAACTATTGGTGATTTAACAGGATTTCTAGGGATTTATTAGGATTTCTAGGAATTTAATTGCCAAAAAGGATTTATGGTGTACAACATTTTGGGCAGATATTTACCCCTCGCTTGCACCCTACTGTAACTGCACCTCCATGTATGCCTTTGATAAAGGCTCTGCTGTGCCTTAGCCCCTGTCTTCCTAACCAGTGGCTTTCATGTGTTCCCCTTACCCAGAGTTTGACCTGGGACCTTATAATACACTTTGGTACCCCCAGGGCTGGTTCTGGTCCAATATATTTTTTTGACGATCCTTGTCTTGCTAGGTCGACAGCTTTTTCATTGCCTTGAATACCTCTATGTCCTGACACCCATAATAGTTTTATTCTATTGCGTTCCATCCTGGGATATACTCTGTATATGCATACATACAATAAATAAAGAAGTAAACACGGATCACCTAACAAACAGATAAATAAGCCGGCTGGCCTTCTTTGATCTCGGAGAATTCAACGATGGCTGAGCATTGGGAATCAAACTCAGAGCCGGACTAAAATAAATTTATCATAAAATATGAATGTTTCAGATTGTTGATGCGAAAAAATATTTTTACTGCCAGAAACAATAAAAAGATTAAAATAGTTTTGTTCTGCTAAAAATGGGAGCTAAAATGAATTTTAGAGTCTCGGCCGCGTAAAAATATTGTATCTTGTCCTCTGTAGGGGACTATGGAAATAATGTGTTTTATTGAATGAGAGATATGGGAAGCACAAAAAGAGGTCTTCGTCTTCGTTCAGAATACGTTAGCATGTTGTCGTTTCCAACATACAGCCAAACACAAAAAGAAAAAAATTGATTGCTTTTTTTGTTGTATTGGGATAACATTTATTAAGTTTCAAGAGGAGTAAAATTGTGAATTTTAAATATAAGAAGTTTGACATTGTAGAGTAATTTCTTAATTTACTGGAATCAGATATTATTTATTAGTTTTTTCGAAAAATTGAAAGTTTAAGGAGATACAGGGTGACCAAATAATCTTTACAATTAGCACAAAATTGCTTCACGGTAAATTAATATTTTAAAATTTAGTAAAATCCAATATTTAAAAAAAAATAGTTGTTTTATATGTATTCTTAAAAGTGTAAATAGTAGCATAATCAAAAATTATAACAAATTTGTGTCAAAAACTCTTGACCAAATGTTATATAATAGTGTATTTTACAGGGTTTAATTTAAATGATACATGAAACTTTAAGGGGTTTTGGAAATGGTCAAAACAAAGACTTTTTTCGCATAACATTTAGGCCTCTTTGTTTTTACAGTGTTAAAGTTAGCATTTTTTTTTTCGATTTTTTGTTTGTTTCTTAAAAATTATAACAGACCATTAAAATTTTGTGGAATTATGCATTACCAAAACGGTAATAATTAAGTTTCAAAATTATTCAAAAATATCTAAAAATATTGAAACCTATTACCCAAAAATCTGTTTTAAAAATGTTAATAAATTTACTGCTAAAATGACTATTTTCTCTTTTTATTAAGGGCCCTTTGTGGTCCAATTCGCCGCGGGGACAATTCACCGTAAGATTTTTTTGTTTTATGATGTTACCATTGGGAATTGTTTAAACAGTTGTATTTAGCTGACTTCATATATATTTGTTTGATTATAACTTTTTTCAAACCTTTCCAACATTTTTTTTATTAGGAAAATAAATAAAATGGCGGATCCAATGTGGCGGATCCAAAATGGCGGATTTTTCCGTTTATGGACGGATTTGTATCTAACTCGGACTGATGAGATTTTTAAGGTCGCTGATCATTATTTTTAACTTAAATTTAAAAAAATCAAAATGGCGATACAACATGGCGGATTTTTCCATTTTTTAACCGATGCATCAAATTCAGAACTTTGGGTATTTCAGGTCGATTCCCATTTTGACTTTTTTTAGTTTAAGTTAAAAATAATAATCAGCGCCCTGAAAGATCCTAAAGTTTCTAGTTTGACGCATATCGGTTCATAAATGGCAAAAACCGCCATTCTACATTCGTCATTTTATTTATTATTTCCAATTAAAAATTGCTGGATTGTATAGTTACCACCAAAGAAATAGTTTGAAAACATTATTTTTATTAAAAAATATTATTTGAAGTCAAAAGTAAATAAAACAATGGTAATATCATGAAACCAAAATCTCGCGGCGAATTGTTCCCGCGGCAAATTGTCCCCGCGGCAATTTGATTGGCGGCAAAATGTCCCCGCGGCAAAACGAGCCGCGGCCAATCAGCCAAACGCGGCGAATCGGCCGCGGTTAATCGGCCGCGGCGAATTGTCCCCTACCCTTTTAATTTGTGAACCTCTGCTTAATTTAAGGATCAAAATACCTATCTACAAATTTCCCTTTTCTACAAACTGAGCTTATGCCGGTGTTTCATACAAAACACCAAAAACTTTCTAAATAAAGCATTTTTAAATTTGAGATAAATATAACAAACCCTGCAAAAGTATAAAAAAAAAAGAAACAAAATCAAAGGGGTTGCAGATCTATATGTGCTTAAGAACTCTTTGTACTTAAATCATTTACAGATTCATCTCATAGGGCATCTAATTATTGAACACCTTGTATAGGATATGGCAAAAGTTTTTAAAAAATCGAAAGATAAAATAATGTATAAGTTTGCCTTATAGGATCCTGCGGAAATCGAAAATTACTTCGATTAAGAGTATACCGTCGCGTGGATTTACAGTCTCTTACGGCACAAACCGTTCCCATTGTTTAAAATCAAAAATAACATATATCAAATACAAAAATCACATCTACACACCACTAATGCTCAACACGTACTAAAAGTTTAAAAAATATTGAAATACAGAATGTGCCTCTGGAGTGGTTGACCCCAACATGGCAGGCTGCGTAAAAGATGCGCGTAGCACCCCCCACCACCTGAGTTCCCTATCTGTTTGTTAGGTGATCCGTGAAGTAAATACAAAACATGTACTAAAATACCTCGTTGATGCCGATGAAATAAAAGCTGTGGAAAAGTTTTGCATCGCTTTATTTACTTAAAACTGTACCTAAAATCCCAAGTGTTCGTTGATAAAAGATTATTTTTTGTTTTACCAATAATATAAATCCTTAAAAATAAAGCAATACATTATTGCATTTAGCAAAGCAATTGAAAATAAAAATGTGGGGATATTTTTATCACAGGTTACCCAAAAAAAAGATAAATAAGCCGACTGGCAGTCTTTGATCTCGGAGAAATCAACGATGGCTGTCATTCGGAGTCAATCTCAGGGCTGGATTAAAATAAATTTACTATAAAATATGAATGTTTCACATTGTTTTTACGAAAAAATGTTTGTATTGCCAGAAAAAATAAAAACCTTAAAATAGTTTTGTACTGCTCTTAAAAATGGGTGCTGAAATGAAATTTAAGTCTCGTAAAAAATTATATGTTGTCCTCTGTCGGGGACTATGTAAAGAATATGGGGTTTTTTTATTAGGATTAGTGTGGTGTAAAAAATTCATTAAAATTGTTCCCTATAGCCGTCTCAACTTTTAAATAGGATGACAATTTGTTGTATTTTTTGAGCATCACATCACAAAATACCATTCTGGGCTTAAACATGTTTAGCTAAATTTTCTTTCGCTATACGCTTACGTAGAACTATTTATATTTATTTTTATTATTATATTTAACTTCCAAGTAAGAGCGAAATTTGTTTTTCCAGAAAATATAATTTTAAACCCTTTAGCAACAAGGCTTTTGTACGTACTCTTAAGTCCTATTGAAGTGCTGATATAAGAATTTTATCTACAGTTTTATGAACAAGAAGAAGAAGAGCAAAGTGGGTTTCGTGCAGGCAGATCTTGTAGTGATAATGTTTTTTGTCTTAAACAAGTAATTGAGAAAAGGAGCGCCAGAAATATAGAGACTCATGTTACCTTTGTGGACCTACAAAAAGCATATAATACCGTTCCAGTAGAAAAACTATGGACAGTGCTAGAGCAGACTAATATCAATCATACATACATAAAAGCGATAAAAGAACTATACAAAGGGTCAAAATCTGAAATTAAAATTGGAAATCGACTTTCAAAAGAATTCCTGGTAACAAGGCTTAAGACAGGGATGTTGTATTTCTCCAACTCTTTTTAAAATATATATCGCAGTAGCTCTAAAAAACTGGAAACGGAAAGTGCACGGCATGGGAATACAACTTAACGACCGATTTACCATATTCACACTACAGTTTGCTGACGACCAAGTAATTGTAGCTAATGATAAAGAGGACATGGAGTATATGATGAGAAAGTTAATGAAAGAATACCAAAAGTGGGGATTAACAGTGAACGTGGACAAGACACAGTACTTATGTATTGGAAACGAATCCAGTGAGTTAGAACTAGACAATGGACAAGTAATATCTCCATGCAATGAGTATGTATACTTGGGTGTCACATTTGATAAGACAGGAACAGACTGTAAAGAACTGGAAAAAAGAATAGTAAAAGCAAAAAAGGTTATTGGATGTCTTAACAGTATTTTATGGAGCAGAGAGATAAAAAAGGATGTAAAATTTAACATATATGAAACAATGGTGAAAAGCACGCTGTTGTATGGAATAGAGACTTGTCGCGTAACAGGAAAATACAAAACAAAAATGGAAAGTGTCGAAATGGATGCAATAAGAAGATCAATGAGAATATCTAGAACAGATCACATAAGAAATGAGATCATAAAAGAAAGATTGGGAATCGAAGGAAGCATAACGGATGACATCACTAAAAGACAACTGATATGGTACGGCCATGTACAACGGATGAACGACGAAAGATTACCAAAGCAGGTCCTAGAATGGCAACCAATAGGGCGCAGAAAAAGAGGGCGTCCTAAACTAGAATGGCAACAGTCAATACAAAGATCAATGAGTCAAAAAAATCTGACAGAAGATGATTGTCAGGATCGAAGGAGGGGGAGAATAGGCGTCGGACAACGTAGAAAAACGTTCTAAACCGACTAAATATATATATTGTGGCCTATTAAAATGCGTTGGGTGACATTTGTGGCAGCTTAAAGACGTTGCCGCCATTTTGTGACACTGTAATTAGAATAATAACAATTTGCCAATTTGTGACACAAAAAAAACCACTGAATAATTAAACAAATATCTGGAAGCAGAACTGTATTTTCCAGCTAGGTAAAACATTGATATGCCCGGTAACTTTTATACAGTGGAGATGGGGGGGTTCAGAAATAAGAAAATTTTAAGTGCGCCACAGTGTTTAATACCAATGTTTTACAAAGAAGATCTTAAATAAAATACAGTTCAACTCAAACGTTGTAGCCAAACAATGAAACTCTACTTACTTCCGAGGCTTCCAGAGTATTTATGTAATTAAGAATAACCAAAAAAAATTGACTAATAAACAGATAAAATTCTAAAAGATTTTTAAATGAATCAAAATGACACAAATAGAAAGTACTTTATAGGTAGATGCACATATCCAGCAGGTCACAGTGTACCTACCTTTGAGTCAGTAGCGTAGGACTCAATTATATGAATGATTGTTAAAATAAAACATATATACTTCCAAAATTATTCCGTCATAGGGGAGATCTGGACCAAATATCTGCTGTCATCATTCTACGTTGGGTAAAATGAGACAGACAGCAACCCAGTCCGAGATCTACCCCATGAGGTAAAACAGTGTAAAGAAACCGCTAAAAAAATATAATCTCATCTCTCTTTTGTCTCCGCAAAGTTGGTCATTGGGTTGTACAAATAACACAAAAATTTAGTTCATCTTGTGTATTTCAAATATGGGGTAAAAATTATCAAAAAAAAATAAAGATGAAACCAAGTTGAAACAAACTCTTTCAAAGGTACAGTACAATTTAAAAGGAAGTTATGCCGCAAAATTTTGGTCATGACGTCATACCTGATCTTGCGTTTACAAGAATGCAAAAGTCGTACTTAATGAAAAATTATATGGAAAGTTATATGTAAAAAATTATATCTAAAGCTTGCTCCTACCTTGGTCCTGGATTATTGTATGTTAAAGTAATATTTTGTAAACCTGGTGTTGTTTCCAGACATTCCTGCTACTCCACCGGTCCCAGTTCTGCCCGCGCCTCCCCTCGTGCTTGCTTAGCACATGGTGCTAGGGCAGCACATGATGGTCAAAATGTAGCTGATTCTTGCCCGAGCGTAAAACCCTTTCCCAGGGTTACAAGGCTACACCCGGCTTCACACCAGCGTCCAGCACAACTGTCGATGGAATGGACAGGGCACGCTTATTTCCCGTAGAAACGGCGTAGGCCGACTTAAATCCCCTTCAAAAGGGTGTGAGCGTCACTTTAGATTCGCCTAAACACGACGACTCACAGTAAACCGTCTTTGGTATAATCCGCAACCACTGCAGTGCCAACAAATGCCAATAACCACAAAACAATGGCGACACCAACAGACGGCCACCAGCCCAGCCAAGATTCGTTAGGAAAGAGACCAGGCACTTTGTCGAGAACACAAAAAATGAATTGGCCGGAAACCGTTCGTAGATCTGGTGGGGCAGTACCAACCCAATTTTCCCGGTTAAATTCAAATAAGGATGCAAACCTATTTAAAAAAAACGCTCTCACCAAAAAAAAAACCCTAAATGCGGTTTGCGAAACTGGAGGAAAAACCGGCGGTTTTCAAACTAACCAATGAGGAAACACACCAACACCCTCGCATCGGTATATAGGGGGCAGCATCGACCAAGGGGATATTGAAATACGCAAAACGCGCATTGAGGTGTTGTCGGATCTATTTCCACGGTTGAAATTTTTATAACAAGGACGTCGAGACACCCTCCATACATAGACCGAACATTTGCCTACCGGACCCCTGCCAACATAGCAAGTAGGAGGAAAATAACCAGACGGACTATAAGAAGCTCAGCATTGAACCCATCAACTGTAAAATCAATTACTGGAGATCAGAGCTTGCATCAAACCCAGGAATATTCGAACACTCAACCAATTCCCATATGAGTAAAGCTATACTGAGTGTAGAATTTAGTTGTATTTTAGTTACAGTCTTAGTCAAAAGTTTCCTTTGCTCTTTATAAATGTTTTCTCTAAGATTCATATGGTTTAACGCCATTTTTGTAAAACATTTCTACATTAATAAAGTTGTTTCTGAACCTGAACCTAAAAATACACACTACTGCTTAAACTCGGCACAAGAGTGTTCAGATGTTAAGTTTGCTCCCCACTAGCTAGCCCTACAAACCCTTCAATCCGACTAACTGAGCTAGTTATTAACTTTATATAACTATGATTATATATAAATTTATATAATATAAAAATACGATTTTGTTTACTCTTTTAGTCCTGGTTTTTATTCCTCGTTTATCTCCCATTTACGAAAGTACATAACTCGTATTCATTTTATCTTCTCCTTATCAAATTAATAAAGATATCAAAGTGGGCCAATATCCTCCAAAATAAACATAAGCGAATGGAATGTTCATCTAAATGTTTCCTTCCTGTTACTGAAACCATTTGTGATGCGGCAACGCCGCCATTCCCCAGCAGAACAGCTGTTCATCTTCGTGAACGTCAACGAAAACTATGAACTTTCCCAGATAAACAAAACAATCGAAAGTTTTTATGTGATTTCTCCCGAAACCTGTGATCCTAAATTCCAATTACGATGTCCAGATAATACGGTGTGCGTAGTGTCCACAGTAATTCGATGGAATGTCTCCTTTATAAGGTAACTTTTTGGACACTATATAACCTCCAAACCTAGCTCTATAAAATACCCTTAATTTGTGTACAGAAAGACGAGTCGAAGAGCCTTGATTATTTACCTGAATAAACAAATATGTAACGTTGCCTTAAACGTAAAAATGACACGTTACAATATCTACAGTTTTAATTTTCTTTAAAGAATTTGCTGGTCAAAATATCTAACCCTTTTAGTAAATGTCAAATTTTGATATGAAGGATCTTTTTTTAATCAAAATACCCTACATTTTTAGATTTTTGTTTTCTTCTTATTTTAAAAATATTTACAGCATTTTCAGATAACGCATTAATAACATAAACAATGAATTTATCAGAACATACATGTTGTCAAGGAATGAATATATGACAATTTTTGCATACCTTTCATTTAAAAAAAAACAGTACATAAATATCAGCTTAACTCTATAATAGCTGAATACGAACAGATGGTTAATTATAAAAATTTATAAAACCAACTTTTTTTGCCCGAGAGAAACGAGAATCTTTCGACGAAAGGGTCTTTCTCCCTCGTCTTGAGCATTCATTCGAGAGAAAATCGCCCTCTCTCGACGAGACGAGATGTGAGAATCTCTCATCTCGGCGGCAACACTAGTAATAACTCCGTCACTCTTCAGCCAAGGGTCTAGCCTTCTGACGATTTGCAAGTAATTTCATATTGAACTAATGATTAAGTGCAAAAATTGTCAGAACATTACCTGGAGACATATTTATTGCAAATGTTTTCGCAACAATTGTCACAGGTCTGAGCGGAAATAATAGCGCCTTCAAAATTGTTTAACCCCTACATCTCCGTCACGTTTCCGGCTAACATTCTGACAATTTGCAAGTAATTTCATTTTGAACTACAGACTAAGTGAACAAATTAATTGAAGCTATCCGATAGTTACTCTGTAAACTGTGAACATTTGAGGGCTGTGTTTCCGAGAAATATTGTCAATAGCAGTTCTGGAGTGCATATCTCTTAAATGGACCCTAGGTTAAATTATTATTGACACTACTGCAAGATAAGATGTATGTAATTATATTATTATTATTATAACAATTAAAAGTTACGAAACAATAGCAGCAGCGCCTTTGTTTTTACACAGTCAGAGGATTATAATCGCTTATCAATTCTACAAAATATTTTCTATCCTGTTTATGACTTTAAAATTAGCAAAAAAACAAGTTGATGCAGATTATTCCATCGACAACAATGCCACTGCAATGCAATGAACTTTACAAGGTCGGCGCTAAAAGCGAGTTCGATTTTTTTTTGCTTTCGAAAAAACAGTCGAGTTATAACACTCGACGGGCTTACAACTGACAGTTCAAGACGATACGATACTAGACTAGTGCTAACACTGTCTTAAGCAATGGTGCTAACCAAATAGACCACAAATATAATCCGCAACTTATCCGACTAATGCTTAAAGCTATACTTTGGTCTGAAGGTCTCTTGAATGTATAAAAATTACTAACGGTTCGTTTTTGAGTTATTTGCCTCCAATTGGCGCATACATGCACGTTCGACCTTGTCATTCTGGGTGCTAAGCATGGGTATCTGAAACAGATAAATAAATTTGGTGCAGATTATATCTACATCATTATTTCATCTCCTTCCATTTTATGGTGCTGTTCGGGCTGAAAGAGGCCGAAATGCAGTGTCCCCGACCTACTTTTACCTCTGAGGACTTGTCCGTGAAACTTTTTCGTTAAAACTTTTCACCTCGTGAGCTTCCTTCAAATTTAAAAAAAATCCAGGGCTCAGAATGTTTATAGGGAGCAGATTATATCTGGCTTCGTCGCCACGGCAAAATTAGCCTCAAAATCGAGGCAACACTGACCGAAGCTACTTGTCAGTTGGTCTCTCCTCAGTAAACACCATATCTGTCTGTGTGAGATACTCTCATCATGATTTCATCTCCTTCCATTTTATTCGTTATGCTTGGGCTGAATGAGTCCGTGAACTTTCTTCAAATTTTAAAAAAATCCAGGGCTCAGGATGTTTACTGGGAGCAAATTATATCTGTCTCCGTCGCCACGTCAAAATTGGCCTCAAAACCGAGGCAACTCTGACCGAAGCACAGTAGTTTCCCGTCGAACATTTTTGGCCAATAAGGGTTATATTATAACTACCTTTAATCTGAGGGTCTAGTAGGTCTAGAAAATAAAAAACACTTAAACAAAATAATTCCTACAGTTGTCAAAACGAAGCGCCCTGTCGATGTTCTACAATCACGCTGATGAAAGTCCTGTTTTTCGAAAAAAATTGTTTAAGTTTGTTTATATATATATTAAATTTATTTAGAAAGATATCATAAAAATTTGATATGGAAGCTGCAGAACGACATAATCAAATACTAAACCATTTATTTAAAGTTTGATTTTTTGTACAGAGCAGTTGTTTTGAAGGGTTGTTTTATTGGTGACTAAAAATGACTGAAATTTTTTGATTTTTTTTTAATAGAATAAAATTATGTTTCCGTTTTCAACTGTTTTTACAATTCATGGTGTTTTTATTACAACATTATCTTAAGATAATTCTAAGAGTTAAAAGAGCGCCCGCCTTGTCCCGCTTAAAAAGATATCAACTCTTTTATATTGCTATTCATCAATGCTAATTTTTACAATGGAGTACATTATATAGTATACATTTAAAAAAAATGAATACTGAGTAATTTTTTTTTGCCTAAGGAACTAAGAAAAACCTACAGTTTGTCTACTTAGCAGCAATCATTTATACAATAAAAAAAATTAAAGGCAACACCAGTTATTTAAAATTTCAATTTCTCCTTCAGTTTTAAGCAAAGTAAAAAATATATAATATAAATAATTACTGATTAGTACAAATTTTAAAACCCTAGGTACAATTTTTATAATAAACTTTTTTCGAGATATAGTTCATACTTACAAGCGACCCTGTATATCTCCTAAACCGTAAGAGATAAAGACCCTATATGTATGTCATACATACAGGGTCTCTAGTAAGAGACTGCTCAACTGACAGAGTTACAAAACACTATTTTTAAATATAATAAGGATATTTTAAGGTGAAACCATTATTATTGTATCGAAAATTCTATAAAAATGTATGAACTAAGATTGGCTTTTTGCATAAGTTTGTGCAAAATTTAGTCTTTGAGATTTATCATCTATTTTTTTTCTTTTGGAATGAACCTTTTTTATTTTATGTTTAAATTTGCCGTAGTAAAATTTATATTTGATTACTTTTTTTATATATTTTCTTTCTTTTACTTTTTTTAATTATCCAAAAGAAGACAAAAAAACTAAAAGAAAAAATATAAAAATTAGCTAAATTAAAAAAATATATAAATTTATAAACATTAAAATCTTAAATGGGATACGTCATAGAAAATTTTACACAGAATTTAAAAATCTAATAAAAAAATTCCATTCCCTAAAAATAATCAACTATATGTTATATCTCAAATCACAGTTAGTGACAGATTAAATTTAATTTAAGAAATTAATTCTAGGTAAAAAGAAATAAAAAAAGTATTAAACGGCAAAAATAAATAACAAGAATTAAAAAAGTTATGTGGAGTCTTTTCACAATGCAAACTTTTCAGAAAGCCCTCGTAGCTCGAAAACTGTGTGGTGTATCAAAATATAGTTTTCATATTCAAACTCGTCTCGAAATTCAAGCTCAGGACATCTCTAACCATTTGTTGCTATCTATGCTAGATATACTACCCTCAAATTTCGACAAAATTGGACCACCCTGTACAAACTGTTTTGAGTAACCAAAGTCCAGATGTATAAGAAATTATAATGTGCCTAACAACTCATGCTAAAATTATACTTTTAAGCGTAATTTACTTGATTCAAACAGAAAATATTAATAATAACTCATATAACCTACTTATGGCCAAAAAAGTTGTCTAAGAAACTACTGTGCGAAGGTGTAAATTGACAGTTGGTCTCTCCTCTGTAAACACCATATTTTCATCTTTCTGTTTCAGATACCCACATCATCATTTCATCTCCTTCCATTTTATGGTTATGCGCGGGCTGAACGAGGCCTAATGAGGGCGAAACGCAGCGTCCCCAAGCTTCCTTTACCTCTGAGGAATTGGCCGTGAAACTTTTTCGTTAAAACTGTTTACCTCGTGAACGTCCTTTATATTAAAAAAACTCCCATGCTCAGGATGTTTACTGGGAGCAAATTATATCTGTCTCCGTCGCCACGTTAAAATTGGCCCTCAAACCGAGGCAACACTGACTGAAGTTACAAATTGACAGTTGGTCTCTCCTCACAGTAAACACTATATTTCATCTTTCTGTCTCAGATATCCACATCATGATTTCATCTCCTTCCATTTTATTGGTTATGCTCGGGCTGAATGAGGCCAAAACGCAGCGTCCCTGAGCAACCTTTACCTCTGAGAACTTTCCCGTGAAACTTTTTCGTTAAAATTTTTTACCTTGTGATCGTTCTTTAAATTTTTATAAAGTCCAGGGCTCAGGGTGTTTACTGGGAGCAGATTATATCTCTCTCTGTCGCCACGTCAAAATTAACCTCAAAACCGGGGCAACTCTGGCTGAATCTGCAAATTGACAGTTGGTCTCTCCTATGTAAACACCATATTTCATATTTCTGTTTCAGATACCCACATCATCATTTCATCTCCTTCCATTTTATGGTTATGCTCGGGCTGAACGAGGTCGAAGTGCAGCGTCCCCAAGCTTCCTTTACCTCTGAGGAATTACCCGTGAAACTTTTTGGTTAAAACTTTTTATCTCATGAACCGAAAGCACTTTTCAAAGGGCGAAGTCTAGCTGACAGTCCACCTACTCAACATTAACCTTTAATAAAAAAAAATCTAGGGGGGAGGAGGGTTAATTATACAATTAGCCCGATATTTATTAGCTAAAAGAGTATATATTTTTTCCTAGGGGGGTAATTACCCTATTACCCCCCTCCACCCTCAAATCCGCCTTTGGCCCATCCAAAAGCAACTTAACTTTGTAAATACTTGATAATTATTTTATTTGTGAGTCTAGACCACTTAAATTTTAACAACCTAAAATTTGATTACACGTGTCCGTTTTATGTGGTTGATCCAGATTTGCGTAATTAAGCGGACGGATAAATTATCACCTTTATGCTCTCGAGAAAGAACTTGCTGGACACGTGCACTCCGTGTAAATATATGTGATGGTTATATAGGGTGTCCAAAAAGTCCGAGCCCACCCAAATATCTTCTGAACTATTGAAGATAACTTAATCATATTTGGCAATGATCGATAACATAAAGAGATCTATTTTATTAAGGGGTGGGTGTGCCGGCTCTTTATTAGGGGGCGGCATAGGGGCGGCCAACTTAATTTTTTTAAATTGAAACCCCAACGAGTAATACCTCGTTAATAATCTCTTTAAAAACTAACATTTTGACATAACTGCCAATTGTCTACCTAAAATCTGTCAAAAGCAATAGACTGCCAAACCTAATTCTTTCACTTTTCGTTTGTTGATTTAAACGAAAATCCTATTGAGTGAGATCTTGTTTGAAAGGTCTTTGAAAAGCCAACATTTTGGCGTAACTGCCCCTTGCCTATGTCAAACATGTCAAAATCTATCGACTCAAATTTATTCTTTTACTATTTTAGGCAAATTTGAGAAGCTTTGTCTAACCATAGCTTCGCAAGGTCTTCCAAAAACTAACAAATTGACGTAATTGTCACTTGTTTACCTCAAACATTTTTTCTACAATTTGAAGTGTTTAAAATGCCACGATCAAAAGAAGATAAAAATGAAATAATTTGTTTATGGGCTAAACGCCTTTTCAACAATACGTTTACCGACAGCCTGTCCCATAAAAAAATAATTTCACTTTTAAGTTTATTTGATCGTGGCATCTTAAAACACCAATTTGTCAAAAAATTTAGAAAATATGTTTGACGTAAATAAGTGACAGTTACGCCAACATTATAGTTTTTAAAAGATCTTTCGAACATGCTATGGTTACACAAAACTTGTGAAATTTGTCAAAACTAGTATAAGAATAAGTTTAGTACTCGACAGATTTTAACATGTTTTACACAGGCAAGAGGCAGTTACGCCAAACTGTTGATTTTAAAAAGATCTTTAAAACAAGTTATCATTTAATAGTATTTTTGTTTAAAACAACAAACTTGTTAATTAAAAGAAATCTGAAAAAATTAGGTTTGACAGTCCATAGCTTTTGACAGAAATTTGGAAGTTATGTCAAAATGTTACATTTTCAATGACCTTTAAAATGAGCTACTACTCTAAAAATTTTAAGTTTATCGCCTCTACGCTGTCCCCTAATATAGGGGCGGTACATCCACCCTTTCATAATATGGATATCTTAATGATATCGATCACTGCCAAATTTGGTTCAGTTATCTTCAATAGTTCAAAAGATATTTGGGTGGACTCGGAATGTTGGGACACCCTGTATTTTGCGACATAAAGAGAAATAGAAATCACCATTAAAAAACTATGGACCGGGAATTAGAAATAAGTGAAGTAAGGGAGCGGAACAACAATAAAGGTGTTTACATATTTAAACTAAAACAATAAGCTAATACCCTCTTCCTTCTAAAAGACTGGAAACGGCTTTGTCTGACATTAGGCAACGTTTCCACTGAAGCAAGAACATTAACTTATAGAAATAAGTTATAAGGGACCTTTTGCAGGCACTCCATTAGCGAACTTTACCCTTTATTAATATTACATTAAACAACAGATGTCACGTGATAATTAGAAGTCCAATTTTGAACATTTGCAGATATTTTTATTTACGTTATTTTTGTTATTCTTTATTTATCTGTCAAAAGACTGTTTTGTGTTCCAGGCAAAATTAATTAAAATGCTACGAAAACAACTAAGGAAAAACTGAAAAACCAATACCAGTGAAAAACCGCCAGGATAATATAACTGTGCACTTCTTTTTATTTTTTTAGACACATCACAGAACATTGATGACTTTTGATTAGTTGGTGAACACTGTTGACAAAATAAAAATAAATCTGTGGATTACCCCGCACTGGTAGCTCTTAAAATAATCGTCTGGTGTTAAAAATATTTTCAATTTACATTAGGGACATTTTGGGCCAGGTAAAATAACAGAAAAGTTGACAGCTGTTACCGTTATTGTTACTAAGAATAACGGTAACATTCAGGGCAAAAAAGATAGATTTTGGAACACTTAAGATAACACAACACAAACGTTAATTTAGTAGTTTCACACACCTTCAACTTTTTGTTTATTTATATTTGTTAATTTATTTTTATTAGATTTATGGCTTTTTACAAACCAAACTACCGAATTATAGTAAACAATTCCACTGCATTAAACAAAACAATACAAAACTAACCTTAAAAAATAGCGGTAACATTAAAGGCCGGTCACCGGAAGTACCGGGCGCCGTTACCGTACATAACAAAAAAGGAGCGAGAAGCTGCTAATGCGCAGACTCAGTAATAACAATAACGGTAACAAAGTGTAAAATACGCGACCCAAAATATCTATATTTTGTCATAACGTTATATGCGCGGCGACACATTATCCTTTAATAAGCGATAAAGTTCAAAGCAGGTCCCTGCGCATGCCTGAAATAACGGATAAGTGTCTCCAATGAGCAAGAATAAGTTATAAGAAACTTTATGATACGATTTGTTTCTTCTTGTTGCCGTAAACATGAAACCTTCAGAAACAGTTATAAACTTTTTGTTTCTATTGAAGCAACCAAGATTGTTAGTTGTTTACTCATCTTTCCTGTTATTCAAGCAATATGGGGCAACTTTTTGATACGATTCGACTTTTCTTGTTGCTGAATACATGAAGCATATACAGAAACAAATATAAACTTTTTGTTTCCTTTGCCCCAACCAAAACTACTTATTTACTCATACTTCCTGTAATCCAAGCAACATTGAGCAAATTTTTGTTTCTGAAGATTTATTTCTTCTGATTGCTGTAAACATTAAATTTCCGAAACTATAATAATAAACCTTTTGTTTTCATCGCAACTATAACACATTTGTTTCCGAAATATAGAGGAACATTCAGCAACTTTGAAGAACATTTTTGGAAACAGACCACAAAAACACAAAAGTTGCTTAAGTTTGTTACACTGGCAACACAGGCAGCTAAACTAGCGACAAGAAGCTATAACCGGCATTTGTTTCCGAAACATAGAGTAACATTCAGCAACTTTGAAGAACATTTTTGGAAACAAACAACAGAAACACAAAACTCCTTCAATATTGCTTCAGTGGAAACATAGCTTTAAACAGGCGTAAGTGTTGTCCTTGGAAAGTTGTCAGTAATTGACCGTGACCAAGAACATCCAAAACACAGGGTCAAAAACCGAGCTAGTCCGGGCATTGCTCAAAAAAAAAAACACTCGACCTTTTTTCGCCTTTTTTTCGGGGGCCTATGCATCGACATGGCTCTGGGTGCAGGTGAAAACCCATTTCAGGCCAAATACCCGAAATTTCGGGGTCACAGACATTAGACGGTGCAGACGTCCGACGGTCGTCCGCAGGATGAAACGCCTGGCCTAAAATTGCATTATGTGGTTCTGTTTTTCTCCTTCAATTAATAGTCCAGTTTACTTACTGTTGATTTTTCAAGCAGTGATCGCTTCTGGTAGTGGTATACTTATACGACGTGACGGGTCCAAAATGATGTAAGTAATAGAAACCAGCTCTTTAGCATCCAAGTCTCGAACACCTAGTTACTATATTCCAGGCTGAAGTCTTTGCCATTAAACTCTATGCCTCGTGGATCATTGATTACAACGGGAGCCACAGGACAAAAAAATAATGTTCTGATTTTCTAGGAGGACTGTAAGGAGATGAAGGGACACACAAAACGTTGTTTTATAGACCAATCTCTTGTTTATCGATATTTCTTATCCTTTTTCTGGAGTTATTAAAAGTTTAATCCGTCAACCTACAGCAGGTTGAATGTTGTTGAATATCTCTTGTAGCTCCTTGAGTGTCGATTCTTTGAGGGTTGACATCATATTCCCTGAGTGAGTCTTAGTCTAAGGTAACAGGTCTGCACTAGGTCATCTAATAATACAAAGCGCGAATGTGTATGTGTATGTGTGTGCATTCAGAAATCCGCGCGGTGGCGGGCTTCGGCGATCGACTTCAGGCCAATGGACTATTCAAGGCAGTCAGTCGGCCAGTCGGACGAACTCCCGAAGGCCTCAATATCATAGCCTAATAAACAGAGCACTGTCTAGCAGAGTTGCGTAAACCATTTTCCATAAACCTCATCTATAAGATTTCATATCTACATGAATGTCCTTTCCTGCTGAGTATGTGCGGAATAAAGGCTCTTTAATTACTAAATTGAAGCTTTTTGGCGGTGTTCGAGAAACTCGGAAGAGGGTGAGCTGCTCGAAATCCCCAGTGATTATCCTCAGATAAATAATCTGTTTAAGAAAGTGGAAGTATGGTAGTTAAAAAAATTCTCAAAAGCTCTAAGAAAATTCTCGTAGGAGGGAGAACTAAATAGGTACCTATATAATCAAGTTCTTCCTCATCAATCCTCACACTTGGTAGAAAAGATATATTGGTGACAAAGCTGTTACCAGGGCACTGTCTTCTTGGGTTTAGTGATGAGGTAGGTGATAGGAATGCGGTGCCTCAGTAAACATCGCTCAATCAACATTCTGGGAATTAATTCGTCCTTAAGTTTCCGCTTCCGCACACTTGGTGGAAGACATATATGGAAGTAGTGATAGAGCTGTAACCACGGTAGTATCTTCACCGGTAGCAGAGCTTTAACCAGGGCACACTTTTCTCGAGTGTTCATAAAACTCAGAACAGGACGAGCTATTAAAAGTCCACATTGATTATCTTCAGATCAACACACTGTATAAGGATGTGGAAGTATGGCAGTTGGGAAGATTCTCAAAAGCTGTAAGAAAAAAACAGGAAAAATAAGCAGACTAATAAACCGTTTAAGTTAGTGAGAGTATGGCAAGTGAAAAGATTCTAAAAAGCTCTGAGAAAACATGAGAAGTTAAAAATGAGACAGACCAGACTCCTCGTCGGAGGGAGAACAAAATACCTCTAAAACAAAGGACCTTTCCCAAAACCTCTGAGAAAACACAGAAGAAATGAGAAGATAAAAATGAAACAGTCCAAACTCCTCGTCGGTCGGAGGGAAAAGAAAATACCTCCAAAACAAAGTCCCTTCTCACACTCGGTTGAAGGGATATTATGAGACTAGTTACAGAGCTGTTATCAGAGCACACTCTTCTCCGGTTATAGGACTGCGTTGTTTAAATAAACGTCTTAATTACTATTTTGAGAATTATATCGTCGTTAATGTCCTCTCCTGAACAGGATAATCAGGAGCTACTCAAAGTCCCCAGTAATGCGATCAATAAACTGTTTAAGGAAATGGAACTATTGCAGTAGAAGAGATTACCAAAAGCTCGGAGAAAACGCACTAGAAATAAGCAGTACCAAAATGAGGCAGACTAAACTCGTCGGAGGTAGAAGTAAATACCCCCAAAACTCTTACCAGGGCACCCTCTTTTCAAGTGAGAAACTGCGTTCCCTTAATCTATCTCATTATAGTATAGCAGACTCACAATGTCGATCGATTGTCTCTTTACGATGCCAAGTGAAACGCTTATGCAAAGAAAAATCTTGCACGAAATTGATTTAAAATCCTGTGTGTTGACATGAGTAGCGTTTCTTTGTGTAAGTACCCGTAAATTTTAAGTCTCTTCCTCTTTTTTGAAAACTGGGAGTGTCAATGGTGTATAAACAATCTTCTAGTTACGATCATCGTTTCTTCGTGTACACTCAGGTTTTGGATATTGAAGACTTGGAGGCTCGATAAATGTTTGAGAGAGATAAGATAGAGTAGAGTTGGATCTATTTGATTGGGCTAAAGCACCTTGTGGCTAAAGGACGCTAGGTAGGTCTGGTGTGCAGAACTGTTGTTGTTGTTATGCTCTGATGGTGATGTTCTCCTGTACGAGGTCGCGAACCAGACTCGACGAAAAGCATTCCGAAAACTTTACTTCGGCAAGCAAATTATACGTCTCATGAACTGTGTGCTATTATTACCTTAGCTCACTTATGGCCTGAATATTACAACAAACTCTACATGGGTGCTAACTTTTAAAGATTCACTCCTTAATGCTCTTTGAAATATGATAAGCTAATAAAAAATCGAAGTTTTTTGCGAAATGTTTACAAGTTATATTTTAAGCGTTCTCGCCTTGATCTTGAATTTGAAACTAAAAATAGGAATTGCCCAATATTATTTTATGTAATGTGATCGTGAAACAAACACTATATATGCAAAAATTTGACGCAGGTAGTTTAAAAAAAATTAATCGAACAAAACATGTTTTTTAACAAACAAAAGATTTGACGTTGTTTATTGTGTTTTTCTGTTTATTACCCGAGAAAAGTTTTGAACAAATGAAATAGAGGTCAAATACCGCCGACAATACACGGTTTTTTCTATCGAGATAAAATTTCGTTTAATGTGATACCTCATATTCCAAGCTATGGAAATACTTTACTAGTTTTACATTTTCACAACTCTTTAACTTGTTACCCAGAAGAAGGCTATCCATCCTCTAAGATTGTTAAAATTGACAACAATAGGTAGTTCTCGAATGAAAAAAGATTAATATAACTAATTTATCAATATACCTAATGATGCACTAATGTAGGTGTAAACCTTGGTGCAAAAAATAAAAAATAAAGCGCATTCTAAAATAAATTGAGTAATTAATGCCATATTCCCGAAATTTACGCATAAATAACTGCCAAAAAATTTGGCATCAAAGCAGAAGAAGATTAACCGACGTAAAGCAAGGTTTTTGCGGCGCATCTGACCGAGATCTTTACGCTAGTAATGGGTTTTTTTTTCAAAAAAGAAAGGTTTTCTTAATTTAGAATTTATTTAAACTTAAAATTAGCAGAATTTTTTATTTTTAATTTGTGCGCAACTTTATTCGTTGTTTTATTCCACTGGTACTAATCATTGTAAATGCAGAAAATGTAACCCCTACCAGTAAAAATGTCTATATTTTTTTTTAAATCGAGCAAAAGCAAAAAAATGGTGCAGCTATTTAATTTTTTTTTTAGATTCAGTGGCGGCTTGTGACTTTGGCAATAGGTGACGCAGGATATCCCCCCCATTTTTTATACACACATATAAAAAATAAAAATACAATAATATGCTAATAATGTAAATATCTATTCTATAAAGAACCTCAATTAAGTAAAATCAGCGAAATCATGGAGGTAGTAGGATTCACGATGATGCAATTGCAATTTAACTTAAATTTTACTGCTTGTATGTGACACAAATTTGACTATCCTTTAAATTTTTGAACCACGATTCTTTAAAATGTCGAATGTACACTTTGTCCTTAACCTAAGCCAGTTTGTTTACGTTCAATATAGGGGAGGGCTTTTCAGAGTTCAAAAAGTATTTTTCGTCGTCGTCTTTCCACCTCGGAAATGGTTTGCCCAGTAAAACACTTACTGCATCGTACACAGGGAACATTGTGCAAAATAATTAAAAGAAAAACCGTATCAGAACCGAGTGTTAACAATACACCTGATTCGTTACCCTGCGAAAGCATAGGACGTTGTCATGAAAACCAACGGTGAATTGCGTCTTTGGGCGAGCCGCTATCAAATTTCGATTTTTCTAAAAAATTCTGAGGCTTTAACTTCTCTAAATCCGTTTCTTATCAAAACATTGGATATAATCATGACTACTTTTGTACATGTTTGTTTTTTGCAACAAAATATATCTGGATTATCAATCTGACATTTCTAAAAATTGCGCAAAACTCCCATTAGTATGTATTGTAAAAAACAAAATTAGCGAATTCTTTTGTTTTTTGAGCCAGCAAAAGTAGGTCAGAGTTCGGTATTTCGAATAAGATGGCCTCATTTGTTTGCTCGGTAATTGTTTATTACGTATTTTGGTCTCAATTGCTTTTTTGTCAATGCTTATTTTTGTTGCTCATCAAAATGACTATTATCTCAGAATGTTGCGCGTTGTTGGCACATTTTAAACTTTTAAAAACCTACTCATCCAAAACTGTTTCAAAAATTATCTTTTTTATTGCGTATTATCTTTAAACAGAATACATTTTCCAAAAATTGATACTAAATGAGGCTTCTTTGATACCTACGCTAGACTTCGTTTTTTGAGGTTTTCTTGGATGGATTTTTTTTATCGAAAGCTTTTTTAAAATCAATAAGTTAGACATAGGTATAGATTAAAGTGGTACATAGTAGCACGGATCACCTTTAAGGTCTATTTTCCTGTCCGAGTCATTTCTCCTCT
Organism: Aspidapion aeneum; assembly: GCA_963576565.1. NCBI lineage: Eukaryota > Metazoa > Arthropoda > Insecta > Coleoptera > Brentidae > Aspidapion > Aspidapion aeneum. The sequence goes on along the minus strand of OY755048.1, from coordinate 13,454,990 downwards.
AAAAGGAGTGTCGGATTCCTACCGATTAAAACCTGGATTATGACTCAAACTGCACTGCAGTCATTAATTATGTCCCCTGTACAAGTACATACCAGGTTTGTACAGGTCCCTAATGAAGCTGTCCCTAATCACCGTGGGTACTACAAAGTTATTAAGAATGCCGAAGCACACACCATCCCATAGGTTGAAAAAACCTGCAGATCGTTGATTTAGGCTTCCAGTTACATGACGCATCATTGGTCAGCCACCCATTTACCCATGGATCGAGACCCCTTTAGTCGCCTCTTACGCCAGGCCTAGGGGTTAACCTGATGCTATTCATATCTGGCATCATACAGACAACATATATATTTTTTTCTTTTTTGATATTTTTTGTTTCCTTTTACTCTTAGGACAGAATTTTTTAAGAGCAGTAAACCAAGTGATGAACGTTAAGTAACTTCATGCCAAAAATAAATCGAAAAAAAATGCAAGCAGATTTTTTTGCAGGCGTTCCCCTTTACTGTGTTGGACTTGTGGTTTATTTCGAGCGATGCCGATGTTTTTATTTTATTCTTTTCGATTTTTTTTTGCCACTGAACTGAAAATAACTAAAAACGAAAATCACCGTGCTAGAAGAATAACAAACTACCTATCTCATCCTGAATTCAAAATTAATTAACTGTCATAAAAAAGTGTTTATTTTAGAAAGAAAATCTTATTTATTCCGCAAAAGCTTTTATCTATATGTACAAGTCCTCGTTCCTGGTCTTTCACACAGATTTTTAAAAATATGAAAAATCTGAAATTAACCGAAAAATATGAAAGAAATATCAATGAAAATCTAAGTTTTTTGGTCCCCTTCCAAATCGCCGGTTAAGCCAAACCCCAGTTCTTTTTAGAAAAAATTATTTTAATTATTTTTCTTTCTAAAATTTTACACCGATAGAAACTGGCGTCCGACGACTACAGTAGCTCTTTTTCAAGATGGCGGCCAACTTACATAAAAATCTAAACCAGGCACCCAACCATAACTTGTAATACCTCGATTTTGACTAATTTTGGGTCGAGATATCCATTTCCTGTGATAAAAATATCACACATGTTGCCATTTTGCTTTTGGGTGCCATTTTTTCAATATGGCGATCCTAAATTTGACACATTTCCCAAATGCAATTTTGACAACATAATAAACGTAGGAGCTTCCATTTTTATTTTGGAGGCCATTTTAAATATGGCGGCTTTCAATGTACAATATACTTAAAACTATACTATATAATATAACAATTTAAACCAATTTTGGTAACAAATAATACTAAAAGTTACTTTCTTTTGTATGTTTGAGTTATTTTTAGCTTTAAATTGCTTTATTCTTGCAGCTGAGTAGGGTCTGATCTAAAAATAACCATTAAATGTTAATAAAAATATGATTATAAAGCAATCTTAATTACATTGTTACATTGTTTGATTTTCACAAGCTCCACGACAATTCCCACATGCTGTGGTACAGGGGAGGTGGTTTCGGCGGCAATTGCAACGCAAATTATCGCATCCTATTTGATAACAGCACTTTCCCAGATCTTTAAAAGACTTCCATATCTCGGAAAGAATGGCAACATGTGTGATATTTTTATCACAAGAAATGGATATCTCGACCCAAAATTAGTCAAAATCGAGGTATCACAAGTTATGGTTGAGTGCCTGGTTTAGATTTTTACCTAAGTTGGCCGCCATCTTGAAAAAGAGCTACTGTAGTCGTCGGACGCCATTTTCTATCGGTGTAAAATTTTAGTAAGTTTTATTTAAAGTCAAAAAATATTCCTAATGTGTTTTTTTTAAATAAGTCATTTTAGGATATTTTAAAAGATGAAGTCGGCCATTTTTTAATTTTAACCAAGCAACTGTGTGTGTCCAATGCATGCACACGCATGCATTGGACACACGAATATTCGTTTGCAAGGAACGCGGACGTGAAAAAATACGCGATGCCTCCTTGTTCTGTCTCTCTCATTCTTACAGTGCCAGCGGTCTGCAGAATACGAGAATCTCCGCAGCCTTTTTTATCCCAATAGCGATAATAGGAATGATGAAATTAATAAATGGAGAGTTGACCCAACATTTAAGCGTAAAAAATCTTTTGTAAAGCAAAGTCAAACTTTAAATAATTTGCAAAATAAAATTTTCCATATGCAATTAATCAAAATGTATTACGCAATCTTTTGAATAAAAATTAATGAAAAAAATGCTTATTATGAATATTTTTGTTGAATATGAGGTAATTAACTTGAAATATGATATGAAAAAAAATTGAATTTTATCTAGGGTAGGCAATGCCTTTCCGCCTACATTGTATCTATAAGCGTGTCTCCGGCAATACATGAAGCCAAAAAAGTGAGAAAGATGTATATGAACTTCACATACTCTTTCTCGGCTTAAAAATGGTCTCTTTGCGTAATAAGACACCCGCTATATAGTCTGATAATATATTTGTTAGGTATAAACTTTGTTAGGGCATAAGATGAGGCATAGCCATCCATTCTCACACGCGATGCTTGAAGCTAAGACCCCCATTTAATTCTTAATGTTTCTTTTTCGGGTAGACAGGATTTCAGTTTCTGCCCATGCGTCAGTTTTGGTAGTTTCGAAACATACCCCGTTACGTCACTACATTATTTGACAATTGTCAAAAATTGAGGGCTATGTCTATTTTTTTTTCTAAAAACTAGCCAATTGTGGATTAAAATTGTAGTTTTTCTAAAATTAATTGTGCAGATTTATTGAGGACAACATGAAGCAACATGTTTAATAGCATTATAAACCACTCTTAAATTTATTAACAAATTATAAAGAAAAATACTCTGCCAATATATGGGCACCTAAGCTCACACTGAGTACTATAGTTATAGTGTACATGTGAGCTAATATAACTAAAAACTGAAATATATTTTATTTAACTGCAGACTCAATTGCCTGTCGTTTGATACCACACAAGCCATGTTTTGACTTAAACTCTAGCTTTTGAAATATACCCCACCCTTTTTTTTCATTAAAATTTATTTTGTTTAACTCCTGCCTCAATTACCTTTCGTTTGATATCACACACGCGATATTTTAACTTAACTCTATTTTTAAAGTCTACCCCCACCCTTTTATTCGGCTTTGGTTCGATGGATTTTGTTCATTTTTAAATGGGACCATCTCGACCCAAGACCCAGCCTAGGTACCAAATTTCATTCAAATCGAGCAAGCGGTTTTTGAGTTATGCGCGTTGGTCGTTACAGACAGACAGACAGACAGACGGCGCAACAAAAAAGTATCAAAATCTTCTGAAACGCAAAGATATATAAAAAATTTTGAATTCGGGGAGTAACTTTTTTTTTCGAAAAAATTAGGATTACCATACCATACACTACAGTACTTACTTATGGAATGCCACTCCCTTACTTCTCCCGGACATTTTTGCACAAACCGCACATGTTTTACGTGAATCATTTAACATTTTTCACAGAAAAAAACATACTTTTACGACAAATGCAAAATACCGCAAAATGTAAATAAACAACAAATATGGCGTCCATCCACACCGCAGCTGTGTATCTACGTGAAAAAACACACGAATGCGCACTTGAAAACTCGCATCTGCGAATTTAAATTTGTCATTGTTTCCAAAGCAAGCTATGAGTTCTTCACTTTCGATATTTTGAACATGTATTTATGCTCTAACGTTTTTGTGTCCATTGTTTAAATACACTATACAAAAGGAACAATTTCTTGATTATCGTGGAGTTCAGTGGTTTCGGGACGCCTTGAGTTTTAAAGGCTGTTGCAAAACAAGTGCAACAACCCGGTATATGTATGCAGATAAGAGGCCCAGCTAGGGTTACGTTACGCCGCCATTTTCGATATTATGTCTGTTAATGTTAACCAGAATGTAACCAAAGATAATAAGAAGTCCGATGGCTTAATATATTACCAGACATACCTGCACATGTAACTTAGAAACCGTTGTCTCGTCTTGAAGGGTATACTTAAAGTTAACCACGTAACTTTCATGGTTCAGTTCATATTTTGCTGGGTTTGTACCACGGAAATCAACAGTATTTTGATTAAATAGGATATTTCCAGGCCCGGACTGGCCAAAAAATTTACATTTATTGAATAATTAATATAAAAAATTACACATAAATTACTTGAAGAAAAAAAAAATTGCCTGCGATGTAGTTTATTCACATGTAATGAAAAATTTTTTCTGGTATTTGCTACCTCCTTGACTCTTCCCAGTGCCCCCAACTAAGGAGTGCAATCGGTGCCTCCGCACAAGGCGTCATCGCCACAGGGTGCCGTTCGGCCCCTCCTGAGTTAATTTTTGTAGGGGGGGGGGGGGGCAAACTCTAATATTGCCCCGGGCGCCAATCAGCCTAGTTACGGCGCTGACCATAGAGATGCGAAAAAACCACACCCTGAAATACGTCATTTAGGGAATTTTAGGGTAGGGAATCCCATAAGACCAAAATGACCAAATTTTGAAAATTCATAATTTAAAAACTATACAGTTTATCAAGAAAACCACAGAGTTGCAGTATGGTAGGGCCATAGAGATGCGAAAAAACCACACCGTGTTAAGATTCGAAAAATCTTCATTGAGCCATTGAGTAAATAACCCATATAGAGGAGCCACCGGCGAGCTTTACCATATTGAGGGGCAGATGGCGCTGAAATAAATTCGTCTGTTACGCAATATTCAGACAAAACTACTATGATCTAATGGCATTTGTATGATAGGTATGAGCCTCGGAACTCGCACATGTAACTAAATCGTACATGCAGTCCCTGAATATTGCCAGACGAATTATTTACTCAATGATTCAGCGAATTTTAGGGAAGGAATCCCATAAGACCAAAATGGTCACACTTTGAAAATTCATATTTCAAAAACTATATAGTTTATCAACAAAAGCACCGAGTTGCAGTATGGTAGGGCAATAGAGATGCGAAAAAACTACACCCTGAGTTAAGATTCAGAAACACGTCATTTAGCAAATTTTAGGGTAGGGAATCCCAAAGACCAAAATGGCCAAACTTTGAAAATTCATATTTTAAAAACTATACAGTTTATCACCAAATGCACGGAGTTGGATTATGATTGAGCCATAGATACTCGTTTCTGGTTGAGCCGTAGCAGTGCAACCGGTGCCCCCGCACAGGGCGGAATCGCCAGAGGGCGCCATTAGGCAACAAGTGTGTAAATAAGAATGTATAGTATAATGATGACGCTAAATTATAAGATATCCTGAACAAAATTTATGTATAGTTAAGTATGTTTCCAAAAAATTTTTACATTTTTATAGTTATTTAACATTTTCAAAATTAAAAATATTTTGATGATTTCAAAGTTTAAAAATTTTTAATAGGTTTACAAAAAAAAATAATTTTCAAAAGATTAAAGTATATATTTTTAAAATTATAAAAAATTATGATGATGAAGTAACCTAATCTGATGCGTTTTTACATGTAATATTCTAATTTTAAAAAGTTTTTTTAAATGTTTAAAATTTTTATTGTATAATTTCTCTGAGCGCTATTACCATTACCCCCCCCCCCCAGATTTTTGTTCCAGAACCGCCGTTAACTCGCTCGCACCGTTTAATATTAATCTACTACTCATGTCTAAAAAATTTACCAAAAATATATAAAAAATTATTGTAATTAAACGTATAAGTAAAGTTCAACAGAAAAGTTAAGTTTTTGATAAAGATTTGGTCTTAAGTGGCAAAATGGGAAATATGTGGTTTTCAGACATTTAATTTTCCGAGGTGGACTTTTGGTAGGGGGGCCCACGTCATTCTTTAACCGAGGGCCCCCAAAGGAGCCAGTCCGGGCCTGGATATTTCTATTTATTTTTGTAATTTTTTTACGAAAAAAGTGGTAAACAGAAATATAACTAAAAGGAAAATTAATGCGAATACCTTATTTTCTCTATACTCAGCCCGCCTTAGACATGACGATCCATAAAGAGTGAGCGTGTTGTATTTTGTGTACATACTGTGTACCAAAATTGTATCTCTTCCTACCATGCAATTTATAATTTACATAACGGAAAGGGCTACATGTTACACATCGAATAAAAAATAAAATTTTCATTATTCGAATACTTTTTTGATTTAATTATTAAGTAGACAATATTTTAGAAGGTTGTTGATCCCAAAAATAAATTAAAAAATGCAACTGACAGATTCATTATCGGTTTTAAAAATACCCACCTAATCATTAATTTGAATTTTAATGATTCTCAAGTTCAAGTGCATATTGTTTTGTATGATCCTGTGTGTCAATTAAATGCGATTAATGTAGGCTTAACACATGGGCGTAGGCAAGACGGAATCTAAAGAGACTTGAGCTCCCCAAATACGTTAGTATCCATGTATTCTCACACGCGATGCTTGAAGCCACTACCCCCATTCATTTCTTAATGTTCCTTTTTCAGGTAGACAGGATTTCGGTTACTACGCATGCGTCAGTTTTACTGGTTTTCGACATATTCCGTTACGTCCCAGGTAGCAAGGTCACGTTTTTTAAACGTCAAAAACAGGTCATTTTTAATGACCATTGACATCTCTAATCTGATGTGTAAATGACCTTTAAATGACGTTCAAAAGACACACCCAAAATGACGTCATTTTTAGACGTTTTAAAGACGTCAGCAATATGACAGACACAAACCTACTTATGACTTTTTTTAAACTCGTCTGAATATATGAAATATTCCCTGCAGTTGAGAACACTGAAGGAAACTTAGACACAGAAGGTGACTTCTTCTGTGACTTAGACCTGGAAGTACTGGAACAGGTACAGCGGTGTTCGTCTGTGAGGTACAGATCAAAATAGACCCATACCTAGACTTACACATCCCCACCTTGAAGCGAAAGAAGCCTCGAAGTTTTTCTTGATTTAATATTTAATTTATTTTACATACGTACCCCCACTTTCCGTATAAATCCGGTCAAGTACTGACTGGGGCACCATCTATGTAAGTATGAGTGTATGTCCCTTGGACAAAGTGTGCAGTGTGGGTAGTGACCAATATATGACGTTTTTCAGACGTCAAAAACTACACTACGAAAAGACGTCAAGTAACTGACGCCTTAAAGACAACATTCTTTGGTAGATGACCTGCTGGTCACCCAAATGACCACTTTTCGACGAAAAAAAGACGTCATTTGGTGACCCTTGCTACCTGGGGTCACTATATTATTTGACAATTGTAAAAAATTTTGGGTTATGTCTCTTATTGTTTTTTTTAAACTAGTTGATTGGGTGAAAATTTATCAAATTGTGGATTAAAATTCTAGTTTTTCTAAAAGTAATTATGCAGATTTATTGTGGACACCATGAAGAGTGTTTACTGGCATCTATAACCCACTCTTAAATTTATTAACAAATTAGAAAGAAAAATACAACTATTTACCTACAGAATGGCACTCCCTTACTTCTCCCGGATATTTTTCCACAAATCGCACATGTTTTACGTGAATTATTTCCATTATTCACAGAAAAAAATATAATTTTACACGACAAACACAAAACAACGCAAAATGTAAATAAATAACAAAAATAGCGTCCACCCACACAGCAGTTTTCTGTCTACGTGACAAAAAATACGCATGCGCACTTGAAAATTCACGTCTGCGAATTTAAATTTGCCATTGTTTCCAAAGAAGCTATGAGTGCTTCACTTTTCGATTTTTTGGACATTTATTTATTCTCTAACGTATTCGGAGCTCTCCAATATGATCTTTGTTCTCGCTTCAACAATCAGGCGCGGATCTACGGGTGGAAATAAGGGGAAATTAGTCCCCCAAATCCCAAAATATATTTAGTTTTGACATAAAAGGGCTGAGGCTGACAAGACAATTTGCCGCCACCGACTCGCCGTGGTAGATTCGTCGCCAAGCCAACTCGCCGCCGGGCTTACTCGTAGCCGACCTGATTATCCGCCGGGTCAACATGCCGCCGCCGCGCGCCGCATTAATTTTTGTTTATTAAACGGTTTATTTTTGATTTATCCTTTTGTTTAAAATCTTGTTACAGAGCTTTTTCAACTACTTTTCGATGAACTACAGATGTAATATTGGACTGGTGTATAGAATTCAGGTGACAATGCAATTAAATATTTTCAAATTGGAAATAATACGATATTAAGCCTATGTATGTGTATGTGTCAATTTTGACTTAAACCTAATAAAAAATCAAAATGGCATTATTAGTAAACTGATATATATCAAATTCTCTTTATTTACAGCATAACATGTAAAAATACAATATAATTGCAGCTTAAGGTCGCGGATTATGATTTTTGAATTAAACTTAAAATAAAAGTCAAAATAGCGGATCCAAAATAGTAGACTTTTTTATTTAAAAACAGATATTTATTAAATTTTGTGTCTTAAAGGTTGCCAATTTTGATTTTTGAATTAAACCTTAGGAAAATCATATTGGCGGTTTCAAAATGGTGGACTTTTCCCGAGGGGTGGCTCGATCGTACACCAAAAGGAAAGACCTACGATAATTCCCGGTATATTTACTAGTATTTGCCCAAATTTCCAAGGTATTTCCTAGTATTTCCCAGGTACTTCCACGTAATTCCTAGTATTTTCTGTATTTCCTTCTACATTGAATACATACCTATCGGTTCATAAATGGAATAATCCGCCATTTTGAAATCTACAGTTTAATTATTTTAAAGTTTAATTCAAAAATCAAAATCAGCGACCTTAAACACCCTAAACTTTCAAATTTAATACATGCATTTCCGTTTCTAAATAAGAAAGTCCGCCATTTTGATTTTTTTTGTGATCAAAAAATATTAAATTGCATTGTTACGGGGACCCTAAACATCCATCAAAATTGCAAACTAAAACTACGGCGGCCGGCGGCGAGTTGCCGCGGCGGTAAATCGGATCGCCAGCGAGTTGGGCCGGCGGCAAATCCGATGTGCGCAGACACGAGTGGGCCAGGGAGCAAATTATCCGTGGTAACTAGGCGGCAAATTGTTCCATTCCTCCTGGTCCCCATGCAAAACGCGAAAAATTTCCCCCCTAAATGAAATTCCTAGCAACCGCCGCGCCCCTGCAACAATTGAGCTAAGGCGTTGTTTGCCTATGAGTCTAGCATTTCTGTAATAGGTAAATCATTAAATTGGTGGGCCTTATTAAAAGATGTGGCTTATTAAATAATGGGCCACATTAAAGGACAAGTTTTATAAAACTTCTTTTTTAATTCTACTATAAAAACCGAACAAATTCGAAAACTCACTTTTTCTTGTTTTACAAAAATTAATTAATTGTCTAAATTTTGTTTGTCGCGCTAAATTTCAAAGCTCATGCTTTTGAAAAGACTAAAAAAGTACTTTGGTTTTTACTCCCTGCCTGGCCCCTTCCTTAACAAAAAATACTGAATCCGCCACTGCTTATACACTGTTTAATCAGTCAGTTACCACATAACCCACGTAATTAAAAGATATATTATTTAGTGTCAACAAAAAAAATATGATTACAGCGATAGGTAAATTTTGAGATCGAGGCTTGTAAAAAAAAACAAAAAATGCAGGGGCAACATCCTTTCGACCGATGTGCATTTTAAGGTCATCGGCGTAATAACTCTGCTAATCGGAATTTTTTTCGAAAACAGAATATTTCTCAAATCTAAATTTAAAATAAGAAAAAAAAAATAAAATCATCATTGAGGCATTGACATTATTTTTTCAAGGCATGTCGAAATAACACATCTGGGTGGTTAGGTTAGGTTTGTTAATAAACGAAATTTATTTGACCTTTTGACCTTTTTTAAGTTTGCTACAGTGGCGGCCAAATTTTATGTAGTTAAAAAAAATAATATCAAAATTAATCATATTAATTTATTCAGCTCTTCTTTAGGACCATATTTAACTCCGACCGAACGCGTTGAAGCCGTGGTATGCGCCAGCACAGAAGTATGAGTCAAGAGCAAGTGAAGAGCCAATGCCTTTGGTTCTCACCGCAGCCAACGATAAAGACCGGCCAATGCCGCGTTATAAGCAAGTCGGCGGTCACGTGATCTTAGGAGTTCCAGGATTCTTATTTTATTGCTTAATATATTATATGTCTTTACACAATTTAAATAAATTGACAAAAAATTTTTGTTCTCATATAGGCAAAAATTGAAAAAATATTTTGCTGATGTATGTGTTTATTATAGATAAAAGAACTGAATCTATAAAATAAAAAATTATATAAAATTTGCACTCTAATATCTTCAGGTATATTAGGTATACATAATATCGTTAGTTACTTCAAATCTGTACAAGTCTTTTAAAATTGGACATAACAAACCTAAGCTTTAAGTTTTTTAATTTTTCTTTGAGTGTCATCATCTTTGTCTGTGTTCTTATTCAAAGATTTATTAGCAGACAGTAAATCATTATGCTTTTTAATAAAATTATTTTAAAAAACTTTACATGCCCTTAAACTAATTTTTTCAAGATTTAACAATAGTTTTTCTCCACAAAAACACTCGCTAGAGTTATCTAAAGTGATTTTGTGAATAAGTGAGATGGTTTTCACGTTCAATAAACTGAATGTATTGGTCGTCAATAATTTTTTGAAAAATTACCCAGCACAAAGTTTAATATATATTTCATCAATGTGTAAGTTAACTACCAACTCATGTTCTTTTAAAAGCTGTATCTTACTTTTTAAATATTGCACACTACCGGAGAGATTACTATCTGTTAGCGATATTTTACAAATCAGTTTTTTAATATTGCGAGGGTGCAGAAGACATATTACCTTAGTTTTGTAAATTGACATGTATGCACTGGATGACTGGATAAACAAAGATGAAGCCAACATTAAAGTGTATCCACAATATCTTCGATTCTCAGGTGACCTTTTCAAGAGACCTAATTGTTCAATAAGAAATGACAATTGAACAAATTTTTCACTCGCACTTTCGAAAATGTCACTAAGGATGTCTATTACTTGATCAATCTTATCTTTTACCACTTCTTTCCCGTTTACAACTTTCATTTCAATAAACTGCATTAGCTCTTCAAGTGTATCGGTGCTGTCCAAAAATAAAACTCCTACTTTTTTTGGCAGTTTGTTTTTTGGTATGGACACATTTTAACATTTACAAAAAACGATTTCCCTCAACAACTAGACATGCTAACAGTGATGGATTGTTGTTCAAAAATGTCATCAGGCACAGGCAGACTGTGTCACGTTCTTGGGTAAAAATCCAATTGTTGTTTATTTTAGTATTAGAACAATAAAATTTTGAAATGTCCTCAATATTTGATAAAACTTTTGATTTCTTATGAGCTCAAAGTGTTTCAAGACTTTCTTGTATTGCAGTTTCCAGTTGTTGCCTCTCGACATCAGCTAATCGAACAGTAGATACAGGTTGTCTACTTAGGTATTTCGGAACATTTTCAACACTCTCCATTTACAACATACTTATCAAACCAAATAACCTGCTCGTTAGGAAAATGTTTGATGCAAACTTGTGGACGGTTTAAAATACTTAAATCATTAGGAATTTTGCGCAACCAAATTTTATGCATTTGTTTTTCCACTAGCAAATTAAAAGTTGACACATATTCCGTTTCAGTTTTATAGTTGGACCGACAACCAACAACACTACACGTTCGCGGCATTGCTGTCTTTTTCGTGGGCTGCGTTATTTTAATAACTTTAAAAAAAAATCGACGTAAACAAACATACCAAAACTGAAAACACACATGTTTTATAATGACAGCTGACCGGGAGGCGTTCTTTTGTGACCCTCCTACGGTCACGTGATATTTCCGCGCCCGGGCCGGTCTTTCTCGTGGGCTGCGGTTCTTACCGTTCCCATGATTACGTGACTCAGCTTCGTGACAACTTGCAAAAGTGCCCATAAAATGTACATTCAGCTTAGGAACAATTTAAAATATAACTAGTCGTCTGCTTCTGCATCTTACTGTCGCTGTCCTGATTATTTTTGCTTTTATTTGGTTAATTTAATAGTGTAATAACATTTTCTTTGTGTGTGTTGTTGCAAAAGTAATAAACGCAACTATTGATTTTTCAAAACCGGGAGCCGCCACTGGTTTGCTAGGCGTAATTAGTACGTGTCCACATAATAGTGCAGGCGCTGTAGGTAGTTGAGTATGCAAAATATGAGGACCGCACTTTGACACTGGATTCTAGCTGAGAATTGGTCTAATTTTTTTTATCCATTTATAACTCTGTTGATGCCCTAAACCCACAATGACAAAGAAATGAATAAAAAATGTGTAAGACCTAACCTAAAAATAAAATTCTATTAGTTTTTTAAAATTTTAAAAATCCCCCAAATCCTAAAATTTTTAGGTTTTCTTCAAGTTTTTTAAAAAAAATAAGCTTCTTAGTGAAAAATATGTAATTACCTTTATTGTAGGCAATAAAGTTTCCTGTTCAACGATATGCAAGTCAGTGGGGTGCGCCCAAAGGCAAACTCTCCAGCGGCGTCCGTTTATTTAGGTAATGCAAAAAAATTAAAAAAAGAAACATGCTTATGACCTGTTTTCCCCGATTTTCTTGAAAACTAAGCTCTCTATCAAAAATTGTGTCCTACAGTCGGTTGTAGATAATAAAATTTTCTTTTAAACAATGTATAATAGGGCATGTTTCTTTTCGTCATTTTTTTACATCACCTCAATAAACGGACACCGCTGAAGAGTTTGTCATTGGTTGTACTTCACTTACTAATACACCGCTGAAAAGCAATTTTATTGTCTATAATAAAGGTGATTACATATTTTGTCCTAAGAAGCTTAGTTTTTGAGAAAATTTGAAGATAACCTCAAAATCTCAGGTTTTGGGGGGTTTTTGCAGTTAACATTTAACAAACTAATAAAATTTTATATACAGGTTGGATTTTACACATTTTTGATTAATTTCTCTGTCATTGTGGCTTTAAGGCGTCAACAAGTTAAATTTTCAGAAATTCGAACACGGCCATAAGACAAGGGGTGATAAAAAAAAATTGGGCCAAAACCTGGCTTGGCAACATCCAGATCGTTAATCTGTGACCTTTTGTGAGCTAGAATCCATTGTCAAACTGCGGTCCTCATATTTTGCATACTCAACTACCTACAGCGCCTGCACTATAAGGTTAGTCGTAGGAAAGTTCTCTCCACAATTACAACCCTTTGCAGCGGCGGCTCGTCCCAATACAACATGGTAGTGGTAGAACCCGAGAATAGCCAACTCGGTCAGAACTTTGAGTCAGTAAAAAAAAATCGGGGTGTTCGCCCAATGTTTTACCACAAGTCATTAAAAAACATACCCACTACTACTATGTGTGCGGTTTCTAATTCTATATTTTTTAAAGGAACTAACCGATGCCCACCCAAATTCCGCCATAAAATGATTCAAAATTATACGACGTACTGATGGCCTGTCCCAGGAACAATTTTTTTTCCTTTTTAAACAACGCTAAATGTCCAATATTGGCTCTATCTCTGTCGCTCATAAAATCTATATCTATTCGAAGGAGCCAACAGAAAAGGGGCACATACTCATTGGGCAGCGTGTTTTAGTGGCTCATTCATCGCGTCGCGTCGAGTCGGGGTGTGATCATAGAAATGCACATATAATTATTAAACTAAAAAAAATGCACAAAATAAAAACCTATAAAGATGTTTTAAAAATGAAAAAGAAACGTCTTTTTGCAGAAAAATAGGGTAGTGCCAGTGGCGTATATAAGGGGGGGACCTGCCCCCCCCCCCCCGAAGCTACGATTTTTTTAGATATTTTCCACATATTTCCTGAATACAAACATAAAATAGCATAAAATACGGCCGCATGGGGTCTCGGGCCCCCCCCAAACTGCCTCGGGCCCACCCCGAAACTTTTTTCTATATACGCCACTGGGTAGTGCCCTGGCACCATGGCACAAAATAGTGTTTTAGGGGTCAATATTTAGTGGCCCTGGGGGGGGGGGGGGCTTTAGCCCCCTGCGTACGACATTGCTTCAGTTGCAGTGCGAGGAAAAAGAATTTCCGATATTTTTGCGCGCCATTTTTGCAGTTGGATTTGTCCAAATTTAGGTCGTTCCAATCAATTAAACTAACCAGATCGAAGCCCTGCCTACCTAACCTCACATCAACTACTTCAAAAAGCACCCTTTTCTTATAATTTAATACAAAATGTCCAATGAACCTAACCGTTAACAGTTGGATGTAGGGAAATTTTTGCGTCATTATTGGTGGCGTACGCAAGGGGGGCTTAGGGTTTTAGCCTCCCCAGAGCCACTAAATATTGACCCCTAAAACAAGAATTTTCCAAAAAAATCAATAGTAAAATGTGTAACTGCGCTTAAGCCCCCCCCCCCCCCTCCCAAGGATTCATCTCGTCGTATCGATCTGCGCTCAAGCCCCCCCAGGATTCATTTCTGCGTACGCCACTATCCTTATTTTGCAACATTCTGGTTAACTTATCAGACCTACGGGTCCCCCACTATACAACATTTTTTTTTCTTGAAATATTTTTTTTGTAGTAAAATAATGCCATGACTGTCGGAATGACATAGCCTTGTGAAGTTCTTCAGACATCAAAATCCATTGTTGGCTAATCCACGATAGCCATTTCAATCTTGATATGTCTTTTGCGGTTTAATTTGATAATATTTTCCAAGAATTGTTTTTAATTTTGTCTGACCAAATATCATTATGGCTTGTAGACACGATATATTTCACACGGGCTGACTCCAATAAACGTCATAACATTCTTTAAGCGTTTTTTTTAATTCCCAACATTATGTTATCCTTTAATATTACTTTGTTTTGATATAGGTAGGTTAAAAGGTGCAACATTGTTATGTTGAATTTTGTAATCTGTTTTGATTAGTAGGTACTCGCTAAGTATTGTTAACTAAAGATTAATTAAATGCCCAGTTCTGTAATTACAAAAAAAAACCGGACAAAATGTTTTTCTATATAACTTTTAAACAATATTAACAATTTAAATGAAACAAACTGCACTTTGCAAAAAAAAATTGCAGTCAACTTAAAATCGAAGATGGCGGACAGAATTATACTTGACCCTTCAAAGGGGCTCGTTTATTCTTATGTTATTTTTTTTTAATTCATGAGTAAACCTTGTCTCTGCCGCGAACAACGAGGTACGAATAATAGAAATCGGTTTAGTGGTTGCCGAAATAATAATTTTTAGCTTCAACCATTGTTTTATCAAGCCTAGATTATTTATAGAAATTCTAAAAAGGGTCAAAAAATATCTCATGAGACAGGAAGAAGCAATCCAAGGGTCAAAATCGATATAGTCCGCCATGTTGGATTTCAAGATGGCGGCAAATTTTGACAATTTTTTAAAAAGAACAATCAATCCTTGCAACAATCTTTTTTATTTCATTAAAATCGGTTTAGTAAAAATAAATTTATGGGGAAATGAATGCAGACAAAAATGAGAAGGCAATTTTTTGTGTCAATGCGATTGCATTTTTCATAGCTGCATTGATGTTTTAAAGAGTATAAATTTAAGTTTTTAAAACTTTTAAACGCATATATCTCCAAAACTAATAAACGAAATAATATCAACATATATTTTTTGAAATCAGGAAGAAAAGATCTATAAAAAGTCTAAAATAATATACAAGGTGTTCAATTTAAAAAAAAACAGCGACCTGTCCAATTTTGATATTTAGAAAAACGACATTCTGACACAAAGATTTTTAAAAATTACTAACTTAATAAATTTTGTAATGTTCATATTTTGTTCTCTATTCAAATAAACGTTTTAGATATGATGTAAAAATATAAGGGAAAACCCTGCACGGCTAGTCTTGACTCGCTGGCCTTAGTTACTGAATAAAATTAGCAGTGTACAATTTCCAGAGTATCTACTGAAAACTTATCTTTATGAGCTGCTCACTTTGCACTCCTAAATTAAAAGATAATTAACATTGGACAGTGATGTTTATTTCCTTTATAATCAATTGATGGAATCAGAATTTGCTTTGTAATACATTAAAAGAAACAAAGAAGCATTCATAAGGGTATCGATGCGCTAACAGGTTAAAAATTATGTTAATTAGGTTAAAATGCTAATTTTTTTCTGTAAGATTACATTATAATGTAATAGTTAATGTGTTTATATTATACCAATGTTTACAATCATTGATTCGGTTCGGTTCGGTTCGGGGGGGGGGGGGGGCAGCGTTTTATTAAATTAGTCAGAACTTAAAAGTACATACAATATCCAATAGACACTTTCATGTGCCGCAAGCAAAAATTTTGAATTTTTATTAGCAAAAACCCTACTTCTTACTCATTTTTTATATATTGAAACAATTCTCAGGGGGGGCAAGTGCCCCTAGTGGATCCGCCACTGGCGTTTCGCAAGACCAAGACAGAAACATAAAACACAAAATGCCTCGATTATCTATACCGATTATTGCTGTTGTTAATTGAAACTTAATAATCATGATTCATTTTTCTGTTTACCATCTTTTGTAACAAAGCTATACATAGATATTGCATGTATGACATGATTGCCGTATTCACCCGATATTTAAAAATATACCGACCATAAAAAAAATGTTTTTTCTGAGGGCACGGCGGTGCCTCGCCAAGTTCGCACGCCGTAACCATCTTTTCTTACCTACCTAAAACTCTACTTCGGAATGAGCTACGAATCTCAAACTTTGCACAGTCGTAGATCTCCATGGAGTTAACAACCACTCCAAGTTTCATGGAATTCCATAAAGTAGTAAAGTAGTTACGAAATTTCAAAAAACGTCGAAATTGCCACTCACTCACTGACTCACTCATGTACAGATCATCAATATTCTACTGTACTTCCAGACATGCTACAAAGCGGAAATTTGGCAGACTGATAGAAATTATGCCAAACCCCTGGAAAAAATCAAAAAACCCCAAAATTTTAATTTACTCCCCTCCCCCTTTAAAAAAACATTTCCAAACTAGTAAAAACCTTTCATTTTGAAATTTGTATTGGAGAACTTGGCTTTACTTTTATCTCAATTCTTTTTACGGAATGCCATTTTCGCGTACTTGGCTTTTTTTACATGAAATGGTTTTGTTATGATTAAACATTGCTCTTACAGTCAAACTTGTTTATGTTCAATTTAGCACCGTGCCTAAGAGTCAATTTCAAGCCGTAATAGCCAAGTTTAGAAAAACATTTTTTCCAAACTAGTAAGAACCTTTCATTTTAAAATTTGTATTGGAGAACTTGGCTTTACTTTTAGTTCAATTCTTTTGACGCAATACCATTTTCGCGTACTTGGCTTTTTTTACATGAAATGTGTTTGTTATGATTTCACAACTTTTTTAAAGGATTTTGATAATATTTAAGTTTTAAAGTAGTAAAATATGTAGAATATTGTTCAAAACTTTTGCAATGCCTTATTAAAAATTTTGAGATTTTTTAATTTTTTCCTATGGCTTTATCATAGTTCCTATGAGCCTTCTAAAACTCAGCTCTCTAGCGTTTCTGAAAGTAGGCAATGCTACTTTTACATAACTTTATATTTATAGGGGAGAGATGCAAATTAAAATTTTTGAGTTTTTAAAATTTTTTATATAGTTTTGTCATATTTCCTATCAGTCTGCCAAAGCTCAGCTCTCTAGCGTTTCTGGAAGTGGGCAATGTTACTTTAACATAACTATGCATTACAGGGGAGGGGAGTAAATTAGAATTTGGAGGTTTTTTGATTTCTTCCAAGGGTTTGGTCACAATTTCTATCAGTCTGCCAAATTTCAGCTCTGTAGCTTGTCTGGAAGTAGAGTAGAATTTTGATGATCTATACCTACATGAGGGAGTGGCAATTTTTGAAATTTCGTTAGTACTTTACCACTTTATGGAAGTCCAAGAAACTTGGAAGGGTTGTTAACTTTATGAAGAACTACGACTGTGCAAAGTTTGAGTTTCGTAGCTCATTCCGAAGTAGAGTTTTAGATAGGTCAAATACGGGCTGAAATGTTTCAAGAAAAGATGGTACAGCAGTTTACGCGAACTTGACGGGACACTGCCGTGCCCATAGATTTATCTTTAAAAGGTAACAGGCAAAATTAATGGTGGTCCTTGTTTAATTTTTTAGTGAAGGAGCACATCAAACGAGGGGTGCGTAGCTATCTTTCGTACAACAAACTACAATATTATGTCACGATACTCATACCCAGTGGCGGTTTCTCCATAAGTGCATGTGCACGTGCACTCCCAAATTTTACTTAAAAAAATATTAATAATAAAAAAAATTAACTTTGATCATTCCTTAATTTAATTCATAATTACCCCAAAAGGAATTCACTAAAGACTGGAATATTATCTAGTAATAATAATAATAATAATACCTGGTATGTATGTGTTTGTATTCGTGTTCAAACCAGCTTGTGGGGAATGGCGGATGCGCTATATAGTTAGTTCGAATCTAATTCTTTACTTTTATCGTTGTACTCTCCATCAAACAACGCTTTTATTTACTGGAACCAAATTCTATGCACCGTAGATGTTATGTCGCATGCTAATTACGAAATATAGAAAGAGAGGACGACATGTCCCAATAGAATTTTACACTACATAGAATCTGAACCTTCCTTCGGCACAGCGCGTATACAAAAACTAGCCTCGATGCCGCCCGCACCTCCGTGATGCCCCCTGCGTCCAAGGTTCACGTTGCATGTTAGAGCAGCTCACGGGCACTTTTAATTCGTGCGCTTAGTAGTTAATTATGTGCAACGATTACTTTTCCTAGTATCGAGTAGATACTGATACTTCCTATTCGAGTATCAGATATTTTGTACTCGGTACTAAGTAATCATTAGATTATCGATAAATCCAATAAATACTGAATAAAGTTGAAAATTTAAGTACTAAGTATGCAAAAAATAAAAATATTGATGTTTTACATGTTTGTAGTTTTTTTATTACGAAAATGTAGATATGAAGGGCTTATTGTTATAACGTGATATGCCACAAGTAAAAAGAAATGAGTTATTGAACTTTGAAGATTTGGAAAAATATGTAAAATTTACTACTTATAAATTTAAATCTGAAATATTTTTATTAAGTTAATTAGGTATCTTTCTAACTAACGTGTTTGAAAGGGGGATATATAAAAAAACAACTGGCTTGTCACGAAAAAAAATTTCTGTTGTTATGTGGCTTATCATGTTATTACAATAAGCCCTTCATATATTAATCTGGGGAATTTTGTTCAAAATCTGGCAACTTTCCAAATACATTCTGGGGCAAATATATTTCTGAGCCTGGCAACACTGCGCCAGATAAGCCGCCCCCCTAGACATAACACATCAACAGCTATTGAATCAAATAATCAAATATTTAAGTAAATAAATATCGGTCCAAATGATTACAAGTACTCCAAACTCGTTACGCATACGGCCGATGCCGATACGATTGATACGAAAGTAACACATCGGCTTCGGTCCCATTCGGGATTTTTTAATTATTTGTTCTAAATTATATGATATAGCGGCGCACTCGAAGGCCCAAAAAGTTAGCGCGGCACTCAAAAAAATTTTTCGCCTGCGCCGCAATTTTTTTTTTTTGTTTTTGGTATGCACACCCAAAGCCTTTATCACGCGCCGCCACTGCTCATACCCCAAACATTGTCACGCAATTCCCAACAATGCCACGCATTAGTACAAGCACATTGCCCCACACAGATTTTTATTTACTTAAACCAACTTTAATATACATAAGCCTATCATTTGAAAAATTGAATCAACTACAAAATAATTACCAGAAAATACAAAAATACTTACGCTCAGTTACATATACGGTTTACTCTGTTATGCTACAATTGAGCCAATCATAGAACAACACATACATACATACGTCAATGAAACCGTCAAAAAATATTATTTTAAATTTCACATCTTTATTTTTTGACACATGTAAAAAAAAATTACATGTTGTTTTTCTTTTACCATAAGCTTTCAAATAAGGTACCACAAAAAATTTAACAAATATTAGCTCACACATATACTATACTATAGTAGTGTGAGCTATGGTGATCCTAATTTTTTCGAGAAAAAAAAAGTTGCTCCGATTTCAAAAATTTTTATATATCTTTGCGTTTCAGATGATTTTGAAACTTTTTTGTTGCGCCGTCTGTCTGTCTGTCTGTCTGTCTGTCTGTATGTCTGTCTGTAACGACCAACGCGCATAACTCAAAAATCGCTTGCCCGATTTCAATGAAATTTGGTACCTAGGCTGGGTCTTGGGTCGAGATGGGTTTATGTGAAAATATGGCGTGTGTGATATCAAACGAAAGGTAATTGAGTTTGGAGTTAAACAAAATATATTTTAGTATTTCAAAAATTACAGTTTACGTAAAAATATGGCGTGTGTGATATCAAACGAAAGGTAATTGAGTCCGGAGTTAAACAAAATATATTTTAGTTTTTGTTTTTTTAAGGGTGGGGGTAGATTTCAAAAATTTGTGTTTAAGTCAAAACATGGCTTTTGTGGTATCAAACGAAAGGTAATTTAGTCTGGGGTTGAATAAAATTTATTTTAGTTTTTAGTTATATCAGCTCACACGTACGCTATAACTATAGTAGATACCTAGTGTGAGCTTAGGGGCCCATATATTGGCAGAGTATTTTTTTTACATTTAGTTTGACTTATGTAAAAAAAAATATTTTGTTGTTTTTCTTTCTTCATAAGCTTTCGAACGAGTTACCAGAAGAAGGGGTTATCCCATCTGAAAATATTTCGGGGGTCCGACGAAAAAAAAAATCCGAGAAAAATATTGTCCTTTAAAGATGATGATGATGACTTGATGATGATGATCTTTTTGGATTTTTCCAAAAAACTTATATTTAAGCCATTAACGAATTTATTCCAACCGGCTCGTTCTCACTGTATATATTCATTTGATCCAACGTTAATGCTCTGAGCATTTGAATTTAATCTTGAAATTCTCGTAGTAGACATGTGCACTTTTTATTTTTAGGTAACTATTTTTGTATTTTCTATTAATTAGTTTGTGCAGTTGATTCAATTTTACGAATGATTGGCTGATATTAAAGGTTAAGATATATATTCATTTGATCCAACGTTTATGTTCTGTGAACTTGACCCCATACACGAGCCGCGGCTGAATTTAATCCTAAAATTCTGGTAGTTAGTAGACATGTGGTTTTTTTATTTTAATTATTGCTTTGTTCATTAAAGTGAAACCATTGCCAATATAGTGTTATAATTAAATACTGATGCAGAATGACATGAGTTTCATTCTCAAACGCAACGACGCGTGCAGCGTCCTTTAGCTGGACAAAGTCGTTCAAAATGCTGAATAAATAAAGACCGGCGGTCTTCCTTGGCAAAATGCATGGCCGTGTTTTATCTGTAAGACCTTGTGCTCGAGGTTTTTCAGTGGCGGCTCGTGACTTG
The DNA here is from genome assembly GCA_963576565.1 of Aspidapion aeneum. Lineage (NCBI taxonomy): Eukaryota > Metazoa > Arthropoda > Insecta > Coleoptera > Brentidae > Aspidapion > Aspidapion aeneum. The sequence goes on along the minus strand of OY755048.1, from coordinate 13,433,547 downwards.
TAAAACTGATGAGGCACCAAGGCCAAAAATGAAAAAAAAAATCCTTCATGAAATGGGAATAAATGATCAAATGCAATGTGTATTTTTTTCCAATTTTCCCTTTCCATGATTGTCGAAAAATTTTATTTTTTACAAGATAATAAATATACTTAGGTACTCACTTTAAATCTAAAAACAAAAATTAGTTTGTAAACAAGCGGTATCCTTCTTTCTTTTAACAATACAAACTTTTATCAATTACAGTCGAACCTCTATAACTCGAACTTAAAGGGACAACCAAAACAGTTCGAGTTGTGGAGAGTTCAAGTTATAGAAATTCGAGTTAAAGAGGTTAAAATACATATAAAAAGTGCAGGGACCACTTAAAATGTTCGAGTTATAGAGAGGTTCGAGTTTTGTCATTTTCATACGTCTGTAACACCAGTATTTACCAAGGCGTAAGTTTTAGTCTAGGTTTTGGAATAAGTTTAAGATTTAGGTTTAAAATTTAAATGTGCATTGGTTTGGAAAAATTGATTTTTTGCCGAAACAGGCTGCAATTGATTTGGTATTTTTACCTGTACGGACGACAAAATGTCCTAAAAATTGAAATTTAAGACGATTTGTTCTTGAAATGGACCATATAGACCGGAAAAAAAAGAAAACATGGAAAACTGATTTTTCTACAACTGTCTAATTTAGTTAGATGTATAGTGAGTTGGGGTCCTTTGCTCCACACTGAATTCTTAACGGCGAAATAAAACTACGTTTTTAGCAAAAATGCAGTCTGTATTTCTTACCCTTGACGCGTTTCGGTCTTAGCGACCATAATCATAAGGGCTCTATAATAAAAATAAAAAAACCAAATTGGTGGAACTTCAAAAATAACAAAATCCAATAAAAAACTTACTAAACAAAGTGTCGAAGAAGTCCTTCTTGCAAATGCCACATCATCTTAACTTAAATTACATCCAATTTTAATAAAACGAACATTAACTTAATTTAAATTTGTCTGTTTTTCACTGAGTGAATCTAACCTTACAAAAACAAAAAATCAAAATTATTTACCAAATTGCTCAGAGTAATGGTTTTGAGAAACAAAATGTGGACAAAATACTTAATAGGAAATCCGTAAAAATGCTTCAGAACACTCTGACAATTTATTTATTTATTTATTTCAATACTTTTAAAATACAAATAAAAATTATTTGTACCAGTAAATCTCCTCTAAATAACGATTTCTGTTAGTTCGCTTCCTGATTATGCGCACTAGTTTAAAAAATCTGTGACGGTTGCTTTTGAGATTTTATGCAACTAAATAATTAGTTAAGGAAGACAACAATTTGGTTTTTCCTTTCAGTAGCGTATATAAGGGGGGGCCTAGCCCCCCCCCTCCCCGAAGCTAAGGTTTATACAAATATTTTCCACATATTTCATAAATACAAACATAAAATAGCATAAAATACGGCCTCATGAGGTCTCGCCCCCCCCCAAACTGTTCGGGCCCCCCCCGAAACATTTTTCTATATACGCCACTGTTTCCTTTAAGTTAGTATACAATTCAACATTTTTTTTATTAGAAAAATAAATAAAATGGCGGATCCAAAATGGCGGATTTTCCCATTTATGAACCGATATGCATCAAACTCGGAACTTTACGATCTTTCAGGTCGCTGATTATTATTTTAACTAAAACTAAAAAAAATCAAAATGGCGGATGAAAAATGGCGGGCTTTCCCATTTATTAACCAATATGCATCAAATTCGGAACTTTAGGGTGTTTCAGGTCCCTAATTATGATTTGTAACTTAAACTTAAAATAAATCAAAATGGCGGATACAAAATGGTGGATTTTTCCATTTATGAACCTATTTGCATCAAACTCGGAACTTTAGGGTGTTTTGAGATCGCTGATTATGATTTCTAACTTAAACTTAAAATTTATAAACCGATTTGCATCAAACTCAGAAAATTGAGATCTTTCAGGTCGCTGATTATTATTTTTCACTTATACTAAAAATAAATCAAAATGGCGGATCAAAAATGGCGGACTTTTCCATTTATGAACCAATATACCAAAATATTTTGCTTTAAAAGTCCAGATTTTTTTTTTTTTAAGTTTTTTTTTCTTCAAATTTCAGTTTCTCAGCTATATATTTTGTGCTAAAAACTATGTCTGCTGGCCTGATAAAGGCCGGTGTGCCACCGCGGTGCTACTAAATCACTTGTAACAATGGACAATAAAACAAAATCCGGCATTTTTGATCCGCCATTTTGATTTTTTTAAACTTAGGTGAATAATAATAATCAGCGACCTAAAACACCCCAAATTTCCGAGTTTGATGTATATCGGTTCATAAATGGGAAAATCCGCCAATTTGTATCCGCCATTTTCATGTTTTTAAATTTGAGTCAAAAATTGTATTGAGCTACCTTAAGCGCCGCGACGTTTCAAGTATGAGGCAAATCGGTTTATAAATAGGAAGGTGCAGAGTTGTGGATCCGCCATTTTGATTTTTTTAAAGTTTAAGTTAGAAATCATAATCAGCGACCTGAACACCTTAAAGTTCCGAATTTGAAGCACATTGGTTTGTAAGTGGGAGAGTCCGTCATTTTTGATCCGCCATTTTGATTTTTTTAGTTTAAGTTAAAAATAATAATCAGCGACCTGAATGATCGCAAAGTTCCGACTTTGACTCAAATCGGTTCATAAATGGGAAAATCTGCCATTTTTTATCCGCCATTTTGATTTTTTTTTAAGTTGAGGTTGGAAATCATAATAAGCGACCTGAAACACCCTAGTTCCGAATTTGATGCATATTGGTTCAGAAATGTGAAAGTCCGCCATTTTGATTTTTGTTAGTTTAAATTAAAAATAATAATCAGCGACCTAAAAGATCGCAAAGTTCCGAATTTGATGCATATTGGTTCATAAATGGGAAGATCCGCCATTTTGGGATCCGCGAGTTTATTTATTTTTCTAATAAAAAAAATGTTGGATTGTATACTAACCACCAAATACCTATTTGGAAAAGTTAGTTTCAAAAAAGTTATTATCTAACAAATAAAGAAATATTTTATATGAAGTCAAAAAATTGTATTTAATTTTGATAAAACATTTAATACATATAAACATAAAACACAACATTTAACTTAACCAGATTTCGTACAAATGATATTTGAAGTAAATATTCAACTGCATTAAAACACTAATTTGGCTTTTTCATGATACTGAAAAGGCTTTCTATATAAATTTCTTGATCATCAAATTCATTTTCTTTCAGGCCTTTGTTGTCCCCTGTTTTTTCAAGTAGGTAATTCCATCCATGTGTTTTTTATTTTGTAGGATTTTTTGTAGTTTTAAACCATTCTTCACAATCATACTTTTTCGTTCTAGCGAAACTTTTATCATAGCTAAAAACTGTTATTTAAACCAATCTTGATAAATTAGCTGAAATTGTTAAAAGATGTCATAACTATCAAAAATTAATATAAATTTCAATGTAGCCCATTCGCTTCCTTGACTCAACCTTTCTTAAGGAAATCTTTGAGGATGCCCCGCAAACGTCCGACCTTAAGGCTCGACTATAAATTCCACCCTAAATCAACTCAATATAATTATAAATTTTATTAAAAGCGTTTGCTTTTTTTAGTGGCGTATTTGGAAAAAGGTTTTAGGAGGCCGAGACAGTTTTGAGGGTGGGGGAGACCCCATATGGCCGTATTTTATGTTACTTTATATTTGTATTCATGAAACAAAGTCTGTCAGAAAAAATAAACCTATCAGTACCATTGCAAACGCCAGAACAAATCGATAAAGAAGTTGATTATTTTGTTACAAATATTCAACAAGCAGCTTGGGAAAACAGTCCAAAACCAAAGAGAATTTTTAAGGGAAAAAACTATCCAAAGGAAATTAGAGACCTTATATTGGAAAAAAGGAAACTAAGAAGAAAGTGGCAACAAAGCCGTGATCCTCGGGACAAAACAAATCTCAACAACATGACGCAGCGCATTAGGCGAGAAATTCTAGTAATAAAAAATGAATCTATTAACCATTTTCTTAATGAACTTACAGATGATAAAAATACCGACTATTCCCTTTGGAAAGCAACCAAAGATTTTAAAAGACCAATTATCCAAATTCCACCCATACGAAAATCTAACAACCAGTGGGCAAGGAGTAACGAAGAAAAAGCAGATATTTTTGCAAGTCATTTAGAAAAAACATTTCAGCCCCACGAAGCACCAGAGAAAAATTATTGCTTAAAAGAATAAAACCCATCATAGAAAGACAAGAAATTATTCCATCTCATCAATTTGGTTTTCGAGACAAGCATTCCACGATAGATCAAGTACACAGAATTACTAATATAATAGAAAAAGCACTAGAAGAGGGAAAAGTTTGTTCTGCAGTTTTTCTAGATGTAGCACAAGCATTTGACAAAGTGTGGCATGAAGGCCTTAATTTTAAACTAAAAAGGTTTCTGCCAAAACAATATTCGGATATTTTGGAATCATACATATCTGATAGACATTTTAGAGTAAAACAGGAAGACTCATACTCAAATTTAAGAGAAATTCAAGCAGGCGTGCCCCAGGGTAGCGTACTAGGCCCTTATCTATACTTATTATTCACTTGTGATATCCCAAAGCCAGAAAATTGTCACTTAGCAACATTTGCCGATGATACTGGTTTATTGACGGTAGAAAAATCTATTGAAAAATGCATAGAAAAACTTCAGGATGCAGTCACCCAAATTCACAGTTGGACCACAAAGTGGCGAATAAAATTAAATAAAACCAAATCAATTCATGTTGATTTTACAAACAAAAATATAAATCACATACAAATAACAATTAACAACATTCCAGTACCATATTCGAATGAGGCAAAATATCTAGGTATGACACTTGATGCCAAATTGCGCTGGAAAGCACATGTTAAGAAAAAAAAAGAAGAACTTGAGATAAGGTATAGAAAAATGAACTGGCTAATTGGAAGGAAGTCCAATTTAACAATTCATAATAAGTTACTGCTTTATAGACAAATACTGAAAATATGGTATTCAACTATGGGGTTGTGCTAAAGAGAGTAACATTCTAGTTGTACAGAGATTTCAAAATAAAGTATTAAGAAACATTGTGAATGCACCTTGGTACGTTCGAAATAGTGACCTTCATCGAGATCTAAAAATCGAAACTGTAGCAGAGACTATAAAAAAGTACGCAAAAAGCCATGAAGATAGACTCCATCGGCATGTGAATGTGGAAGCAATTCAGCTTCTAGACAATACTATGCTAGTTCGACGACTAAAAAGAGTGAAGCCGTTTGAGCTAGTAAACTAAGTGAATTACACATAAAACAAAATAATGCTATAAACACAACACAATTGTGAGTTACAGACTAAACAAAGCGGGGAGAACTGTTGAGTGAACCCTAAGTTTAAATCTGACTTTTCTAGTAAATTAAGTTAAAACAAAATTGCTAATTAGTCTTACTGACTAGATTGTAATAAAAAAAAACACAGTGTGTTTGACAAATAAAAAAAAAAATTCATGAAATATGTGAAAAATTTCTAAAAAAACTATTAGCTTAAGGGGGGGGGGGTTCCCCCCTTATATACGTCACTGGCTTTTTTCATCCATTTTGTGTTCAATTGAATCCAATATGACGGAACGCTTGTAGCAGTTATTTTCCATTAATGGTTTTAATACGCTCTAGCCATACAGATAAATTTAAGATGTACGTGCACCGAGATGACAGCAGATGACAATCCCAGTACTTAGTCCAGCAAGTGTCAGTCAAGTTACTTTTAACTCATTTTAATAAATTTAAAAAAAAAATCAGTTTCGTTTTGTTTGTGCAAGTTATATAATAACAATTACGAAATTAGAACACATTTTCCGACAACGTCAAGTTTGGGAAGTAAGTGCAAATTGAAAAATGTAAGTAATTCACTTAAATATCGCTGCATTTTCACTTAAACCTCGTTCCCTACAAACTTAAACCTATAGTTTAAACCATTTCTTTTCCGTTTTTTTCCATTTTTTTTACGAAATCCTTGCAGATTCTTATTTAAACCGGTTTTTTTCCATTGCGATATAACCTATGTCGTTATAATTAGTCCAAAATTCCATTAACTTTTATTAAGTTTAAAAGAAATTCAGTTAAAACGTTTCACAAAAGATAAACTAAAAGTTAAACTTAAACCTTAAACCATCTTAGTAAATACCGCTGTAAAAGTTCTTATTCTATGGAAAAAATTGCCAGCGCGGAATGTTTATCTTGTGTCATTTTTGATCGTAACTGGAATAGTTACAACAAGATTACAAAGTTTTTTAGTTTCACTAAAAATTTCACATAGATTTAACTTTTAGGCACTTAAAATGTTTTTATAAATTACTGATAATTCATTTTTTATCAAATAATTATTAATATCAAACTTTTTTATATGCATTTTCTAAACTATCAATACATTTTTTGGGAAAATTTTTCGAATATTCATCGAACTTGGAGGTGTGTAGTACTGCAACAAATTCTAATTTTTTAAAATCTTGAATCCTTGTTTGTAACTGAAAAGTTATATTATCCAAAATTTCGTAATATAATAAATTATATTCCTTAAAAATAGTTTCCTCAGAATTTTTAAGAACAATTGGAGCTCCTGTTACATTTTTAGTGTTCTCGAATATATCTTCAAAAACTTCATATTTATCTTGTAATCTTGAACAGCATATTTTAATTTGAGTGATGCACATATTTACATCTGCGTTAACTTGTGGCAAAAATTGATACAGGATATTTTAATAGTGGTAAATATCTTAAAAATTAAAATCAAAAAAAATTTTTTTAAACTTTTAGTTTTTGAGAAAACCTTGTGCCATAAGTGTAGACTCCATGGGCGCACCCACGGGAGGGGCCCCGGAGCCCGGCCCCCCCAAGCCTTAGATTTTTTTACGTATTTTCTACATATTTCATGATAAAACACAAAAAATAGCTTAAAATTTGACATCATGAGGCTTCGGCCCTCCCCAAGAGGCCTCGGGCCCCCCCAAAACACATTCCTGGGTGCGCCACTGGACTCTGAATTTGAAGCTTCGAGAAAACTCCTTGCCACTTTTTTTTGTCTAGACTTAAAATATTTAAGTCTGGCGTTGGTCTACTATTTTTCAAGATTTCCGTCTTTTCAAAATTACTGCGGCGTTGAAATGGTACATTTTTTAAATAAAAATACAGCATAAGAAAAGTTTTAATAAAAGCTCAAAACAATGACTAATTAGGTAATCGGTTGGCGAATGACTCAAAACAGGTGGCGGGTGTTACATAATTTGCACGGAAGCGACAAAATCTTACCAGCGGTTTATTTAATTGATAGATTCGCATTATAGAGTTTTTAGTCTTCGAACGACCTCAATAATTTTCCGCCACGTGATGTGGACCAGACGCGATATGACCACCCGCAGCGTAAGTGAAGCGGAGCTGCCCGCCGCCTCATGGAAACCCAAAATTTAGTGAATTCTAAAGCCAAGTTTATGCAGGGAAAAATATTTTTTTGAAATATTTTATTATTTCATATTATATTGTTAAAAGCATTCCAGTAAAACAAAAAACTAAGGGTTTTGTGCTTTAAATTATGTAAGGCCAGCGTGGCATGCTGATGCACACAAATTCATCACTTTTTTAATCGCCTCACCTAACCATGCAGTCAAGCGCGCGAGTCACAGAAGAGTTCGGTTCAGTCCGCTAGGCCCAATATGTTATGGCGCGAGTTGCGAATGACGATTCAGTTTATTTATTCATTTTAGTAGGTTCCTTTTTATCTGGGGATTTAATGAAAAAACACAAAGTTTAAGTAGCAGAGGGCGAAAAAGCTTGATAAATAATTAAAAATTTACTTTAATTTTTTTTTAAGATAGTGAGGCGCCGCCTCACTTGCCTCATCTGACGAGCCGCCACTGAGGTTTTTTATTTGTATACGAGTATATTATTTTGGGGTTACTACACTCAAGAATGCTAAAATGTGGGTGGCTCACAAACAACAAAATGCAATGTGCAGACGACGCATTACATCCGTTTTAGTTCGTTTTCGAGTTGCAATCAAGTTCTTTGTTTAATAATAATTGCACCTTAAAATAAACCAAGCGTTTCACCCTGATGATGTATGTGATATTTACCGTTATACTTACATCCAACCATCTAGATGAGTGAACTAAAAGTCCCTTAACAAAAACATTATCTGCCAAAGTAGCCCAAGCGTCAGGTACAAAATATGTGATTCTATTTGCAAAAGGTCGAACAAAGCTGAAATTTGGTGGGATGGTTGAAATAGGTCCCCTGATAGTACATCTAAGCGACCTCGGGGGGTTGCCGCTCGAGGGGAGGGGGGGATGAAAACTCTACATCGCCGCGCTTGGAGGAAAATAGTACCGTTGGAGTAGGTGCTATAAAAAAAAAGTTCAAATAAAATATGTAGAGAACAAAATTGCACACAACTTTGGATTAATTTTTTCGCTCCGAGCAACAGTTTTTGCTTAACGGCGTGCCAAAGTTGGGGGGTAGTTTGCAAATTTTAACAAAATCAGAGTTTAATCGCGGATTAAAACAAATATTGCTACCAAACAATTCTGTTATATTTTTTTTTCTATAAGAGTAAGATTTTCTAAGTAAAATGATGCTTAATTGGTTACATTTGACCTTATATTATAAAAGATATGATTTTTTGAAATGCGCCCTTACATACTTGGATATGGGATGACGGATAAAAAAATTAGAAAATAAAAAGTTTTCAAAAACATAAAATCAAGACTAGGCGCAAATCCCTCTCCAATAAGAAACAGTTTCAAAATGGTGGCGCCATCTTGGATTTTTGAGTATTTTTTCCTTAATTAGCCTTTTACTCAAAAAGTACAGATTTTTTTATAAAGTATGTGGAAAGGAATATTAAACCCCATTAAAAGACCTATCAAACGAGATATCTTCGAGCGACGTAAGTACTTCCCTTGCAAAGATACGCACCCTTAAGCATCTACAATATGCTAATTTCTAGCACGTCTAATTTAAAATACATTTTTAAGTTCAACCAATTTAAAAAAAAAAGCCTTTTTGAAAAAACATGTAGTTTACTTTTTTGCAGGAAATAATTTCCATTTAAAATTGTGAGTCAAGCTCCAGTGGCGTCCGCAAACTGGGAATCTTTTAAAAAAATCATTTATATTAAATGTTTTTTGCAATTTTCGTAAAAACTAAGCATTTTAGGAGAAAAAATTATTAAAAATATTGTCAAGAGAATTAAATTTTCTTTCCAACGATGTATAATATAGTAGGGTTGCGCTTTCAGCAAACGATACATAGTGACTTCCTTAAATGGAGGTTATTTACAGAAATCTTCAAAAGCCTAGTTTAATTATAAGTTTTTATTTAACAAATTAACTTTACTTAATTAAGTTGTACATCGTTGAAAAGAAAATTTTATTGCCTATTACCTAGCGTAAACCGTTTTTGCACAAGGTACTTTATTTTAAAGAAAATTGATTGAGATATGCATAAAACAGATTCTTAACGACTTCTGTAAATCACCCCTATTTATGGACGGCACTGTAGCGTTAGGAGTAAACTAAATTCTAGAAAGTTATACATCGTTGGAAAGGAAATTTTATTCTCTTAGCAAATTGTCATTTAAGTTTTTCATAAAGATCTTGGGTTTTCAGAAAATTTGAAAAAACCTTTAATAAAAAATATTTTTCCGTAATTTTTAAAAGGCACTTTTTCTTTAAAAAAGCCACTGAAATGTTAATTGTAACGATGACATAAGGTTGTTATACATCATTTAAAGGAAAACTTCATTGTCTATAACATAAAAACTTTTCATTAAAATAGATTTTTGTTGATTTCTATATATAACCCCCATTTAAGTACGTCACTGTGCCTTTAGTAATAAATTTGTTCCTACTATCTCATACATTAAAAGGAAATTGAGTTTTCTTAATAAAGTATTCTAAAAGTAATTTCCTAGAAAACATAATTTTTGCAAAAATTGCAAAAAATAAATAATTTTTTTTTTGGATTTTTGAAACTGATCCCAGTTAAGGGACAGCATTTAAATGTTAGCAATAATTTTTAGCAAATTTTGTTATACATTATCGTCTAATTAAGGCGTGTAAAACTTTTTTCCTAAAGGGCTTTGTTTTTAAACAAATTGGATAAAAACCTAAATTTTCGACGATTTCTGTAAATCACCCACATATTATATGGATGCCACTGGGCCGCTAGAAATAAAGTTATTCCTACTAAGTGATACATAGTTAAAATAGAAATTTTATTGTCTACAAAAAAGTATATTATCCTTTTTTTCACAAAGAGCTTGGTTTCTAAGAAAATTGGTCAAATTTAAAAATTTTGCTGTATTTTTTTTTGAATAACATGTGCAAGAATTCAGCATATTACGTACGTATCTTTGCAACGGTAGTACGTAGGTAGCTGGCAGGTACCTCGCTCGATAGGTCCTTTAGTGAGCTTTATATTTCCTTTCTTCAGATTTTCTCAAAAGGTACTTACTTGAGTAAAAGGCTATTAAAGGAAAAAATAGTCAAAATTCCAAGATGGCGGCGCCATTTTGACCATGTTCCTGATGGTAAAGGGGTCGGGGCTTCTACTATATTTAATGGGACCCCAGCAGCTATTGAATACGTCCAGCGTTGGATTTATATTTTTTATTAAACAATTTTTTTTAAATTTTTTATTCCCAAATCGGTCGCCATCTGGAATATCTCAAAATGCTCAAGGGTGTCAGAGTGGCATCAACCGGCTCTTTAAAGATGAGTTCTTGGACCTTAAAAATCGGCAATAAAATTTTCTATGTACCTCAAATCCAGGTCCTTGGAAAATCTTCCTGACTATTATAGGTCTTTTCTAGGTCACTTCAAAAAATCATATATTTTATAATATAAGGTCAAATGTAACGAATGAAGCATCAGTTTACTTAGAAAACCTTACTCTTATAGAAAAAAAATACTCTGCCAATATATGGGCCCCTAAGCTCACACTAGCTACTATAGTTATAGTGTACATGTGAGCTAATATAACTAAAAACTGAAATATATTTTATTCAACTCCAGACTAAATTACCTTTTGTTTGATACCACACAACCCATGTTTTGACTTAAACTCAAAATTTTGAACTCTGCCCCACCCTTAAAAAAAACAAAAACTAAAATGTATTTTGTTAAACTCCGGACTCAATTACCTTTCGTTTGATATCACACACGCCATATTTTCACATAAACTCTAATTTTTGAAATCTACCCCCACCCTTTTATTTGGTTTGTTTCGGTAGATTTTGTTCATTTTTAAATGGAACCATCTCGACCCAAGACCCAGCCTAGGTACCAAATTTCATTAAAATCGGCCAAGCGGTTTTTGAGTTATGCGCGTTGGTCGTTACAGAGAGACATACAGACATACAGACAGACAGACAGACATACAGACAGACAGACAGACAGACAGACAGACAGACAGACAGACAGACGGCGCAACAAAACAGCTTCAAAATCATCTGAAACGCAAAGATATATAAAAAATTTTGAAATCGGAGAAACTTTAGTATATGTGTGAGCTAATATAAAAGAATTTTTTGGTAGACATATTTGTTTTAATCCGCGATTAAACTCTGATTTTGTTAAAATTTGCAAACTACCCCCAACTTTGGCGCGCCGTAAAGCAAAAACTATTGGTCGGAGCGAAAAAATGCATAAAACTGTGCGCAATTAGGTTATCTACATATTTTATTTGAACTTTTTTTTTATAGCACCTACTCCAACGGTGCTATTTTCCTCCAAGTGTCGCGATGCAGAGTTTTCATCCCCCCTCCCCTCGAGCGCAACCCCCCGAGGTCGCAAACTAAGATGTACTATCAGGACACCTATGTCTACCATCCCACTAAATTTCAGCTTTGTTCGACCTTTTGCAAATAGAAATCCGCTTGGGCTAAAGGTAGGAAAAGCAATAAAAAACCAAAAATCGTTCTAGAAAACTAGTCAAGTTAAATAATACACGTCGATACTTTTCGGAGATAAGCTAACAAATATTATATTTTGAGAAACAATAAAGTGCTATTATTTGGCATCCCTATAAATACCTTTGCTTACCAATCCTTAGGAACCAGTGGCGTAATACAAACATACAAACATAAAATAGCATAAAATACAGACTCATGGGGTCTCGCCCCCCCCCCCCAAGCTACCCCCCCCCCCCGAAACATTTGTCTATATACGCCACTGTTAGGAACGCTTTCCCGATGTATCCTAATAGCTTGGAATACGCAATGGGACTAAATAAACTGATTTACCAACAATTTTGAGGGGTATATTACACCCTCATTCGTTAAGAGTTTAATCAAAATAATTTAAGGATTTGTGCAAAACTATGAAAAAAAAACAAAACTTTTACGTATTCGTCTTCGTAACCAGCCAGACATAGCAAGTTGTTCAGTTTAAATATCGTCAATGGTTTCAGGATATTTCTCTTTTTGTTCAACACATACGTAAAGTGTCGATTTAATATGTTAGATCAGTTCTTTCGATTAGATCACTTTAAAGTGTTTGTTCATTTCATGGGCGACCTTCGCGAAAGTGCATCGCTCGATTTCAGGGTCTCATTCTATTTGATTTGAAATTTCATGCAACCGCTTTGTTTTGATAAAATTCTCAACAGCCTCTTCTAGCGGAAATGCCAAGACGCCATTTGACTTGGCGTCCATTTCTTTAGTGTTTTATGCATCATGCATATTCTTTGGATTATTATTAGTTTCGAGAGCTTTTAAGCCTTGAGAAGGAATTAACTCATCCAGAATATTATAAAACTCTCCTTTATCATTGTGCACTTTTTCTTCAAACCTTCTATTAAGTCTTAACATTTTTGCTTCAGAATCATTTTAATATTTTGTATTATTGCCTGCGACGCATTTTCTTCAATTTACTTATTTTTCGAACCGGGCCATGCGCGTGGATGGTTGTTTAGAAGAATTTTATTTGAGTATTGTTTAAAATATATAGGTAGTGTTACGCATTTATCAGGTGCATTAAGTGAATCAGTGATTACATGTAGCATTGTTTAATCATTGATAAGATAATGAAGGTTTAATAAATTGTTTTCTGCATAAGCGAGGTTATATTACGTTATTTTGGTTGTTTAAATATGAGTATACGTGCAGCCAAGGTGGGGTGAAGTCATAGAAAGTTAATAATACCCGACAGATCATCGTTGTAATGTTTAATCATGACTGTCAAGGGCTTATCGAGGATAGGTTAAGAGGAATATTCTTTAAACTCTAATCATGAGGTAATTAACCATCAAAAATAACTAGATTAAAAATATGTTTTTAACGTTTGACCGTTGGTGCTCACCGGATTTGATTTCTGAAAAATAGCGTTTTTCCAAATCAAAAATCAATTGTGTTAATAGACCAAAAAACGTAAATGCCGTTATCTATGTTTGGATTTTTCATATCCAGGTGGTCCGACAGCACAACTTCTCCTATTAAATCAGTGACCTAACTTACACCGTCTGGTACGTCAACACTCGGTATTTATACTTTATTATAGACATGACCTTGCAACGGTATAGGTTTTGGCCGGGCCCGGCCACGCGGCCATTCAACCGATCCGCTTGATTCGAACCAAACAGAGGGGGCGTCGACGTCGAGACGGCGTTCTTTTTCGGCGGCGCGACGTCTTGCACAGTGTCCCCAGTTGATGAAATTAGGAACATTTTAAAACGCTGAAAATTTTGATAACTTTGACAGCCGTTATAGTTAGAAAAATAGTATTTTTGCACGTTTTAAGAGTCACTTTTCAGTGTTGGGTATTGTCTCTGCTTGTCAGCTCTCAATTGTCTACGCTATTGACACAAACACGCACGAAATGAAAGATATTATTGTGTTGGTCCTTGATCGTCGGGAGTCTGAAGGGGGAGGGAGTTTGGAGCACCTCCTGATCCTGTTGCAAAGAATCAATGGCTTCCAATGCCTCTACCTACGTACATATTTTAACAGCAATATAAATGCATACCCTTTTTGGGACCAAAATAAAATTACATTATAATCTATAAATTTGTGTAAAACCAGAGAAAAGAGCTGGTCAAAACTATAAAAAACTTATTGTTCGTTATGTTTAAAAATCAGAAAAGAATGGTATGTTACTACTGCGCAACCTCTGTTATAAGCACGACGATAAAGAAATGTCAAATGGATATTTCAAAATTTCCATAATAAGTGATATTTGAGAGGCTAAAAGAATTTGAAATAAATGTTGAGTGTCTTACCGTGAAAATGCTTTAAAATGCGTTTTTTGGCTCGAAGGACCAAATATACCAATATTTAATAAACAAAATTCGACAAAAAAAGGGGCAAACCATTATATATTTTTATAAACCTTTGCGCATTCGTGCCGAACTTTTTTATTAAAAGAGGTCGAGCTATTTCTTTTTTTAATTAAAAGTAAATTTGTTTTGTATTGTGTTCACTGTGCGTTGAGGCGTCGGATAATGGCCGTCTACGACCCCTTTTTTGTGCCCTTCTCATCCGAAACCTTGACTTTGTGGTGGTAATCAGTTCACCCGTTCGCAAATCGGGGTGAAGGTCCGGACACTATGGTTTACAAGAAGGATACAGACAACAAACTTTATTTATTCGAAGTTATTAATCAAGAAAACAATACATTTGGTATTTTTTCAATAATCCCTCAAAATCGATGTTTAAACTAGGCTTTTAAGATTAACATGTATACGGCAATAACATGAGATATGTTTCCCGTCTATATGCTAAAGAAACCATAAAATTTACTAAAAAACCATACAAATATCTAAAAAACATTCTATATTTGAAATTTTGTTTGAGTAAAAATTTATAGGTGAGGGTTTTTCTTTACTCGAGGTTCCCCTTCTGCAATCGCGATGATAACGAGTTTGACCATGTAGGTAGGTTATTCGATACAAAAATTACGCGATTTTCAATTATTTATTATTCCTACTTCCATTTTCCTGTTTATTGTTTTTACAAATAATTCAAGGCTTAGAATAAATAATCATAAAATTAATAAAAATACTGATTTAAAGAAATAAGCATTCAAAACTCATCGGTACTTTAAAGCAGCTAAAGATACATTTTTTATTTTCGCCTTATTTTGGTATATGAGGTAGTCATCCACATACAGTCGAACCTCTCTAACTCGAACCTCTATAACTCGAACCTCTCTATAACTCGAACCTTTTAAGTGGTCCCTGCTCTTTTTATATGTATTATAACAAGTTTAATTCGAATTTCTATAACTCGAACTCTCCATAACTCGAACTGTTTTGGTTGTCCCTTTGAGTTCGAGTTATAGAGGTTCGACTGTATGTATATAAAGTGATTATTCATTTTTAATGATCAGTAAAACATTTTAAGGTTCATGTCCATACAAGAGTATTTACGATCATGTACCGTTACCTCAAATTAAATAATAGGTATGGTCAGGGGCTCTACTTGGGCTTAGGGCGCCCGCATGTAACCAAATTTTTTGAGCTTTATTATTTAATTTTAAAAGGAGGAAGGGGCGGTAAAATGGCATAACACACCTCAAGATAAAGGAAAAAATTGCAATATAAATAAACAACTACAAAAATTTTAAAATAATTGCTTTATAGGCAAATATTTAAGAAAAATTAAGTACTTTTCGGAAAAAAATCGTGGCGCTAAAATTTTTTTAGATATTAGTAATAAAAAAATTAAGCTACAGGCGAAAATTTAAGGAAAATTAGAACTTTTTGGAAGAAATAGCGCCGCATAAAAAAATGTTCATTGTAAAGAAACTAACCCAGAACAAAAAAATCGCCGCAGGCACAAATTTTAAAAAAATTAAGAACATTGGAAAAATGCGCCGCCCTTTTTCGTTTCTAATAAAATTTTCGCCGGGGAAAATTAAGAAAATACAGTCGAACCTCTATAACTAAAACCTAAAGGGACAACCAAAACAGTTCGAGTTATGGAGAGTTCGAGTTATTGAAAATCGAGTTACAGAGGTTAAAATACATATAAAAAGTGCAGGGACCACTTAAAAGGTTCGAGTTATAGAGAGGTTCGAGTTATAGAGGTTCGAGTTAGAGATTCGACTGTAGGTACTTTTTGGAAAAATCGACACCGCATGAAAAAACTTATATAAAGAAAATACTAGAAAATTGTAAAATATTTCACCGCAGGTAAAAATTTTAGAAAACTTAAGAACTTCGGAAAAAATCGCGCCGGAAAAATTTAATTTACATTGTGGAAAAAAATGGTTCTTTAGGCGAAAACTTTAGAAAAATTGGATACTTTCGAAAAAATGGCCCACAAAAGAAAATTTTTGATAAAAACAAAATAAATTATCGCCTTAGGTCGTAGCGTAGGGTAAGAAATAATTAGATAGATTATATTAGCAAAATTGTAAAAATAAAAACAAACTAAACTACTAAAAACATAAAAAAAATAGCTAGTTTTAGTCGCAGGCCAAAATTTAGAAAAATTATTGGAAAAATGGCGTTACAGAAGGAAATTTTGTGTAAAAGCTATAAAAAATGGTGCCTAAAACAAAACGTAGACTACGCTTTTATCTTAAGGTACTGTTGTCGATTGGCGATGCTAATCAAATATAAAATTTTAGTTTGCAAAAGGTGCATGATGTAGTCGCGGTATATTGTTGGCATATGTTGATGACATCTTAAAAACAAATTTGAGTTTTCCACTTTGGGGAGGGGGCGGCTGCACCCGCCATCTTGGATTTAATGTGAACAAAAAAGTTTATTTTAAATTTGTTTGGCGACTGTACGTTTTAGAGAAAAAAGCTTTAAACAAAAGTTGAAGACAATAAAATTTTCTACAAAGACGTTGTTGTACACGTTTTTTTGACAGACGAACATTTTGCCGCCCTTTTGGATTTTGATTGATTTTTGGACTTGGCCCACTTCGGTAATAATATAATAATATAAAGATAATATAATTTACTATAATAAAGTTAATTACACACTTTTTGTAAAATGCTTACTTTTTGAGAAAATTACATAAAATTGAATAATTTGGGTTTATTTTGCATTTACCATGGAAATACATAGGAAACGAGTGTACTACTAAAACTTCAGGGTTTGTATCTTGGCAAGGGAACCCAGAGAACTCAGTGATGTCTCATCATTTTATAGGCTATTAGTTAGTCTTTATTTTATGATATTACAGATTTTTAGTTAGGCCACTAAATAAAAAATTGGTCAAAATCCAAAATGACGGCGGAATGTTTAGCATCATAACTCGAAAACCATTCGTCTTACAAAAAAAACGTACAACAGCGTTTTTGTAGGAAATTGTATTGTCTTCAACGTTTGTCTAAAACTCTTTTTTCTAAAATGTACAGGGACCAAGTAATTAAAAAAAACCTCTTCGTGCACACTAAATCCAAGATGTCGGGGGGAGTCGCCCCCTCCCCAAGGTCGAAAACTCAAATTTTTGTTTAGGACTCCAACAACAACATATGTCAAAATTGCGACTACACCACTTTTTGCAAGCTGGGGGTCTTTTTTTCGCTGTAATAACTGGTCTAAAAGTGTTTTCTCCAATTTGTCATGCCAGACTCCATCTGAAGCCCTATTGAAATCCATAAAATAAACAGTAATGAAATACTGGTGTTCAATCTCTAATATGTTAAGAGTCTTTTAAGTTATTACTTTGCCAAAATAAGTGTACGTCAATCCTGGAACTGACTCCATTTTTTTACATTCATTTCAATAATGAAGGCTTTTTTATCGTACTGAAACGTTTACTTACATAACCATTTAATAACTACGCACTAAGCCTATTCAAATGTTTAAGTACACAATTTGTTATTTATTGATTACAAAGTTATATTTTTCTGTTACGTAATTTTACTATAATTTCGCATTTATTTTTGTCTGAACTTTATCATTTTGTGCCCACTAGAATAAAATAGTAAACACGATGAGAACATATTTTTATCAATAATTACTGACAAACAGCAGCGTTACTAGGAGTAGTTTTTGATTGTTTTCACCTTATAATTTCTCTTGAAATTTGAGCGTCGCAGAGGGGAGGAGGGTTGATAATGGTGGTAATTATATAACCACGGTGCCTAGAATAGTCCAGTGTTCGGATCTTATATATATATATATCTTATATATATATATATATATATATATATATATATATATATATATATGTCGAATTTTTCACGTCCAGTGGTCCAGCTGATTTTTGTAAACAAAAGTCAGATATGATATGAACAACTAATATTTTTTGAATTTTTTGAAAACTAACGCAATTTTCCTACTGTTTTTTAGTACATCCTTATAAAATATAGTTTTCTAGACGAATTGTCGTTATTTTTTTTTAAGTCCGTTTTATTTTTTCTTACAAAAAACTTAAAATACAAGTGAAAATTAATGTGATCGTGTAGTATCAAAGGTAAACCTTGGGAAGTATACAAAGTTGTAGATTAGCGGATTACTTTTGAAGCTGAAACGATGCGAACACCGGTTTATACTAGGCACCGTGCTATATTACAGAAAGTTCTCTTTTTTCATTTCCTAAATCAAAAAGCCTTTCCCAAAAAAAAATTACTTTGACCAAGAAAAACATACCACTCTCAAGAAAACAAAAATATCCACATCCCTGCCTGGAAGTACTTTAAAATTTAAATCTCTCAAAACTGCCCAATTTGGATTAGCCTGTACGGCACTGCTGAAAAAAAAAACGGATATCAAAATATTTGCGAGAATCATTATATTGGAGACTTGTTATTTGTTTTGAAAAATATATACGCTTAATTCTTTGAAACGGTTATTTACCCTGTCCTTTTCATAGATTTCTCTTAAAAATATTTACGATCTAGGTGCCTTATTAGTTGGGGTTATCAGATAGGTTATCTTTAGACAAGAACTTACAACTTACAATGTAGGAGAACTTGAAACTGTCACACGTTTGATAGAATGTTTTGGCAACAACATGAATAGATAATAAAATCATTAAAATATTGCTAAAGAAACTATCGTGACGTCACTTTGGACTCAAAATTTCTAATTACCGCACAGCTTAGAGTATGGGTTTGAACTAAGGTACGAAATGAGTTTTGAAAAATAACCCCCTTTTTTATCTCCTATGAACTAGCATTTTTAACCCCGTAGAAAAAAATAAACTGGTATTGCATTGAAAAATTATCTTCAACAGAAAAATACTCTGCCAATATATGGGCACCTAAGCTCAGACTAGGTACTATAGTTATAGAGTAAGTGTGAGCTAAAATAACTAAAAACTTAAATGTATTTCATTCAACTCCAGACTCAATTACCTTTCGTTTGAAACCACGCAAGCCATGTTTTGAGTTAAACTTAAATGTTTGAAATCAACACCCCATCGTTTTTTTAAAAACAAAAAGTATTTTTTTTAACTCCAGACTCAATTAACTTTTTGTTTGATATCACGCACGCCATATTTTCACCTAAACTCTAATTTTTAAAATCTACCCCCACCCTTTTTTATAAACTAAATTTTATTTTTTCTAACTCCAGACTCAATTACCTTTCATTTGATATCACACACGCCATATTTTCACATAAACTCTAATTTTTTAAATCTACCTTTCATTTGGCTTGTGTTTTGTGGATTTTGTTCATTTTTAAATGGGACTATCTCGACCCAAGACACAGCCTAGGTACCAAATTTCATTCAAATCGGACAAGCGATTTTTGAGTTATGCGCGTTGGTCGTTACAGCCAGACAGACAGACACACAGACGGCGCGACAAAAAAGTTTGAAAATCATCTGAAACGCAAAGATATATAAACATTTTTAAAACCGGAGCAACTTTTTTTCTCGAAAAAAATTTGGATCACCATAGCTCACACTACTATAGTATAGTAGTAGTATGATCTAAAATGCACCAAAATCGGCTTAGACAGGCTCTAGTTAGGGGAAAGCGGGACAATATGGGGTACATAACTTTGCCTATTTCGCCTATTCGCCGTTTAGAATTCAGTTGGCTAGAATTATTATCTGTATGTTTTAAGTTTCCGTTTAAGCTGTTTAAAACTCCATCATATTTTTATTTTTGTAAAAGATTGTCTTTGTCCCGCATACGGGGTAAAATGGGGTACCTGTATGGGGCAAAACAAGGTAGGGGTGGTTAAGTAATTTAAAAACAATATTTTAGTAAAAAGAGATGTTTAATGTATTAAAAAACTAACCAAAATTAAAATATTTAAATAAAAAATAAAAAGTTGTAATAAAAAATACATTTATAATAATTAAACTTAGTACTTATGAAATTTTCAAAAAAAGTACAACCTCTTGGTCATCGCTGTCGACTCTCGCACACTAATGTTGCAAAAACGTCATAAAATCCAATTTCAGTGATGATACTATAAAAAAATAAAAAATATATATTTGGGGCAAAGTGGGATATAGGTTATTAGGTATAACAGGGTACCCTGTTTTACCCCCTTCACTAAACCCCGTTTTGTCCCAAATCACCTTTTAAATTTAAACACAAATCAAATACAGTAAAAGGCTAATTTTACAGGCAATGCGTCTGATTATGCATTCTACTTAAACACACTAATTGTCCAGTTCAAACAAAATATTAGCGTTAAAAAAATTCGAGGGCTCTATTTACGAAAAACGGCGTGCAAAAAACCAACTTAGATTTAGCCGACCAGCACCAGTCATGTGGCAAAGAGTTTAACTAGTCATGAGGATAAAATATTTAATATAAAAAAAAGTTATATTCTTTTGCAGTATAGATAAGACAGCGATACCCCATTTCGCCCCCCTTTCCCTATAAATAATACACTCAAAAAGTGTTTTATAAAATTCCAGTAAAAAACGTTGGCAACTTTGTACTCAACGTTTTTTACTGTAATTTTACAGAGCCATAAAAAAAACACTTGCCATCACATTAGAGGATAACTAAAATTACATGATATATTTTGTAAATTTTTAATGGTAAATGAAAATTGCTATTTTTCAAATCCAGTTGTGTAAAAACAATGTTCTCTATAAAAATGTAAAAATACATCTACAGTACTGAAAAAAACATATTTACAGTATACGTTATGTAAGAAATTACATGATATATTATATTATGGAAAATTACCAAAATTTTCCTGTTATATAAAGGAAAACAATAATATTTGCTTAGATTTAAAACCTATACCTAATAGCCTCTGAACTCTGGATAAAAGGAAACAACATCATAAACACACATGTACGAACGGAAAATTTATTAATATTTTTTTTAATGGTGAGCGAAAATAACAAATTTTAGATTTCTACATCATCATACCATTTCATCTCCTTCCATTTTATGGGAATGCTCGGGCGAAATGAAGCCTAATGAGGCAGAAACCCAGCGTCTCCGAGCTACCAACCTCTGAGGATTAGCAACTGAGATCTTTTTGTTAAGTCGTTTGACTTTACACATCAATGAACTTCTTTTAAATTGTACCAAGAATTCCAGGATACAGGATTTTTAGTAGGACGAGATTATACCTGTCTCCGTCGCAATGTCCAAATTCTCCTCAAAACCCAGACCACCTTGCCTAAAACTTCAAACTGACAGGTGGCCTCTCTTCAGTAAACACCATTTGGTAAACTTATCACGTCCTTGCAATGCAACTATAGGTAAATTTAGTGGGAATAAGGACACTGTTGTTCTGGTAAATATACGTTTTAATCCATCGGTAACGTTTCGACAATGATTTTTGTCTTCATCAGACCTTCAGACTAGATCGTACATTGGAACAACAAAAAACAAGAATTCAAGCACATCAGGAAAACAAACGGCACAAAATTAAAAACGAAACCCGACATTAATCTGGTAATTATTTATATTTTCTTTTGTTTTTTAGTCTAAAGGTCTGATGAAGACAAAAATCATTGTCGAAACGTTACCGATGGATTAAAACGTATATTTACCAGAACAACAGTGTCCTTATTCCCACTAAATTTACCTATAGTAAACACCATGTTTCATCTTTCTTTTTCAAATACCCACATCATCATTCAGTTTCATCTCCTTCAATTTTATGGTTATGGTCGGGTTGAATGAAGCCTAATGAGGCAGGAATACCCTGTTCCTAGTATCCTTTATTAACACTGAGGATTTGCCCGCAAAACCTTTGTGCTTAGTCGTTTGACTTTTAGCATCGATGAACTTCCTTTAAATTACGAAAAAATCCAAGACACAGGATTTTTACTGGGAGCAGATTATACGTGTCTCCAATGCGATGCCAAGCCTCGCCTTAAAACCGAGGCTACCCTGACCGAAGCTGCATATTGACATCTTTCTTTTTTTAGTTATCCACATTATTCACATTCCATTTCCTACCCTTCCATTTTATGGTTATGCTCGGGCTGAATGAAGCTGATTGGAGGGTTTGCCTGTGAAACCTTTTTGTTTAGTAATTTAACTTTACACCTTCAGTAAATTATTTTGGACCCTTTTTTTATGGCAAATTTATGCCAAACGAAGAACCTACCCCATGGACTTGCTTTTCCAGGATACCAAAATCCTAGATATTCGCCAGCTTAATTATTTGGAAATAATAAAAAATATTTAAAAGGGTAAAATCACGCTAAAGCAAAGAGTAAAGACATATTTCACTAGAAGGAACAATAACTTTCAATATAGCATTCTTTCCAAAACTACATCACAGCGCTTGATGGAATATTTTGCACCTAGAATATATTAGAATACTGTACCATCAAATATACAAAATACTGCAAAATTTTATAAATTTAGGAAGCTGGCTAATACATGGATTTTGAAAAATAGAGATAAGTGTAATTAATTAATTAATTTAAATGCTACTTTATACTTACTAGCTCAGAGTAATAACATATTATTATTACTCTAAGCTTACTAGTTATCTGGTACTTAGTATCGGAAGATACAATTTAGAATTGCTTAAAGTATTTTATATTGTTTTGTTTTTTTATCTTTTTCTTTTATTATGCTTTTATGACTTTTTTCGCTTGATGTCGTTTTTTTTAATGTAATTTTCTATTTGAATTTGAATTTAAATAAACGTATTAAGAAGTGGCAGGTCCTAGACCAGTGGCGGCTCATCAGATGAGGCAAGTGAGGTGGCGCCTCACCAACTTAAAAAAAAATTAAAGTAAATTTTAAATTATTTATTAAGCTTTTTCGCCCTCTGCTACTTAAACTTTGTGTTTTTTCATTAAATCCCCTGATAAAAAGGATCCTACAACATGAAATGAATAAATAAACTGAATCGTCATTCGCAACTCGCGCCATAACATATTGGCCCTAGCGGACTGAACCGAACTCTTCTGTGACTCGCGCGCTTGACTGCATGATTAGGTGAGGCGATTAAAAAAGTGATGAATTTGTGTGCATCAGCATGCCACGCTGGCCTGGCCTTACATAATTTAAAGCACAAAACCCTTAGTTTTTTGTTTTACTGGAATGCTTTTAACAATATAATATGAAATAATAAAATATTTCAAAAAAATATTTTTCCCTGCATAAACTTGGCTTTAGAATTCGCTAAATTTTGGGTTTCCATGAGGCGGCGGGCAGCTCCGCTTCACTTACGCTGCGAATCTATCAATTAAATAAATCGCTGGTAAGATTTTGTCGCATCCATGCAAATTATGTAACACCCACCACCTGTTTTGAGTCATTCCTTTGAGCTTTTATTAAAACTTTGCTTATGCTGTATTTTTATTAAAAAAATGTACCATTTCAACGCCGCAGTAATCTTGAAAAATAGTAGACCAACGCCAGACTTAAATATTTTAAGTCTAGACAAAAAAAAGTGGCAAGGAGTTTTCTCGAAGCTTCAAATTCAGAGTCTACACTTATGGCACAAGGTTTTCTCAAAAACTGAAAGTTTTAAATTCCTTTTTTTGATTTTAATTTTTAAGATATTTACCACTATTAAAATATCCTGTATCAATTTTTGCAGCAAGTTAACGTAGATGTAAATATGTGCATCACTCAAATTAAAATATGCTGTTCAAGATTACAAGATAAATATGAAGTTTTTGAAGATATATTCGAGAAAACTAAAAATGTAACAGGAGCTCCAATTGTCCTTAAAAATTCTGAGGAATATAATTGATTATATTACGAAATTTTGGATAATATAACTTTTCAGTTACAAACAAGGATTAAAGATTTTAAAAAATTAGAATTTGTTGCAGTACACCTCCAAGTTCGATGAATATTCGAAAAATATAGTGATAGTTTAGAAAATGCATATAAAAAAGTTTGATATAGACACATTAAAAAATGAATTATCAGTAATTTATAAAGACAACATTTTAAGTGCCTAAAAGTTAAATCTATGTGAAATTTTTAGTGAAACTAAAAAACTTTGTAATCTTGTTTTAACTATTCCAGTTACGATCAAAAATGACACAAGATAAACTTTCCGCGCTGGCAATTTTTTCCATAGAAAAAGAACTTTTACAGACTTTGTATGAAAATGACAAAACTCGAACCTCTCTATAACTCGAACATTTTAAGTGGTCCCTGCACTTTTTATATGTATTTTAACCTCTTTAACTCGAATTTCTATAACTTGAACCAGAAACGAGTATAATATCTTGAACTTTCCACAACTCGAACTGTTTTGGTTGTCCTTTTAAGATCGAGTATAGAGGTTCGACTGTAATTGATAAAAGTTTGTATTGTTAAAAGAAAGAAGGATACCGCTTGTTTAAAAACTGTAATTTTTGTTTTTAGATTTAAAGTGAGTACCTAAGTATATTTATTATCTTTGTAGAAAATAAAATTTTTCGACAATCATGGAAAGGGAAAATTGGAAAAAAATACACATTGCATTTGATCATTTATTCCCATTTCATGAAGGATTATGGTTTTTTCATTTTTGGCCTTGGTGCCTCATCAGTTTTACAAGTCACGAGCCGCCACTGTCCTAGACCCTTATGGGTCCATTGGGCCCGCCTAACTAAACTAAAGTTTGAGTAAGGTGGCATATTTTTTTTGTCGCCCAGTACATACAAAAACTCTGCAGACTACAAAAAGAATTGATTTAGGCTCAAAGATATACCACTGAAAGCGTAAATTACAAACACCCTTCGTATAGTGGAGAGTGTCAGCAACCCTAATCCCTTTACGGCACCTTGACGAATCCACGGTTCTTGGATTAGAGCTACACATCGATCTTCATCTCTCTTAGAAAGAGTGTCAGTGTGTGGAAGCCATTTTTTTAAATCATAATTTGCCAAATAATTTTTTTTTGGAAATCCCTTTTTTTTCTAACTTTGAAAACTCCATATCTTGAAAACAGTTTACAGTGTATTATTTTTATTCATTGTAAAGTTGATGTTAATTGGCCTCTCGAAGTGCATACAAATAACATGTTTGCTGATGCCATAAAGAAAATCCATGAACCCGCGAGACTGCTCGATGGGATATCAAGGTTATAACCGCTATAAAAGTATCGGTGGCATCGGTCTATGGACGGTAAAAATACACGACACACCATACAGTGTCAATGCACTTTTTTATACCTAATTACTTGACCGAAAAAAATTGTTTAAACAAAATTATGATACATCATGCAACGGCTAGCCAGCCAGATCAAGGTCTTGCCCGTGCAGAAACATATTAACAATAATATTATATAAAATTACAACGCACTGTTGTTCATTTTAATGAGCTATAAATAAATCGCCCGCAAAACTCTGCAAACATTACACAGATTTTTTTTTATATATCAAATATAAAAAACGTATTTTCTCAATAATATTATCTGCCCTGAAAGCAAGTTGACGTCTGCTTTCCAATAATATTGTAGTTTCTTGATATCTAGTTTTGAAAAGACACATCATGTGCTTGAGTTCTTTTAAATATAATGATTTAGCTGAAAAAAAAAACAATTCCTAAAATTAACAAAAACATACTAAAAAAACTTTCATGATCGGGTAACACAAAATGTCTCAAATCGAGATAACGAAGACTGGCGTCATTATTTTCAACTCTTTTAAGCAAGACATTCATTCTCTTGCATAAAAACCATTAGTTTCATTCAAGAAAAAACAATAAGAATATATACAAACAGACTATTATCAAAATAACCAATGACTACATAAACAACATCTAACTATAACCTAAAAATATAGTTCAGAGAACATAGAATGTGCTTTACATTTAAACAATAGGGACTTATTGGAATAAAACCTGACCTTATTTTAACATCGGCAGTATTGTGACAGATTTACATATAAAAAGCAACTACTTTCTTTCAAAATTCGGCCTTTGTGTATTTAAGAACCGGATTTATTAGTGCCTGTTTTTATTAAGTGGAAATTAGCGACTTTATTTTTAAACTTGACTTTGGTATGTCAATTTTGAGAGGTCGGCTGTCAGTTTTCTTTGTAAATCTGTCAGAATAAAGCCGACTCTAAAATAAAGTCAGGTTTTATTCCAATAAGTCCCTAATATTCTCACACGGTCCGACTGAAAATAAGTTGGGTCAAGTGGTGTAGATAAGAGACACTTTTTAAACCTTTTATATTTTTTAAATTTTAGACTCCTCTGTAGGACCCGAATTTTTTTCTAGGATTTAAGCGATAATCAGAAAAATTATTGCAATCATAAAAACATAGAAATTCGACCTATAATATGAGAAAAAAATTAAAACTGTGTCTCATATTTTACCTTAAAAAAGTTCAAAAATGAGACAAGTCAGGCAAAATATGAGACAGTGATAAAATTTACGTATTTAAACCAAAAATACAACAAATAAGTGCAAACATATTTATTTATAGGAAAACCGATCTACAAACTCACACGACAAAAGTTTCGGTAACGTTTTTAAAAGTTTTATACCACAAATAAAGCTATGGATTGTAGGTATGAGGTCCTTATAACTGCTGCTATCAGTTTACAACAGAAAATCTATCGGAATTCAATGATTAGTATTTTTCTTTAAGTGTCTCATTCTTCAATGGGATTTTGGGTGTCCACTTTTACACCACTTGACCCTACAAATAAAAGTTGGTTTTAAACTTTGGCATGTATAGTTTATGTTCAAGGTTTAGTTATAAGTTTAAAGTCTTAGTTAGGTTTGAATATGACAGCTTTGACTATATAATCATTGCAATTAGATCATTGTTAAGACTAAATTAAAAGAAATGCAAAACTGTTTTTTTAAATCAACATTTCTTAATTGAACAAAACATTAACACCAGTATTTACTAAAGGGTCTACTTCTAGAGTCTAAACGTCTAGATTTTGGTTGAAGGTTTAACTTATTTTTCCCGTGGATGAGTTTTTAATATTTATCTAAATTGTTCATAAATACCTTGCGAAATTGGTCATCTTTGTTCGTTGTAACAAAGACATTATTGCCACACAAAGGTTAGTAATAAATAAAAAAATGTAATATTTTGGTTTAAAAATGGTAGCCATATTTAAACCTCCAAACGTCACTAGGAAATGTCCAATAAAAACGGTGTAAGTCAGTGTCAGCTGTCCGCTATATTTTACATGTTAATTTTTTAGACAAGTTAGCGATGATTAAACCGATGTTCAATTATTTTGATGGATGTGTAAATGAAAACGGATTCTAATATATCTTGTGCTTTTTACAATATTTAAATATTGATACGTATTTAATACGGTAATGCATCTACAGATATGGTAAGTTATTTAAGTATTATTTAGCTTTGAAAATTTTTGTATACAGGGTGTTCGGCACATGAACCGTCAAAATTTTTTGGGATATTGTTGGGGTCATTAGCAATGCTACCTTTTCAACCTTGGAACTTGGGTCCTAAGAGTCACGGCTATAGAGATATGAATTTAATTTTTTTTTTTCAAATTACCTTTAAACCCTCGTAAGCTTTTTATTAATGTCTGGAAAAGCAGCATTTTTTTTTATAATTCTATAATCTTATGCTTCTTCAACTAATTAATAGATTTGTTAAAATTGATGTACCAAAGGGACATACGAGGTTTTTTTATTGAAGAACATTAGTGATTTTGTGAAAGAAAATCAATTTCAAAATTAAAAATCAAAAAAAGGATCGACAATTGAGAACTTCATTTTCTTTTAGAAACTTCTTTAGTTGATTACCTTTCTAACGGCATGCTACACATTAATTAAAAAAAAAATTCTGCTTTAAAATACGGATATTCCGTCAGAAGGGCGAGACTCGTTCGGAATTGGTAAGAAAAACAATTTGATGTTTATGATCGTTTACCTACTTAAACAAAAGTTAAACTTTTAACAATAATGTAATGTGTTCTTTATATATAAATTTTGTTAGAAACGTTCATAAACATCAAATTGTTTTTCTTATCAAGTCCGAGCGATTATTGCCCGTCTTAAGGAATATCCGTATTTTAAAGCAGAATTGTTTTTTTTAATCAATCTGTAGCATACCGTTAGAAAGGTAATCAACTAGAGAAGTTTTTAAAAGGCAACGAAGTTCTCAACTGTCGATACTTTTTTTAATTTTTAATTTTGAAATTGATTTTCTTTCACAAAATCACTAATGTTCGTCAATAAAAAACCTCGTTAAAATTTATGTCCCTTTGGTACATAAATTTTAACAAATATATTAATTAGTTGAAGTAGCATAAGATTACAGAATTATAAAAAAAATGGTGCTTTTCCAGACATTAATAAAAAGCTTACGAGGATTTAAAAGTGGGATTTTGGGTAATTTGAGAAAAAGAATTAAAAAATTCATCTCTTTAGCCGCGACTTTAAGGACCCAAGTTCCAAGGTTGAAAAGGTAGCAAATGACCCCAACAATATCCCAAAAAATTTTGACGGTTCATGTGCCGAACACCCTGTATAAGTTTTTTATCAATCATGGATTATTTCTTTGTTTTTCGAACATTAAACCACCCCTCAGGGGTGGTACTACCATTTGAGACTATTTTTAACGGGAATCCTACGACTGCACGGACTATATTTAAAAAACACGACATTTCGTTACAAATTATTTATCTGGTTTTTCTTTATTTCTAAAGTTAATTTGAATTTATATGAGATGAAACTTACTAAGAACCGAGGGGTGGCTCGATCGCCGATGTTTGTACACCACTATTTATTTCTTTTTATTTTATTTTTACTCCGATATTTCCTGAAGTATTTCATGCTATTTCCTCAAATAACAATGGTATTTCCCAAGCCCTTCCCGGTATTTCCTAGTACATTTTCAAGTACTACCAAGTATTTCCTGGTATTTCCCCTAACCTGTACACCAAAAGGAAATACCGAGCCACCCCTCGCTGCCCAAGTAACATTTCTTTATTTATAGCAGAAGCTAAAAGGTTGCCAGCGCCTTTCCTTAAAACCATTAGTTTCAATGTTTGGTCGCTAGCACGTTCCCATTACCCTTATATACCCCTTAGACCTCCTAAATGGGACTCCGCAATTGGTGGTGGCAACCTATGTATTAAACTCACTATAAAACCATAAGAAATAAACTCCAGCTTCGCCCTCTAGCGGTTCCACCAGTATAGAACCTTTTAGAGCCTAAACCTATTATGCCAGTTTCTAAAAGCAACTCAGAAACGTCCTCTATCCTATTATAAAACTAGATTTGGTAATTTGGTATCCTGGCGATTTTGTTGAATACCATAATACCTTTAGAGTAAAGAAGTTTTCCTATAAAAATAATTTAGGTCACAAAATTGCCAAAAATGTCATAGTCCCAAAATTATTTTATCATATAAAAATTATTAATTATTGGGCTTTAAATACTCAATCTTGCAATAGGTAGGTACCAATCTGTACCTAGGTATATCTATTATTTTTATAAGAAATACCTAAAAAAATAAAACACGAAAGTATTTACTTAGAACCCTTAAGGAAACAAGGTTTTATATGTCCGCCTATTTAAATAATATTTAATATACAGCTATGGGTAACTATAAATACAAAAGAATTAAGTTTACCTTTAAGCCTTCCTATAAAACCTTTTTAAAATGCCTAAAAGTAATGGCAAAAACCAGAAGTCTAAAGTTTATATTTACCACTCTTAAAAACCTTAAGGAAACTAGGTTCTATATGGCCGCCTATCTAATCATATTTACTTTTAAACTACTGGTAACTATAAAAACAAAAGGATATAAGATAACCTTTTAGTTCTATTATAAAACACTTTTGTGATGACCTAAAGTAATGAAAAAAACTAAATGACCAAAGTTTATATTTATTTATTTTTAAAAACTTTAGGTAAAATTGTTTTATAAGACCATCTTTATAAATCAGAAATCAATAAAACCAAAAGTATCTAAAAGGAACAGAAGGAATATCAGTTTTATTATACTCCCTTTATAAATCACTTTTTGGTTGTATAACACCCCTTTAGGTAATTGGCAATATAAATTACCTCTAAATAACCTAGGAACCAAATTAATAAAACCTTGAGTGGTAATAATGTTACTTGGGTGAGAACTGCTTGCTATCATATTGCACATTAGAGTGAACCAAATCTTTGCAGTTATTTGACTTGTGAGTATTAAAAATATACACTTAAACCGGTCGGCATCAAGTCTATAGACTTGATACTTAAACCCGGTCTAAAATGCTAAGTTTTAAGGTCTTAGTAGTTTTTTGTAATAACAAAATATCTGGAAAGTAGAATCAAAATGGTTTCATGCAAGAAAGTTTTTTTCTAGAAATAAGATTTTCTTAGAACCACACATATCTATTTTGTAATAGACAAAACATTAGCTATTGTCTAGAAAGTAGAATCAAAATGTCTTTATGCAAGAAAGTTATTTTTCTAGAAATAAGCGGATATTGCTTTGGTACATAGGACAGCAGTGTTTGTTTGAACCGATATCATTTGTTTTGATTAGAAAAAAAATTTGTATAGTTTCTGAGAGTAACACCACATTTAAAGGTGCATGTCCACATGAAATTAGTCGCAGAAAAGTTCTGTCGACAGTTACTGTCCTGAGGGTTCCTGACTAGCAATCTAGTAGCTCTCTCCGCTTTACTCTCTGTGATCCACGACTTCTGCTATAGGACTGTCGTACGATTGCTCTCCGACATCAAATTCAATGTCTACTAGCGTGTCGGAAATATTCTTGAGAGCGGCAGTTTTCTCTAAATGAGCCAAAAATATTGTTTTTACCACCCAGTTGGTATATTCCGTAAGAAACAGATAAAAGTTATGTTGCCCTCGCTAATAATAATGATAATATTTTTTTGATGATTGTTGTAAATCTTTTTTATCGTTTCTTGGGAAAAAAGCTTTACTTACTATAATAACTCACAACATTTATTTTGCCCTATAAATAAAAACTCTGTAGATTAATAACCAATTATAAAAAAAGACATAATCTGAGGGCACGCAGTGCCTCGCCAAGTTCGCGTTGCCATACCATCTTTTCTTGAAACATTTCAGCCCATATTTGACCTATCTAAAACTCTACTTCGGAATGAGCTACGAATCCCAAACTTTGCACAGTCGTAGATCTTTATAGAGTTCACAACCCCTCCAAGTTCCATAAAATAGTAAAGTAGTTACGAAATTTCAAAATACTCTGCCAATATATGGACACCTAAGCTCACACTAGATACTACAGTTATAGTGTACGTGTAAGCTAACTAAAACCTGAAATATATTTTATTCCACTCTAGACTCAATTACCTTTCGTTGATACCACACAAGCCATGTTTTGACTTAAACTCTAATTTTTGAAATCTACCCCCACCTTTTTTTTTAAACTGAAATGTATTTTGTTTAACTCCAGACTCAATTACCTTTCGTTTGATATCACACACGCTATATTTTCACTTAAACTCTAATTTTTGAAATCTACCCCCACCCTTTTTTTTAAATAAACTAAAATGTATTTTGTTTAACTCCAGACTCAATTAACTTTCGTTTGATATCACACACGCCATATTTTCACAATAACTCTTTTGTTCATTTTTAAATGGGACCATCTCGACCCAAGACCCAGCCTAGGTACCAAATTTCATTTAAATCGGGCGAGCGGTTTTTGAGTTATGCGGGTTGGTCGTTACAGACAGACAGACAGACGGCGCGACAAAAGAAGTTTCAAAATCATCTGAAACGCAAAGATATATACAAATTTTTGAAATCGGAGAAACTTTTTTTTTCTTGAAAAAATTAGGATCACCATAGCTCACACTACTATAGTATAGTAGTAGTGTGAGCTAAAACGTCGAAATTGCCACTCACTCACTGACTAACTCACTCATGTATAGCTATCAAAATTTTACTGTAATCCCAGACATGATACACAGTTAAAATTTGGCAGACTAATAGAAATTATGACCAAACCCATCGAAAAAATCAAAAAACCCCAAAATTCTAATTTACTCCCCTCCCCTATACATGTAAAGTTATGTAAAAGTAACATTGCCTAGACTGATAGGAACTATAATAAAACTATAGGAAAAAATTTTAAAACCCCAAAATTATAATTTACTTCCCTCCTCTATAAATGTAAAGTAATGTAAAAGTTACATTGCCCACTTCCAGACAAGCTAGAGAGCTGATCTTTGGAAGGCTGATAGTAACTATGATAAAACTATACATATCAAAAAATTACAACACCCAAAGTTCTAATTTACCCCCCCCCCCCTATGAATGTAAAGTTATGTAAAATTAACACTGCCCATTTCCAGAAACGCTAGAGAGCTGAGCGTTTTAAGAGTGAAAGGCACTATGATAAACCTATAGGAAAATATTTAAAAACACCAAAATTTCAATTTACTTCCCTCCCATATAAATCTAAATTTATATAAAAGTAACATTGCCCACTTCCAGAAACGCTAGCGAGCTGAGCTTTGGAAGGCTGATAAGACCTATGATAAAACCATGGGAAAAAATTTAAAAACCCCAAAATTTTAATTTACTCTCCTCCCCTATAAATGTAAATTTATGCAAAATTAACATTGCCCACTTCGAGAAACGCTAGAGTTGAGCTTTGGAAGACTGATTGGAACTAAAACAAAACTATAAGAAAAAATTAAAAAACATCACAATTTTAATTTACTTTCCTCCCGTAAACATGTAAAATTATGTAAAAGTAGCATTGTCCAGCCATGGAGAAAAATTAAAAAACCTCAAAATTTTAAATAAGGCATTCCAAAAGTTTTAAACAAAATTCCGCATATTTTACTACATTAAAAATTAAGTACAGTCGAACCTCTCTAACTCGAACCTCTATAACTCGAACCTCTCTATTACTCGAACCTTTTAAGTGGTCCCTGCACTTTTTATATGTATTTTCACCCCTTTAATTCGAATTTCTATAACTCGAACTCTCCATAACTCGAACTGTTTTGGTTGTCCCTATGAGTTCGAGTTATAGAGGTTCAACTGTATTATCCAATTCCTTTAAAAAACAAGTGAAATCATAACAAAAACATTTCATGTAAAAAAGCCAAGTACGCGATTGGTATTTCGTAAAAAGAATTGAGATAAAAGTAAAGCCAAGTTGTCCAATACAAATTTCAAAATGAAAGGTTCTTATTAGTTTGAAAATGTTTTTCTAAACTTGTCTATTTTATTTTTTGCAAGTTTGTATAGTTCATTTGCTTAATAAAATATTTTCGCGAAAGCTGCACCAAACTATAATGATATTATTTAAAGTAGGCCAGATTATATTTAAACCACAATTTTGTTAAATATAGTATAGAAAAAAAACTAAATTTTCCCACGTCCAAAAGGATTTTCTGTATACGCTTCTGAGTTTTACACTGGAGAATTGTTTGTAGTTGATGGCAAGGAAAGAACTCGACAATAAGCTAAAATCTTGTGAGTCATTGTAAAGTTTTGTTCCAATCATAAATATGCCACAACTCAAAAAACTTTACTTATTATAATATCCCACGACAAAAATTTTGCCCTATAATCAAACCTTTGTAGATTAATAACCAACTATAAAAAAATACATAACTATATATTTTTCTGTTAAGAAGAAACTCAATATAAAGTAGAGCAAAAAATTAATTAACCTCGTTTTGTCATAACAGGCAAGTTTGTATAATTAATTTGCTTAAAAAGATATTTTCGCGAAAGCTGCACCAATCTATACTGACAGTATTTAAAGTAGAATTTTACCTTGCACAATTTTTTGTAATTGATGGCAGTAAAGTACTCGACAATAACTTAAAATCTAGTGTCATTGTCAAGTTTGCTCCGATCATATGTAAAGATGACAGAACTCAAAAAACTTTACTTACTATAATAACTCACAACATTTATTTTGCCCTATAAATCAAATAGTCTATGGACAAATCGGCCTAAAAGGGGGTTTCGTGTGCAAGTCGTGCCAACTTTTTGCCGATAAGCCAAGTTTCTTAAGGGCACTCCATAGATCAGGTTTTGACTTGTTGTCATTCTGGTAAATGCGTTTTTTTAAAGATATGGCCCCCACCACTTTTTTTTGCACGATACTTTTTAATAACGATGTATCTTTCTTAAAAAGAGTCGTAGAGGGTTGCAAAAAATGGCAAATGAATCAGTAAACACCCGCAATAAAATACCTTTCTATTATATTTTTCAAAATTTTGCTTCGTTTTTTTAGAAAAAATAAAATAACCGAATTTTTACTTTTTTTGTATAGCTAGTAAAGTTTAACCTATATTTTTAATAACACCAAAGCAAAATTTTAAAAAAAGTTTAAATAAAAGTTATAGAATGAACATTTTTCTTTAGTTTGGTGTATATAAGTCTTATATAGATGTATATTTTATATTTGTTTCAATAAAAAAATAATTTGTTGTCACCAAAATGACTACCGAAAGTGTTTTACCGTACGCGGACGCCTATAAGGCGGCGCGCGGCTTTACGCAACTGAGGCGTCTAGTAAAACAGGTGATTTCTATTATTATTGTTATCGTTATTTGATGGACATTATCAAACAAGTTGTTATTGTTATTTTTGAAAGTGAATATCAATCGACGAAAGTTTTTACAATATAGTGCAGGTGCTAGAGGTAGTTGAGTATGCAAAATATGAGGACCGTAGATGGACAATGGATCCCAGCTGAGAATGGGACTAACGATTTGGATGTTGCCGGGCAAATTTTTGGTCCAATTTTTTTTATCCCCCCTTCTTATATAGTCGTGTTCAAATTTCTAAGAATGTAACTAAGTTGTGTAAAATGTTTAAACTCTAATTGAAAAATAAAATTATATTAGTTTTTTAAATTTTAGCTGCAAAATCCCCCAAAACCTCTCAGACCATAAAATTTCCTTTTCAACAACGTATAAGTCAGTGGGGTACGACTAATGACAAACTCTCCAGCGGCGTCCGTTTATTGAGGTAGTGTAAATAAATTTAAAAAAGAAACATGTTTAGTAAAGGTTTTACCCGATTTTCTCAAAAACCGAGTTCTATATCAAAAAATATAATACACACTTTGTTATAGACAATAAAATTGCCTTTTAAATGATGTATAATAAGGCAATGGTAGTCTTATATATAGCAATTTAAATAAAATCAATTTTGAATAATCACTAAATTTATCAATTTTTTACAAGTTTTATCCAATTTTCTCAAAAATTAAGCTTTTTGGAAAAAAATATTTTGCCGTTTATTGTAGAAAATAAAATTTCCTTTTTAACAATGTATTAGTCAGTGGGGTCAGGCTAATGACAAACACTCCAGCGGCGTCCGTTTATTAAGAAAATATAAAAAAATTAAAGAGACCACATAGGTTTTACCCGATTATCTTAAAAACCAAGCTCTCTATCAAAAATTGTGACCTATAGTCGATTGTAGATAATAAAATTTCCTTTTAAACGTGTACAATAGTGTAAGATGTATCTTCAGATTAAAACTTCACAGGCCTGTGCAACTTAAATCAATTTTTACAAATCACCAAACAAATTAATTCTGTTACAAGTATTTTCCAATTTTCTCAGAAACTAAGCTTAAAATACACAAAAAGAGTTTTTTATACTTTTTGTAGGAAATAAAATTTTCTTTTTAACAATCAGTCAGTGGGGTTTAATTAATGACAAACCGTTCAGCGACGTCCGTATATGGGGGGTCAATTAAAAAATAAAATAAATAAAATCATTTTTGTCACATGTTTCACCCGATTTTTTTTTCGAAAATTAAAAAAAAAACATTTTTTTTAAAATATTTTTTAAATACATTTCAAATCAAGTAATTTAAACTTTGTTGTATTAAAATCGGATAAAAAATAAAAAAGATACAATTTGACTTTGAATATGCTTCTCCGCCATATTGAATCCGACATATTTAAAAAAAGGCGCGATTATCACAATGACAATAACTGAAAACCTGATCTGCTAGGTATGTTAAACAAATTTAAGTTACTTTCAAAAAGTTCTTATGGTTTTCATTAAAAGCATAATTTTTAAATATACCCCAAAGACCCCTGTTTTTTTCCAGTTATTTGGAAATAACTTAAAAACTAATTAACGCATTGGAACACTTGAACCATATTTAAATAAAGAATCAAATCAGCTATCTTTTTTATATAAACTTTTTTTTTCTAGCTCCAATAGTTTTATAAATAAAAAAAAATTAACCTTTTTTTTTTTTTTTTTGTTTTTTTGACAAATACAAAAAAATACATATTTTCTGACCAATACATTTTTAAAAACATTACAAAGCAAGTATTTTAAACTTTGTTCCATGAAAATCGGATAAGAAATAAAAAAGTTACAATTTTTTTAAAGATACGCCTTTCCGCCATTTTGAATCCGCCATATCTTTCAAAAAACGCATTTACCAGAATGACAACAAGTCAAAACCTGATATATGGGATGCCCTTAACAAAGTTAGCTTATCGGCAGAAAGTTGGCACGACTTGCACACGAAACTTGATTTGTCCATAGACTATTTTGTGGACTAATAAACAACTATAAAAAATACATAATTCTATATTTTTCTTTTAAGAAACTCAGTATCAAGTAGCGCAAAAATTAACTAACGTCGTTTTGTCATAACAGGCAAGTTTGTATAGTTCGTTTGCTTAAAAAAATATTTTCGCGAAAGCTGCACACCCAGGAATACATCTTGGGGGGGGCAGACTCCATAATGCCGTATTTTATGCTATTTTCATTAAATATTCGGAAAATATCTAAAAAATCGTTAGGGGGGGCTCAGCCCCCTGGGTGCGCCCATACTGACATCATTTAAAGTATGTCGGATTATATTTAAACCACAATTTTGTTTTTTTTTTGGTAAATAAAGTATAGAAAAAAATCTAAATCTTCCCCCTCCAAAATGATTTTCTGTATACGCTTCTGAGTTTTACATTGGAGAATTTTTTGTAGTTGATGGCAAGGAAATTACTCGACAATAAGTTAAAAACTTGTGAGTCATTGTAAAGTTTTGTTCCGATCATAAATATCACACAACTCCAAAGAACTCTAACTCACTGAGTCTGACTCATAAGTAAGTTTGCGTGACCCTTTATGGTTTGATTTGACACTTTTGGTATTTATACTTTTACAGGGATAATACGTTTACAACTTTAGAATACAGGGCGTTAATTTGAAAACCTGACACACTTTAAAACCTTGATAATCAAAACGATACTGCTAGTCTTTGAAAAAAATAAAAAATTTAGTAATAGGTAGGTACCCTATTTAATTCGATTTACCTTAATTATAACGATCGTACCGTATAAAAAGTATTTTGCAAGAGAAACTTGGTTATTAGTTTTTAGGCCGATAAAAAACACCAACCAACTGAGCTACCGAGATACTGGTTTAGTTTGGTGTAGTGTACTGGATTCAGATAAAAGTATAAACTTTTTGCGGGATTGCCGGCTAGTTTTAAAATATGGAGATATCAGAAAACTACTAAGAAAATTAACTGATTCATTTCTATTATTCAAGAAAATAAAAAGTTATTTTAGTTTGCACACATTTTCTGTTATTTTTAAGTCAAATTATTGAAAACAAAATTATTAAAATTGAAGTGTTGGCAAACGCGGAAGATTTTTAAATGAGTTCGCTAATCAGTTCAGTTTGAAGTGAACATTACTAAACCCCTGCACTTGCCAGTGTGACAGGTTTCAAACTCACTCCGAATCAAGAAAAAAAATGTTTAAAAAATAATAAAAACAAAAAGTTGGAGGAATTAAAATGACATTACATTCAAATGTTAAAAAAATACAAGTAAAAATAGTTTAGGGGATAAAATCAACAGTTTTTGAGGAGATATAATATATATCTTTTTTTCTCCACTTACCTCAATTACTCCAACTGACAAAGAAGAGACACAAACATTTCAAATATTTTAAATTTTTTACAATTTTCTACAAAAAGTAATAACTAATTAAAAAAAAAAAAAAAGAAACAGGATGGAACTTTGCACTCTTGGAATTCACATTTCATAGAAGAATCATCTCAAATTAGCTCCTTTAAGTATTTGGTAATGTTTTGATTGGATCATGACAGAAATTTGTGTTGATGTTAAAATTCCAAAAAATTTCTATCAGTGGCGATGGAAATTGCTTATTTAATTCTGTGAGTAAATTCCTTTACAACTCAGAAGAATTCAACCTTAATCTAAGAAAAAATGCTGTTTCATACATTAAAGACAATTGGGATACTTTTTCAAATTTTATCGAAAATAAAGATCAAAATTCAAAAGAAAAATACTGCGATCTTATGTCCAAAAATGGGACTTATGGTACTTATTTGGAATGCACAGCTTTATCAGAAGTAATTTTTTTAAATTTTGAGATATTTGTATACAATCCTACTATTGACACTTTAGAAAACTCAATATTAACTTTAAAAAGTTCTCCTAGAAAGATTGAAAATATCATTTACAACCAAACTATTTATCTTTTATTTTCCGGAAATTTGGACTCTGGACATTTCGACCTTTTAAATCCAATAATAGAAGACAAAGAAATAGACAAAACTATAAACCAAACCAACCAGGCTTTATGTACCCTTTGTGATAAAAAGTTTAAAAATGAAAATGGCCTTAAAGTTCACCAAACAAAAATGCACAATTATTTATCACAAAAAAATTCTGTACAAAATTCACTAATTGAAGCTAGTATTCAGAGTAATCCTTTACATCAAAATTCAGATTCAAATTGTAACTTATGTGGAAAACACTTTAAAAATAAGAGAGGTTTAAAACAACACTTTTCTATTAAACATAAAAACGATTCTATTAGTGATTTAAATAAAGATACTTTGGACTCTACAGAAATAAATTCAATTTTAAGTTATTTAAAATCTTCTGTCCCAGTTGTTAAAAGAATCCCAAAAGGTGCACGCCCTTTAATAGCGGAAGAACTTACGTCATTATTAAAATGTTGTACATCCGAAAATAATCTTAAGCCTTGGCTTCATTTATTGTTTTTTTCGTATTTTGTACTTAAAGTCCCAGAAAAAAAAGAAATTAACTAAAGAAAATCCTTATCCACTCTTATGAAGGAAAATTTAAAGAAATGGAAAGAAATAAAATTATTACCTACAAGATCATTTATGATTGAACCTTTAATATTTCTCCAACTATAAAGAAAAATCCAATTAAGAATAACAATAGGCACTTATCAAAGAAAATAGAAGGAAAAATTTCAGAAGGGGACATCAGAGGGGCTATTCGCTTGATTTCTTCACAGGATACACTTGCACTAAAAAATACAGAAACTCTTAAAAAACTTCAGGAAAAACATCCAAAACATGAAAAGGCTCAAAATTTTGATTTCTTCGAAAACACCAACAATTATAATTATAGTTTAGATTTCTTATCAGAAACGAATATAAAAAGTCAATTTTTTCTTTTAAACCAGGTTCAGCAGGTGGTTTAGACGCTTTAAGGCCTCAACATCTGAAATATTTAATAAACGAAAACCTCGGTATCTTTGCCTCAAATCTTTTATCAACCATTTCGTCCTTTATCCATAATGTTCTTCAAGGTTTAGTTCCTGAAAAAATTGTTCCCATTTTCTTTGGAGCTTCACTTTGTGCATTCAATAAAAAAGATAATGGAATCAGGCCTATAGCCGTAGGTCTATGTTTTCGAAGATTAATAGCAAAAACTATATGTTCCTCAATTTATGACTCTCTTGGCAATTTTTTTCGCCCAAATCAATTAGGATTTGCTACAAAAAGTGGATGTGAAATAATAACCCATGCATTTCGTCGTTACCTTACTTTTCCACATAATAACAATAAAATAATGTTGAAAATCGATTTTTACAATGCCTTTAATATGGTTAATCGTGAAATTTTACTAAAAAGAGTTGCAGAACATGTACCACAATTTTACAGTTTTATTTCAAAATGTTATCAACAACCTT
The DNA here is from genome assembly GCA_963576565.1 of Aspidapion aeneum. Classification (NCBI taxonomy): domain Eukaryota; kingdom Metazoa; phylum Arthropoda; class Insecta; order Coleoptera; family Brentidae; genus Aspidapion; species Aspidapion aeneum. Next base: position 13,393,242 of record OY755048.1, on the reverse strand, counting down.
CTATTTTGTCTTTTGGCGAACATTTTATTTTTTCTGAAAGAGGAGTACAGCAAGGAGATCCTTTAGGGCCTCCTTTATTTTGTCTAGCTTTACATCCTCTGATTAAGAATCTAAAATCAGAAATAAACTTATGGTATCTTGATGATGGTGTCCTTGCTGGAGACACTGATACGGTTTTTTCTGATTTTAATAAACTGGAAAAATTTTGCTCTGACATCGGCTTAAAAATAAACTTTGGAAAATGTGAATATTCAGTTATAAACGAATCTAAAACCACTCCAATTTCCTCAAAATATACTTCTATTATTCAAAAATTTAAAAAAATTAACTTTGAAAACATCAACCTACTTGGCTGCCCTTTCTCAGAGTCTGAAACCAAAAAAGTTTTTGATGTAAAACTTGAAATATTTTCTAAATTTACTAAAAATCTTGTTCAAATTAATTCACATACAGCTTACTACCTTTTAAAACATTCATTTGCTATCCCCAGAATTACTTATCTTTTACGCTGTGCTCCTTGTTGGAGAGTTTCTAATTCTTTAGAAAGCTTCGATGCTCTTTTAAAATCTTCTTTGGAATCTATTACAAATTGTTGTTTAAATGAAAACGCTTGGTCTCTTTCTACTTTACCAATAAAACTAGGAGGTTTGGGAATCAGGAATTCATCCACACTATGTTTTTCTGCTTTTCTTGGATCGATTTCTGATGTTAAATCTTTCCTACCTTCCATTTTACTACCAAATATCCATTCTTTTCACGATTCAGCCTTTAATGAAGCTTTTGATTCTTTTAAAAAGCTAACCAATATTTCAGACCTTTCAAAATTAAAATCACAAAAAGATTTTGATTTAAGTATGTGTAAGATTTTTGTTGAAAATATTATTACAAATTCAAATTCTCTTGTGGATAAATCAAGACTTTTGGCACTTCAGCAACCGGAAAGTAGCGCTTGGCTTAGTGCCTTACCCTCTTCTACTTTAGGGAACTTATTAGACGATGCATCCTTCCGTATTTCCATCGCTCTGCGTGTTGGTCAGCCTGTGTGTGAGCCACACGTCTGCATTTGCAACGAAACAGTTGATAAATTTGGGCTTCATGCCTTAAGTTGCAAAAAAAGTGCAGGTCGTGTGGCCCGCCATAGGCAGATAAACGACATTATCAGGCGATCTTTAGTTTCTGCTAATATTCCGTCAGTTTTAGAACCGCCTGGTATATGTAGGAGTGATGGAAAACGGGTGGACGGTATGTCTTTGTTGCGCTGGAAGAATGGTAGGACACTTTTGTGGGATGCTACTTGTCGCGACACTATTGCAAAAACATACATATCAAAAACTTCACAAAAAGCAGGTGAAGCAGCAAATCTTGGTGAGTCACAAAAAAAAACTAAGTATAAAGAATTGGAAGACCGGGGTTTTCTCTTTGTTCCTTTTGGTGTCGAAACATTTGGTTCTTTGGGTAATGAGGCTAAGCAATTAATTAATGAAATAAGTTACAAAATAAAACATCCAAAAGCACGTAGCTTCATTACCGAAAGGATAAGTCTTGCAATACAAAGGGGAAACGCAACATCGGTGCTCGGGACCATTCCTGCTGAACAAGGTTTAAATGAAATTTTTTATATTTAATGTATTTAGTTGTTTTTTTATATATATATATATATATATATATTTTTTATATTTCTATTACTTTCGTTTTTAATATTTTTTATCATTTTCTACGACGTAGATTTTTATTTAATTTAGTTTTAATTAACTGATTTACCTGTGTATATTTTTACTTTATTAGCTAAGTGATGTAAAAATGTATTTAAATTATATTTTTAATTTAAACTTGGGAAAAATTGTATAATAATTTGCCAAACAATATAAAAATTTAATAATAACTATAACATATTTAGAAATAAGTGCAAGGATTTTCTTATCACTAAAGCTTTTTATTCAATTAACGAATTTCTTGATCAGAGTTACAATTAAGGAATAATTTTAAACTTAAAATTCTCAATTATTATAAAAAAAACAAGTACATTAAAAAAAAAATATATATATATATATATATATATATATATATATAATCAAACAACATAATTAAACCACTTATTGGATGGATTTATATATTTTATATTTTTTAAATGATTTTTTCTATTATTATTATTAGTTATGTATTTGCTTTGTCTACAAAGTTTTATACTTTATATAAGACAATAAAGCTTGATTTGATTTGATCACCTCTCACGATTACAAGAAGAAAGCTTCCTACAAAATCTTATGAATCTTTAACAAAGAATCTGTTAAAGGCCCATCCTTTAGAGCAGCATTTATACGGACCCTTTTGATTTTTGAATTTTGTTTTTTTATCGTTGACCCCTAGAGCTACTCGCCACATTAGAAAAGTCTATTTTTTTAATGGACAAATTTAGCATGTATGCATTTATACTGGCCTATCAAGTCAGTTGTTTAGTGGTTATTAAAAAAAAGATATAACTCTCACCGCTAACTGTTTTGTTACTGTTTTCGAGGTCACCAGGTCACCAAATTTTTTCGTTTAACTTTGGTTCTTTTTAAATTTAATTCGACAATATTTTGATCTACTTATTTAAATTACCATGATTTTTTTTAAATATACAAAACGGCGAACCACAAACATCTAGTTGGATCTTTTTGTTAGCTCACCTAGGTAGTGTCATCGAAGAAATATATATGTTATTTCTTCGATGGTAGTGTTTAAATCTACGTTTGTCAAATTTATTGAAGGAAAAATTATATAAAAATTACAATTTAAAAAAATACTACATTGTTGAATAAATCTTAAAATGTAATGTCTAACCTGCAGACTTGTACGGCTGATTTATTAGACTATGTCGTTTCGAAAATTAAAAAAAAAACAGTAAAATTTAATACTAAAATTACACAAATATTTCTTCGTTTCCTTTTTATTTTTAAATATATTCGGATTGTTCTTTAGATCAACCAAATCGTAAACTGCGGCACTTCGTATTTGTTTAATCCATTCACGAATTTTGCGCTTAAATAGTTAGAGTGAAATTATTGTTTTTAAATAAAAAGGAATCATGTTGAAAGTTCTGGGATCCAGAAAATAAAAACTGTTAATTCAACTTTTGGAAGTTTGTGTGAAATAACTACATTTTGTTTTGTACGGTATTTATGATTTATCTTTTCGACGCGATTATGAATAGAAAATTGCTTCGTTACAACAGTGTGGCAAAGCATATAAAAAATCCCAGACTCCCCATATAGCGTTTGACTTGGATATGTATATTCCTTATTAAAGATAATTTTTAAAACTTAGTTTTGTAGTCTATCGAGCTGATCTAAATAGTTGTTGTTAACAACCACACCCCCCTCCCCCCCCCCCCCCCCCCCCGGCAACTATTCCGTAATTCATATGGCTTTGAAGTAATGCATAATAAACGGTTTTTTACTCATCTATTTCCAGTAGCTTTCTGAATCTTCCTGTTACGAATTCGACGTGTTTATCCTACCTTAATAGGAACTGGTCGATATAGATTCCGAGATACTTGGCTTGCGATAGCACCACACGTAGAACCATAAAACGAACTACTGGCTACTGTGAGGCTGTGGAATTGGGGTAATTTTGAGTTCTTTGATGCAAAAGCTAAACTTTTTTTGCTAAAGTTAACAGTTAAAGATTTGCTTTAAAATAATGGAACATATTACTTATCTCCAGTTCAACTTTGGCTTTTAAACTAGTCCAGTCCCTGAAAGATTATGACTGTATCATCAGCAAAACAAATCAACTCCGCTTCTATCTCTAAATTAAAAAGACCATTCAAATAGATATTAAAAAACAGAGGTCCTAAAACTGTGACTTGTGGCAAACCACATTCGAGTTTAGTTTTGCGACTATAAGAGTTGTGAATTTGTAATGTCCTCTTTTTCATGAATTTATCACAACGTGTTCTTAGTTTTTCTAGCAGTTTATAAGGTTATAAGGGAAATAGGTCTATAGTTGTTAGCGTCTAGTTTGTCATCGCTCTTGAAGATTGGTTTAATTACTGATTCTTTGTGTTGTAAATTTTCCTTGTGTAAGACAACAGTTAAAAATCAAAACTAGCGGATCCGCAATTTCATGAGATATACATTTTAAAGTTTCTGACATAATTTAATCGATTTCAGGAGATTTTTTTATTTTGCTCAAACGTAGCTAAACCGGCAACAAGATCAAGAAGCTACAACCGGAATTTGTTTCCGAAACATAGCTATTTAACAACTTTGAGGAATATTTTTAGAAACCAGTCAAAGAAAAACACAGTTGCTTAATCTTTCTTCAATGGAAATGTAGCTTAATATAACACAGAAGTCACAAAATAAAATTTTTGATAAAAATATTGACGTGACTAAAAGCATGCATGCAGTGTTTGTGTTTCAAAAATAATTTTTAATCGAAATTTTAAAAAAATAACAGTTATAAAATTTATCGGCATAGGTGACAATTTACGACTTTGTTTTTGACAATAAGTAAAAGTATATTTTTAATAGATACTACAATTATGTAAAGTACAAAAAATCAGCACAAGCCCATCATGCCAAAGTATTTTTTTATGTATTTTATGATTATAATTTTAGCAGCTTATCTTAGTCAAGTTTTTATTTGTGTCTGAATGAACGCTTGAAGATCAATAAAAAGAGAGAGTATTAGACGTAATAGATAAATAGAGCAACTACTAGGAGAGAACGATTCAACTGCAGCAAGTACCGCGGGCAGGGTACTAAGTAGCGCGGTGGTAGTTTGATTCGTACAAAGGCGTCCGCAAGGGGCGGCGAAAGGAGGTTCACTAAATTTCGCTACTTTGAAACAACAAAAACAAAAAATACTCACATTCCTTATGCTTCAGATTTCTAATGGTCACTGAAACTATAGCATTAGTAGTTTGCCGGTATGTTTAGCCATTAGATATAAGAGAATCGGTATCGGTAAAAATGAAATGTTCGAGCGCAAGTGCCACGACATAAATACACACGTAGGAGGTAGGCAGAGCTCTGAAGTATGGAAATTCATTTCTACAGTAAAAAACCCAACAAAAGAAAAAGTAAACATCCAGATAATCAAACCAGAACAATGGACAGAACACTACAAGGGACTGCTGCAGGAGACGAGACCCGAATATCTGGCAGCCTGTCCGAGGAGAGATATAGAAGTACATGGAGAGGAATTAATCATTGAAAAAGAAATGATAAAGAGTAATATTAAAAAGCTTAAATCCGGAAAAGCTAGCGGACCTGGGGGAATATATGCTGAAATGCTCAAATATGGATCAGAGAAACTACTCGAAAATCTCACATATATTATTAATCAATGCATAAACGGACATCCATCAGTACCTAATGATTGGAAAATTGCATTCATATCCTCAATACATAAAAAAGGAAACAAGCTGGATTGCAACAATTACAGAGGAATTTCAGTAACCAATACTCTAAGTAGATTGTACGGTAGGATTCTTAGAGATCTAATAGAGAATGATTTTCATGAACAAGAAGAAGAAGGCAAAGTGGGTTTCGCGCAGGCAGATCTTGTAGTGATAATGTTTTGTCTTAAACAAGTAATTGAGAAAAGGAGCGCCAGAAATATAGAGACTCATGTTACCTTTGTAGACCTACAAAAAGCATATGATAACGTTCCAGTAGAAAAATTATGGACATTGTTAGAGCAGACTAATATCAATCATACATACATAAAAGCGATAAAAGAACTATACAAAGGGTCAAAATCTAAAATTAAAATTGGAAATCGACTTTCAAAAGAATTCCTGGTAACAAAAGGCTTAAGACAGGGATGTTGTATCTCTCCAACTCCTTTTAAAATATATATCGCAGTAGCTCTAAAAAACTGCAGTTTGCTGACGACCAAGTAATTGTGGCTAATGATAAAGAAGACATGGAGTATATGATGAGAAAGTTAACAGAAGAATACCAAAAGTGGGGATTAACAGTGAACGTGGACAAGACACAGTACTTATGTATTGGAAACGAATCCAGTGAGTTAGTACTAGAAAATGGACAAACAATATCTCCATGCAATAGTATGTATACTTTGGTGTCACATTTGATAAGACAGGAACAGACTGTAAAGAATTGGAAAAAAGAATAGTAAAAGCAAAAAAGTTATTGGATATCTTAACAGTATTTTATGGAGCAGAGAGATAAAAAGAATTTAAAATTTAACATATATGAAACAATGGTCAAAAGCACGCTGTTGTATGGAATAGAGACTTGTCGCGTAACAGAAAAATACAAAACAAAAATGGAAATGGTCGAAATGGATGTAATAAGAAGATCAATGAGAATATCTAGAATAGATCACATAAAAAATGAGATCATAAAAGAAAGAATGGGAATCGAGGGAAGCATAACGGATGACATTACTAAAAGGCAACTGATATGGTACGGCCATGTACAACGGATGAACGACGAAAGATTACCAAAGCAGATTCTAGAATGGCAACCAATAGGGCGCAGAAAAAGAGGGCGTCCTAAACTAGAATGACAACAGTCAATCCAAAGATCAATGAGTCAAAAAAATCTGACAGAGGATGATTGTCAGGATCGAAGGAGGTGAAAAATAGGCGTCGGACAACGTAGAAAACCGTTCTAAACCGACATAGTAGTACTAGTACCCCTCCGCGACGCCCTTTGCTGGTGGTTCTGCGATTGAATCGAGGCCATAAGCACACATAATATGCACCGTGGTAATCTCACGTAACGCTAGCGTATGACCGCATTTCCTTTCTCCTGCCATTTGCTTTCTTCGTGGTGAGCCATTGCTTCTTCGGGAACAGCGCCTACTCTGCCCGTGAAACCCGGCCAAACGCTCTTCAAAGATATGTTGTTTTCTCTATTATAGTCAAACCACAATCGGTCAGCACCACTCAAAGAAACTTCTAGGGGTTTTCGTAAAAATATTTCTAGCACGGATCACCTAACAAACTAGTGCATTAGTCATTTTTGTCGGTGCTTTTTTTACGTTTGGGCTTTTCGGAATTCGTCGTTAGTGCTTCTTAATGCTTACTCATGTTTACTCTTTTTTACCCAACTGCAGCACGGCGAAAGGAAGTGTAATGTTTTTCGCTTGGGATACATATGTATGTTTGTGTCGCGCTAGAGGCTGAACGGCTGAACCGATTTTGAAAAAAAAGGTGTCGTTGAATTGCTGCTGATCCCGAAGGCTATATTTTTTTACAAAGGAATTAACATGGCATATACGCCATTTTGTCGCATGATGTAGGCTGTAAGGCACACAAATTACCTAAATTTTAATCGATTTTAATGAAGTTTCTTTGATCACCCATTGTAAGTGTCCTTTAATTTGCTGTAATAACTTTGCAGTCCTCCCTACTCCCATTCATCTCCCCTCCTATCATTTCCCCCCACCCTCTTCAAAAACCATATTTGCATAATTTTTTCAAATATAGAGAGATTTAAAAAATTCTTTCTGCACACGCTGTAAGATTTATTTCCAACATCATTTTACTAGTTCCCCCTCCCTCTCCCTCACTCCTCCCCGCACTCCTTAATAGCAGTAGTTGTAGCTATAACTTTCACAATTTTAGAGCGATTTCAAAAATTCTTTCTGAACACGCTTTAAGATTTTTTCAAAGCCATTTTACTAGTTCCCCCTCCCTCTCACTATAAGGCTGAATAAGAATTAAACCTAAAAGTTTTAAATAAAAAAAAAATTAAAAACACCCAACTGCTAAATTTACTTGTACGTACGAGTGGCAGTTGGGTATAGAAAAGAAAGAGGTAGCTGTGACCTCACAAACACGCAACCATATCTGGAGTGTGAAAGGAGTGACAGGTCTCGTAAAGAGGACAAATTACTATGTTATAGATTTTTTTGGCCTAGGAAGGTGTGTGGGACGTTGCGGGCCTGGTCGCGAGCTCATGTAGGTCACTATCTCAAATACTTTTACATCCTTTATAGTATTGAGTAGCTAGTATACATAAAACAGTTTGCGTCCGTCAACTTGACTTTGGCAGCGCTCGGTATTTTATAGTGGTGGTTAGTGTTTGCGGACTGGACTGGCATACATGCGGCAAGACGCTCGGCGCAGCGAGCACTCAGCTTTAACGGCTCGCACGGTGCGAAGCACAACAACTCCTAGCTCCAATCAACAAACAAACTCACCGCGCGCACGACGGCGACGCGACGCCTCTAACTTCTTGCAACGCCAACTTCAATCAACTTATCGAAGCCGCATTGCCGTCGTAGTTTTCGCGCGCATGTCTTACTTTGGGGTTTATTGTGTTACAACAGATGATTAAATAAACAATATTGGATTATATTTTATAAAGTGAATATCAACGTTAATTTGTGACATTGTTATTTGCAAAAAGTAATCATAGTGAATTTTAAACTAGCTAGACACTTATGTGCTGACCTGACCCAACGAAAGGATTGTGAACTAAACCTGGATTTATTTAATTCTATTCAGATGTGAAAAAGTGTTAAAAAACTAACTAAAAATTAAAGTGACAGTTTGTTGAGTGAAAGTTCCCAACCGGCTCAACCATTGCGTCGTCGTTGCAGCACTCCCCGCGTAGGGTGGGCGGGCCTCCTGGGCACCCCTATATGATGCCTCCCATGCATCCTGATAATGGAATAATTTTTTCACAACCCCCTTCAGGTAATATTATACGTTTTTCTAAATCTAGGCATGTTGTTTTATGTCTGTAATAATACCTACCACACATTAAACAAGTATAGTAAGAATTTATAATATTATTTTGGCATAAAAATTTAGGTCAGACAGACCATTATTTTGGCGCATGCACTCAAACAAGAGAACTTAAAACTTATTGACATGGTCTTAAATCAAATTTTCTTTTTTTCCCTTTAGAGTTTGGAATTTTGTTGATGTAAAGTTTCCGTGTCTCTATGAACAAAAAGATTCACGTACATATTCCAAATAAAACTGAAAACCTTTCTAAAAAACGTTTCGTTTATAATATATCTCCTATATATTTGTAGGTATGTCTGTCTTTGTCTTTATGCGAGAGCTTTTGTTTTTGAGATATTGAAAAATGATTAATACCAAATCCTTTAGGGTTGGTTTATTTAAAATTCAAACAGAAAGAAAACACAAATCTACCTAAGGTAATGTCACTGTTTACCGCAAGGCACATATCGCATCTCAATTTCTGTCTTATCTATCATAACGGTATTAGACGTTTAAAAGTTTTTTTTCTAAATTATGTTTTAAGCTAGACCCAAAAGAGTACGCACAGATTTGTAGCATTTTTTTAAAATAAATTGGTCATTATTCGCCACATTTTAAATTATGACAAAGTTAAATTAGGCTTAAGGAGGGCGGTAAATATTGACGTTACCTTATTTCCCATATTTCCATTTGAGAAACTAACTTATCTTAGTAGAGTAGAGTACACGAGTAGCAAATTATATTTCCCGGAAAATTTAAATCAATAGTCCCTAATTAATTCGACTCATCCCTGCCACAGGGATTTTTCCGAGAATTTTGGAGTTTCTTTATCAATTACTTAATTTTCATATCTTAGGTTCTGTATTATCTTAAAACCGTTAACCTTAATTCTACCTATAGTACCTAATTCTATATCAACATAAAACAAAATTACAACAAAAACATTTCATGTAGCCAAGTTTAGAAAAACATTTCCAAACTAGTAAGAACCTTTCATTTTGAAATTTGTATTGGAGAACTTGGCTTTACTTTTATCTCAATTCTTTTTACGGAATGCCATTTTCGCGTACTTGGCTTTTTTTTACATGAAATGTTTTTGTTGATTTCACTTCTTTTCTAAAGGAATTGGATAATATTTAATTTTTAAAGTAGTAAAATATATTGTTCAAAACTTTTGCAATGCCTTACTTAAAATTTTGAGGTTTTTTAATTTTTTCCCATGGTCTTATCATAGTTTCTATCAGCCTTCCAAAGCTCGCCTCTCTAGCGTTTCTGAAAGTGGACAATGTTACTTTTACATAACTTTACATGTATAGGGGAGGGAAGCAAACTAAAATTTTCGTGTTTTGAAATTTTTTCCTATAGTTTTATCATAGTTCCTATCAGTCTTCCAATGCTCAGCTCTCTAGCGTTTCTGGAAGTGGGTAATGTTAATTTTACATAACTTTACATTTATAGGGGAGGAGAGTAAATGAAAATTTTAAAAAAAATTTTCTATAGCCTTTGTATAGTTACTATCGGCCTTCCAAAGCTCTTTACATTTATAGGGGAGAGAAATTAGAATTTTGGGGTGTTTTAATTTTTTCCTATAGTTTTATCATAGTTCCTATCAGTCTGCCAAAGCTCAGCTCTCTAGCATTTCTGGAAGTGGGCAATGTTACTTTTACATAACTTTACATGTATGGGGGAGGGGAGCAAATTAGAATTTTGGGTTTTCCAGGGGTTTGGTCATCAGTCTGCCAAATGTCAGCTTTGTAGCATGTCTGGAAGTACAGTAGAATTTTGATGATCTATACATGAGTGAGTGAGTCAGTGAGTGGCAATTTCGACGTTTTTTGAACTTTCGTAACTACTTTACTACTTTATGGAAGTCCATGAAACTTGGAGGGGTTGTTAATTTTATGAAGATCTACGACTGTGCACTGTGTGTTTGAGATTCGTAGCTCATTCCGAAGTAGAGTTTTGGATAGGTCAAATATAGGCTGAAATGTTTCAAGAAAAAATGGTACGGCAGCGCGAACTTGGCGAGGCACTGCCGTGCCCTCAGATATACATGTATTACATGTATATACAGCTCTAGAAGCTTAATATTTGGCATTTTTTTCTCCCTAAGAAATTTTTTTTTTGTCCTACCCCCGGAAAGTGGTCTACTTACACACAACTTTTTTTTCAGATCGGATGATCCCGCTTGTACCTACCTCATTCGAGTGTTTAAGTATAAAAAAAGAAAAACATTGAAATATTTTTTTTTTCAAAAAACCAAAAACCTAAAGTTTTTGAAAAATACTTCTTTCAAAAGCCTTGAAAGGAGGTACCATAGGTGACAAATTGAATCTAGCTTCTTTCAAATGTAAAAAAAAATTCCGTTGTTCTTATTATAAACTTTCGAACGAGGTACCAGTGGGGTCATTCGATCTGAAAAAAACAATGTATGTGTGTAGACCCCTTTCAAGAAGTGCGAAAAAGCGCGTAAAAAACTTGTTTTTTCCAAAAAACCAAATACCTTGGAGGAAGCGTTCCATTTAAAGTCATCATGTATATTTATTTTTATTTGCGAACACCACTGTCAAAATTATGTGGGCAAATTATGTAAAAAATATGTAATCTTAAAGATAAATATGTTAAATAAAAAATTATCACGCGAAAAAAATTAGGACAGTCATTCTGATTAGTCAATTCATAAACCTTTAAGTTCTACTTCACAGTTAAATTTTTTCAGCCGCGACTTGTGGGGTCAAGTAGGTAAAGTACTGGCCATATTATACACAAGTGTGTTTCCTTTGAAATATCCTGACGTCCTAGACAATCGTACATAAGTTGAAAAGGAAAAACCGCTAAAGTATTGGTAAAAAGTTTTATTTATCATGTCGCTTGGAATGGCGTGTAATCCTATACAAATTTTCAACGTTCAAAATTTGAATTGAGCATGGGCGTAGTCAGGGTCTCTCTCAGGTTCAATGTACAATGAAATAACTTAAACTTAATTTAATATTAACTTGCGAGGATTGATAAAACGTCTTACTAAATGAGCTAAAGCCAAGATGGGGCAGGTGACAAGCCAGGGTGGGGCAAGTGCCCCACCCTGCCCCACCCTGACTACGCCCATGGAATTGAGGCTCATATTAACCTAACGAGCCGTCATTATGATTTAAACAAACAAGACGGGTTAAAAACGGACAAATTATGCAAAAAATATGTAATCTTAAAGACAAATATGTTAAATAAAAAATCATTACGCGTAAAAAATTAGGACAGTCCTGATAGGGACTAGACAATTCATGAACCTTTACGGTCTACTTCACAGTTAAATTTTCTCAGCCGCGTCTTGTGGCTCAAGTAGGTGAAGTACTGGACATATACACAGATGTGTTTCCTTTCAAACATCGTGGCGTTCTAGACCATGGTACATCAGTTAAAAGGGAAAAATCGCTAAAGTATTGGCAAAAAGTTTTATTTATCATGTCACACACACACACACACACAAGTGGTACGAAATCCATCTGTCGGAAGCAAAATATACAGAAAAACAATGATACTAGTAAATTATTATGTAAAATATGATCTCGAAGATAAAAATCTTAAAAAAAAATTAGGACACATTTGATAGGCATTACGCAATTTATAAACCTTTAATTGCCTGCGTCGTATTTTTATTTTCTTGGGAAACAACAAACTGGCATAATATAATAATAATATATAGTATAATACACTGGCGTACTTACAGCCCTTCGAACCAGAAAAGGGGCTATATTTTGTCAACACTAATCATGAATTGGCAACTAAACACACATAGAATTTGTTTGTCTAATATATTTTTAATAGTATTTTTTGTAAAAGGATGATTAACTATTAATATATTTTGCAACAATAATAATGTCGTAAAAACGTAACATTTTAGCACTCTACACTGAAAAAGAAATCCATGATGCGAACACAAATATATCGTGTAGTTGACCTATATCTAATTTAACCCAAGTACCTTTGTAAAATTAAGCTTATCACAACTGAGTTGAATTCCTACATTACATTTTTAATGCAATGCTCGAATTTTTTAAATCAAATAATTTATAGGAGGGTTGTCTGACTTTTAAGTTTTGCATATGCAGCTGGAATAAAAGAAGAACAAAGACTTTGTTGTTTCTCTACAAAATTAATGCACTTTTGCATGTGCTCAAACCAGTTGTCAAAGCTGTAATTCCACTCGTTTGTTGATACTGTCAAAATTGCATTCTTGAAGGCGTCGACTGCTTCCTCTGGCGACTAAAATCTTTGACCACGCAATCTATTATTGATTTTCAGAAAAGTATAGAAATCGTTGGGACTTAGGTTGGGACTGTATGGACGATGGTCCAATAATTCGACGTTTTGTTGGGTTAAAAATTCAACAGTTTTAGCTCACACATATACTATACTATAGTAGTGTGAGCTATGGTGATCCTAATTTTTTCGAGAAAAAAAAAGTTGCTCCGATTTCAAAAATTTTTATATATCTTTGCGTTTCAGATGATTTTGAAACTTTTTTGTTGCGCCGTCTGTCTGTCTGTCTGTCGGTCTGTCTGTATGTCTGTCTGTCTGTCTGTCTGTCTGTCTGTCTGTCTGTCTGTATGTCTGTAACGACCAACGCGCATAACTCAAAAACCGCTTGGCCGATTTTAATGAAATTTGGTACCTAGGCTGGGTCTTGGGTCGAGATGGTCCCATTTAAAAATGAACAAAATCCACCGAACAGAAACCAAATAAAAGGGTGGGGGTAGATTTCAAAAATTAGAGTTTATGTGAAAATATGGCGTGTGTGATATCAAACGAAAGGTAATTGAGTTTGCAGTTAAACAAAATACATTTTAATTTATTTTAATAAAAAGGGTGGGGGTATATTTTAAAAATTAGAGTTTAAGTGAAAATATGGCGTGTGTGATATCAAACGAAAGGTAATTGAGTCCGGAGTTTAACAAAATACATTTTAGTTTTTTGTTTTTTTTAAGGGTATGGGTAGATTTCAAAAATTTGAGTTTAAGTCAAAACATGGCTTGTGTGGTATCAAACAAAAGGTAATTTAGTCTGGAGTTGAATAAAATATATTTCAGTTTTTAGTTATATTAGCTCACACGTACACTATAACTATAGTACCTAGTGTGAGCTTAGGGGCCCATATATTGGCAGAGTTTTTTCTGCTTTGTGCGAACTTGGATTGTCTTGGTGGAGGATGATGCAGTAACAGTCCTTTGATCTTCCAGAGGAATTGTTGATACGTTAATTGTTAAGAATTTCCTTTAAAAGTAAAAAATTATACCCCAAAAATTTTCTGGGTTTAATTTCATTTTTCGACTGATTTGTTAACTTTAAAAATTCACTGTAGCTATAAAACTATATGTATAGCACGGAAGTTTGGAATTTAATCAATTTATGATATATTTAGCCTAAATGCGTCTATGATTAGCTGAAGTCTATAAAATTTTATATATATATATATATATATATATATATATATATATATATATATATATATATATTTATATATATATATATGTTTGATATAAGCTAATCATTTGTAAAATTGAATCAAGTACACAAATAAATTATTAGAAAACACGAAAATAGTTATTGGTAATACATGTAGATATATTATGTATATTACCAATAACTATTTTCGTGTTTTCTAGTAATTTATTTGTGTAGTTGATTCAATTTTACAAATGATTAGCTTATATCAAACATATATATCAAATGCTTCTTTTTTCTGTGTATGTACTGGTTTACACAGGGCCCCCTTTAACCCTCCCATGAGCGCGCATGTGTTCTGAAAATGATACAACCGTGTAATAAGTAATTTATATTTATTAAAAAATGCGTATTTTGTAAAAATTTTAAAATTTCACAGCAAATTTTGAGGTCAATGATTTGCAATAGTCAATATGCAAGACCAAAACTTTTGCATAATAGACTAAATAGCGGTGCCCGGCGTTATTTTCATTATTAAGTATTGTAAATTTAATGTAGGTTATGAAATTTCGTTACGCTTTGTTTGATCCTGCCTCTACAGTAATGTTGAGACATAGCAGTCGCATGCAAATAACGTAAGCAATTTTTTTTTAAATCACTGAAAATTCTAAACTTTTCTACGATTTAAATGTAGCATAATATTGGGTTTATCAAAGTTTATTCGGTAAGTACGCCACTGACCTATTATTTAACAATTTATGATCACCTATAAATTAATTATGGTGACATGTAGCATGATCTAATTTATTTTTCTTATAGTATATTTTTTAAGTTTAAATAAGGTTAAAAAACACTAACAAATAAACACGTTGACCTCTCCTATGGTAGTATTAGCAAGGTTTTCTGTAAATAAATGGCCTTTTTCAAAAGTTCTTACATATTTCCGGTATCAGGGCCGAGACTAAAACCCGGGCCGCCAGGTATCTGCCCAAAAATAAATTTAAAAAAATGCATATGTGCATTTGCAAGTAGAGGCAAAAGAGAAAAACGAGTTCTTAAAGAGTAAGCTAGAGTTGGTTAATATGGAGAGGTATAAATCTTACACATACTTTTAAACAATATCAATGATTTATTATTATTATGTTTATATGTTTTATTAATATATGCTGAAATGCTCAAATATGGATCAGAGAAACTACTCGAAAATCTCACATATATTATCAATCAATGCATAAACGGACATCCAGTACCTGATGATTGGAAAATTGCATTCATATCCTCAATACATAAAAAAGGAAACAAGCTGGATTGCAACAATTACAGAGGAATTTCAGTAACCAGTACTCTAAGAGATCTAATAGAGAATGATTTTCATGAACAAGAAGAAGAAGAGCAAAGTGGGTTTCGTGCAGGCAGATCTTGTAGTGATAATGTTTTTTGTCTTAAACAAGTAAATGAGAAAAGGAGCACCAGAAATATAGAGACTCATGTTACCTTTGTGGACCTACAAAAAGCATATGATACCGTTCCAGTAGAAAAATTATGGACAGTGTTAGAGTAGACTAATATCAATCATACATACATAAAAGCGATAAAAGAACTATACAAAGGGTCAAAATCTAAAATTAAAATTGGAAATCGACTTTCAAAAGAATTCCTGGTAACGAAAGGCTTAAGACAGGGATGTTGTATCTCTCCAACTCTTTTTAAAATATATATCGCAGTAGCTCTAAAAAACTGGAAACGCAAAGTACACGGCATGGGAATACAACTTAACGACCAATTTACCATATATACACTACAGTTTGCTGACGACCAAGTAATTGTAGCTAATGATAAAGAAGACATAGAGTATATGATGAGAAAGTTAACGGAAGAATACCAAAAGTGGGGGTTAACAGTGAACGTGGACAAGACACAGTACTTATGTATTGGAAACGAATCAAGTGAATTAGAACTAGAAAATGGACAAACAATATCTCCATGTAATAAGTATGTATACTTGGGTGTCACATTTGATAAGACGGGAACAGACTGTAAAGAACTGGAAAAAAGAATAGTAAAAGCAAAAAAGGTTATTGGTTGTCTTAACAGTATTTTATGGAGCAGAGAGATAAAAAAGAATGTAAAATTTAACATATATGAAACAATGGTAAAAAGCACGCTGTTGTATGGAATAGAGACTTGTCGTGTAACAGAAAAATTCAAAGCAACAATGGAAAGTGTCGAAATGGATGCAATAAGAAGATCAATGAGAATATCTAGAACAGATCATATAAGAAATGAGATCATAAAAGAAAGAATGGGAATCGAGGGAAGCATAACGGATGACACCACTAAAAGGCAACTGATATGGTACGGCCATGTACAACGGATGAGCGACGAAAGATTACCAAAGCAGGTCCTAGAATGGCAACCAATAGGGCGCAGAAAAAGAGGGCGTCCTAAACTGGAATGGCAACAGTCAATCCAAAAATCAATGAGTAAAAAAACCTGACGGAAGATGACTGTCAGGATCGAAGGAGGTGGAGAATAGGCGTCGGACAACGTAGAAAAACGTTCTAAACCGACATAGTAGTAGTATTATTATATCTCCCTGTATACATATTTCTAATAATAGAAAACATCGACATAAACGTAAACGTTTAACTCAAAAAAATTAATTTCGTGTCAAAAATTTGACCAGGGGTTGACATATGTCATTTTTAGATTCTGACGTTTAAAAAATCCTGCAACTTTACCAATTTAAACTTTAATATGTGATAAATATTAGTGGAAAAAGCTATGCACTGAGTAAAATGTAAGTGATCACCCTGTAGATCACAGCAATCAAATGTCTAAAGCACCTATTGACAGCCGCTACTTTCTAAAATAGTAGTCACATCTAGATTTCCAATTATGATAGTGTATTTGCTTCTTTTTAATTTTCTAAAAGGATATTTTTGAAGTTTTTTGTAAATTTTTATTTTTTTCCTAGAAAAACAAAAATACCCGTTAAAAATGGATGAAAAAATTGTCCAAGCTTGCCAGTCAGTTTTTGAAAAAAGAAAATCTTATATATCTAGAAAACGGCAGAATCTAGAGTAACGTAGATTAAAAACTTTATTTTTAACAATAATAAAGCTACCTTAGCACCCAGAATGACTAGGCCTCATGGATGGCTGTGCGTGCTTACTGGCGCCAATTTTTGCTCTTGTTCTGATACACGACTTTACCTTATTTTATATTTTTATTGCATGTCTTAATGAAGTTAAGACCAAAAAAATTTTAAATTGCCTTATTTTATGCTCTTTATCTCGACCACAAATGAGTTTTGATCCACAAATTAACTAAACTTTTTAGACTCTTCTATCACTGATTAAAATATCTTTTTAATCTATTACTTTTGCCCTAGGCGACCAAAAATCATGGCCCGACCCTGCTAGTATTAAAGTTTACTTTGCCCGTACAAAAATGGAATTCATAAAATCTTCGAACCTTGGCAAGTCAATGTGTCAGCGATTAAAATACGTTACGAAATTTTTAAAAAGATTGGCTAGTCGGATGTAACCTTCTTACCGAATGTCGATACATTTTTATTATGTCATATACCGCGCACCATACTGTATATCACCATAAATTTACAATACAACCGAGTAATACCATATAAGGTGTGTCGTTGCAATCAACCTCTAAAATTTTTCTTCATATGCGGGACTCTTTTAGCCAGGTAAAGGTCATTTATAATTAATCACAAGAATAATTAGTGTATCATAGGTCAAATGATCTTAAACTTAAAATCAAACCGTCGACAACAGTTTCTGGGATCGCCATTGTTTTTGGTTATTTGCACTGCAGGGATTGCAGGAGATATCCCAGAAACTGTAGAAAGTGAGTCCGTCGTTTTAGGTGTAATCTAGTTGACGGCTCATATCCTCTGCATAGAGGGACTAAAAGGCGACCTACGCCATTCCTACGGAAAGAGCAGTGCCCTGTCCAATCCATCACTGGGACAGTTGTGCTGGACGCTGGTGTGAAGCCGGGTGTAGCATTGTAACCCTGGGAAAGGGTTTTTTACGCTCGGGCAAGAATCAGCTACATTTTGACCACCATGTGCTGCCCTAGCAACATGTGCTAAGCAACCAAGGGAAGGCGTGACCAGAGCAGAACCCGGAGTTGCCAGGAAGATGTTTGGGGAGTTCCAGGTTTACAAATCAAAACACCCTCTTCTTTAACCATAAAATAATCAAGGACCAAGGTAGGAGTTTTCTTCAATTTCACGCAAGCAACCATTTTTTTTTAGATATAATTTTTTTTCCATAAATTTTATAGTATAATTTAACATTTCGTGTAAACGCAAGGTAAAGGTATGACGTCATAACCAACATTTTGCGGAGTATTTACTAAGTTGACTTGTTTTCCTTCATTTCATTTATTTAAGACAATTTCTCTCGTGAAATTTAAAGTGCTTTGCTATTTTGGCCCTTGTTTTCATCCATTTCATTTATTTTTTTTTATGTTTCCGGTATTTTTATCTGATTTTACCATTGAATTATACAAGATGAACTAAATCTTTGTGTTATTTGTACAATCCAATGAACCAACTTTGCAGAGACAAAAGAGAGATGAGGTTAGCGGTTTCTTTACACTGTTTTACCTCATGGGGTAGATCTCGGACTGGGTTGCTGTCTGTCTCATTCTACCCAACGTAGAATGATGACAGCGGATATTTGGTCCAGATCTCCCCTATGATGGAATGATTTTGGAAGTATGTTTTTTTTTTAACAATCATTTAGATAAGTGAGTCTTACACTACTGACTCAAATGTAGATACACTGTGACCTGTTGGAAATGTGCATCTACCTATAAGGAACTTTCTATTTGTGTCATTTTGATTCATTTAGGAATCTTTTAGAATTTTATTTTGTTTATTAGTCAATTTTTTTGGTTATTCTTAATTACACAAATACTCTGGAAGCCTCGGAAGTAAGTAGAGTTTCATTGTTTGGCTACAACGTTTGGGTTGAACTGTATTTTAATTAAGATCTTCTTTGTAAAACATTGATATTAAAACACTGTGGCGCTTAAAATTTTCTTATTTCTGAACCCCCCCCCCTTCTCCACTGTATAAAAGTTACCGGGCATATCAATGTTTAACCTAGCTGGAAAATACAGTTCTGCTTCCAGATATTTGTTTAGTTACTCAGTAATTTGATTTTAGTGTCACAAATTGGCACAGCATTATTGTTCTATTTACAGTGTCACAAAATGGCGGCAACGTCTTTTAGGTTGCCACAAATGTCACCCAACGCATTTTAATTGGCCACAAATTGGCATCACGACAACTGACCAATTTTAGAAAGAATACCCAACTTCATTTTACAATTATGTTTTATACCTAATATGCCGTGATACTGTCCCAAAAACCTCTTTATTCTCACTTAGGAAATCTTGGTTAGCTATTCAGGGACAATTAAATAATTAAAATAAAAAATGTTTTAAAATTATTGTATAATTCTCATAATAATTGCATTGCTTATTATTAAAGATATTTTCTATGGTTTGGGGTAGGCAAAGGGTATTATGCATGCTCTAAATCTTAGTTGATTGTCGTAATGTAATCACCATATATACAAACACTGTTTTAAATGAGCTGTTCTGCTAAAGAAAAATCGTCAATGTAATATTAATTATATATTTGATTAATTAACAGGATAAATGAAGAAGAAGAGGTCTATGGACAAGTATGGTCGCTCCAAGATCATAGCTCGTTCAGGAATTTCTGGGAGCACCTTAAGAACTGACCGGGACAAAGGACTTTCAACTATAATTGGATAAAAAAGGATCACAGCGTCGGCTTTAAATCCTGTCTAGGACTAACAAGATGGCAAAGAAGATCAGGCCTTAAATAGTAAATACCCTAGGAGCTAAATGAAGCGTGGACCAGTTTGCAGATAGGCACATGAGACTCGTGCTTAGAATATTAATGTTCGAAGGACTCGTGCAGTGTGAGGGATATAAAGAACTGTGAAGAGGAGTATTCCATGCCAAGGAGTTGACAGACCTTAAAGGCCTTCACACACACAATTTACGTAATCCGTAGCATGGCGCATAGCGGGCTTTCAACCAATCAGCGATCGAATAACAGCGGCCATATTGGATTTACGTAAGAAAAGTCCATAAGGTTGAACTTCTTACGCGTTATGTTTTTTTGTGTGTGATCGGCTTAAGATCGAGAATCTGTCGAATTAAAAGGTCGGATAGGTGACTATAAATGGAATCAAATAGACGAATGCTTTGAGGGTAGGTAGGGTATGAGCCTTCCCCTTCATACTACTGCGACTGCAAGTCAAATATTATGCATATTTATTTTAAAGATTCACTTAAGTTTATCCTTATATTTAAAACTATATAATTGCCTTATGAGTTTTAGTATAAAATTATTCATGGATAAAAATAAAACACAAACTTTATTATAAGTTTTTAATTTATGTTGTAGGTACAAAAAACAAATGTGTCTACTTAAAAAATACGAACCTAACAATTATTGACTAGGCAAGTAGTTGATAGCAACGTATTTTTTACTTAAAAACAAAACTATGATGACTTCTATTGTAAAATATTATGTAATGTTAACCTGTTGAGTCAGTTTTGGCGAATATCAAAATAGGTGTATTATTCCAATTTGTTTAAAGCGCACATTTCTCGGAAATTTTTTAGATTGTAATAAATAATACATATACTTGTATCGTATTTTGCGGAAAATTTATTTATACAAAAATATGAAATCATGGTTGCGCAACAGAATAATTTTATCATTTCCAATCATCATTAACAATATGCAAACAAAAAATATCAGATTATTTGGAAACAACTTTTTAAGGAATACCATAACCCAAATATGCCAAAAGTTACCCTGGCATTTGAAATAATTAAGCTACTGTAATAAACATATCAATCAAAAATGTAATTAAAACTCAGGAATATGTTAATTGATAAGAGGACATTAGGCAGAATACTTAAAAGCAAAATAGTGTCCGTCACCAGACGTGCACCCGTACGAAATATGTCTCCAGTCCGCCCTGTACAACAAAGATAAAGATAAAGCTTCTAAAATAATTTATTCTCACTTAAGGAATCTTACTTAGCTATTCAGGGACACAATTAAACATTTAAAATAGGAAACATTTTAACATTATTAATAGATTCTGATAATAATTGCGTAGCTTATTGAAGAGAAGATATGTTTTTTGTGATTTGGGGTAGGTAAAGGGTATCATGTACTATCTAAATCTTAGTTGAATGTCAAAATGTAATCACCATATTCACAAATACTCTTTTCAATGGCCTGCATTGCTAACGAAAAATCTTCAAGGATACGGAAAATCTACAAGAAAGATGAGAGATCTTCATTCCTATTCAATTTAAAGCACAGACATTTTTTTAATTAATAAAAGAAGTCTGGTAAAATAAACCTACAAACAAAATTGTGTCCAGTGGCGGATCCAGGGGGGGGGCACTAGGGGCACTTGCCCCCCCCCCCCGAGAATTTTTTGAATATACAAAAAATTAGTAAAAAGTATTGCTTTTGCTAATAAAAATTCCAAATTTTTGCCTGCGGCGCACAGTGCGGACTGCTGTGGGCAATATTCGAAAAACTGAGGTTACATTTTAAAAGTTTTAATATTGCAAAAGTATAGATAAATGTCCAGTTTATGTGTAATCATAACCTATTTTTTAGTCACACTTGCGAAAGTGAACAAAATAAATTGTTAAAGTCGTTATTTTAAAACTGGTACAAAAAAATCGTATAAAATACCTATCAGAAAATTAATTTTACTGGTTCTGCATTTAAATATAAAAAAAATTTTCTTTAAGTATTACAGTGATATACATTTACGCCATTTGTTTAAATAAAATTTTGTCAAATTGACGTCTCGCTTTTAAAATAATTTAATTAAAACTGTTATGCTTACAAAAAAAAATATTTTTTAAATTTTATTAAGGTTATAAAAAATTGCAAAGATTTGCAAGGTCTGGCATATATCCTAAATATTAGTCCAATGAATTAGCAAAAAGGTAGCATAAATATTTTTTGCTACCGGCTGCTACTCCTCCTATCCTAATAATTTATAACACATTGGTTACCACCCCGGTAGAGAGGCCTCACATCATCTCCTGTTTAGGTATACCCTTAAAATCAGTCTTGCCGCCATTTGGACAAATATAAAATTGTGACAGCTCTCATCAACGTCAAAAATGGCGGCAGCAAGGTGTCAAAAATGGCACTAAATCTGGAGAAGATATGAGGCTTATTATTCGGTGAGGGCGAGTGGTTATAGGTGATAATAAATTTTAAAAAAATTTCCAAAATATTTATGGTCACCTTATACTACTGTGAGCAAAATGGAAAATTAAATATTTTAGAATCGCATATCGTATTGGCCGTTTTTTGTCAATGGGAACGCACAAAAACAATAATTTGAGGTAGTTAATAAAATTAGAAAAATACTGCTATCAGTCTTAAAATATATATGCCAAAAATTATTCTGGTGTTTGTGTTAGCGAAGATTTAAAAATATATAGTTTTTTTGCACTTTGGAGATCAAAAGTGCGCTTTTTATCACAAATTTTAGGGATAAGGTATCACTTTTTATCCCGTGGATAAAAAGTCACGTTCAAAGATAAAACGTAAAAATGGAAAGTCTGTTTTTCTTGCAAAATAATTTTAATAAAAACGGGGCCCAAAAATGACTAAAGTATCTATTGAGCACTCGGCGAACTGTAACTACATACAATTTTTTCTTCTCGGGATAAAAGTGCCACTTAAGTCACTAAGAAGATAATATACAATTTTATCACTTTTTTTTACTTTTAGAACGCATAAGCGTTAAATGAGTGGCCTCTCACCAAAATCTGAAGGTGTACAATATTTTCAATAAAATTCAACCCTTGTTGGGTTTAGAAAAATGTTCTGACAAAAATAACCAAATTCTAAATAAGGCATCATTAAATTTTTGCAAAAGTCTCAGTCTCAAATGCAAGCTATCGGGACGAAACAAAATTTATTTTCAAAACCGTTATTTAGAATGGTTAAATATATGTGAGAAAATTTGTTATAAAACGGATTCAGAAAAATCAAAAAATACAGATTCGGAAACAGAGGCCGTACCCGGGCCGAGTCGTCGACGGCCTAAAACGGTTTTCTTAGAATCATCTTTAAGAACAAAGAAACTGAGGGTGCAATATGTGTGTGTGTATGGTAAAAATAATTATTTTGGGGTTGCTAATTTAATTTTTCTGGAAGGGACTTAGCCCCCCCAAGCCTTCCTAACTACGCCCATGAATCCGAATAAAAAAAAATTAGTTTAATTTCTAACACAAAAGTAAATTGATTTTTATATTTAACGTAACTGTAGGTTAAACTGAATGTATTTAATTTATTTTTTTAATATTTTAAATAAAATGACATATATATATATATATTTTAAAAAAATATATACCATTTTTTACCAACAGAGAATGTCACCTAAAGTGGATCCGCCCTTGATTGTGTCCGTCACTTGCCCTATGGAGTGGTACAAAATAAGTGCCCAGAACGCTTCGGTAAAGATAAACATAAATCTTGGAAAATAATTGTGAATCTTCCTTACCTAATTAGGGAAACAACTAAACAATTTAAATAGGAAATGCAAAAAAAAACTATTTTTGTATTTCGTGCAAAAATCTTTTAATGTCTATGTCATTGGCAGAGCGCTTTCGACCACTTTGTGGCCATCATCAGTGCCTCTGAAATAAAGAGAGCCTGGTTTAACAATTAGATGACAGTTTGTAAAAACAAGGGACTTACATTTTTTTAATCTTTGGATGGTTCCCTAAGTCATAAATTCGTTTAAAATTATTATACAAACACAAACAGATTAAAATACAAAACACAAATTAAAATTTCTTAAAACTACAATTACTGTGTTAACTTTTCAGTCGTGTTTCTTAAAAATTTTGGTTGTCTTTGAAAAATAGTTGTTAAAATTCTTAAAATCTAGGTTAGGAACTTATTTGTTTATATTTGACATAGCTTTCAATAAAGGTGTAATTTTATAGGTTGCTTTTGACAAAGAAGTGTTTATGTTGATCGCTTTTAAGACCGGTGGATAAATAGAGGAAGATGTTGGTGCTTTGTATAAAGATATTTTAAGGGGGGGTTTTATGTAATGGACCTTAAGGGTGGGTTTATGTTTGTGTTTAAAGTAATGTGGTGTGGCGTACCTCACGTGTGTTGGGTGTATTTGTGTAGGCGAAACTGTGGTGATTATGTGTGTTGTGTGTTAATGTTTTATATGGAAGTCAATCTGTTTCTCACCTGGTTGTTTGTGTTCATGAAATTGCTAGGAGAGGGGGTCTGGGTCGATTAGTCTCCGGTGTAAAGGTGTGAAGTTTCTTTTTAAAGTTGCTTGTTTGTTTAGACATTTTAATGAGTTTTTTGTTAGTTCATTGTTTATCTCTACGTCTTCGGTAAAGTCTAATCTTGTGAAATTTTGGTGGTGATGTGATGGAGGATTCTAGAGTTGCTGGTTAAATAGGAAATATTTTAAAATTATTGCATCATTCTGATAATAATTGCATCTAGCTTACTATATTTTCTGTGGTTTGGGATACGTAAAGGGTATCACGCAGTCTCTACAACTAAGTTGATTGTCGAAATGTTCCTAAGGTACACACAAACACTCTCTTAAAGATCTGCTTTGGTAAAGAAAAATTTTGAAGTTTAATAATCTTTGAAAAGCACAAGGAAACTCTACAGAAAAGATGATCTTCGTTTCTTTTATACCTATTTGAAACACAGAAAAGACCTAGAATAATTCTACACAAGCAAAATTGTGTCCGTCACTTGGCTTCGACTGGTACGAAATAAGTCGCCAGTCCGCACCTGTATAAAAATAAACGTAAATTTTGGAAAATAACTTGGAATCTTGCTTAGCAATCAGTGACAAAATTTAACAATTAAGATTAGAAATATTTCAAAATTTTTGCATCAATCTGATAATAATTGCATAGCTTACTATTGAAGATTATGTTTTCGGTGGTTTGGGGTAGTTAAAGGGTATCATGCACTCTGTAAATCTTAGTTGATTGTCGAAATGTAATCACCATATACACAGTTTTTTAATTGACCTGCTTTGGTAAAGAAAAATCTTCAAGTTCAACAATCTTCGAGAAGGACGCCGAAAACCTACAAGAAAGAGAAAATCAACTGACGATTATATCACATGATCTTTATTCTTATGATATTTACGCATTTAATTTTTTCTGGTAAGGTATTAACGCGGCGCGGCGGCCCAGATAAAAATTGAGAAAGTTTAATGTCAATGTTCGACCAAACGGAAGTTTGTATTTAGGGTCAACGAAATCTTTTTTCGTTTTATCATTCATCGGGCACCTTATGAATTAAAGTTGAAAACAAGAATTCATCTAGAATACGTTTAAACATTTATACTTAAACTTTCCCTACACTTTGCCGTACAAATAACTTTTTAGACGTACATACAGAGAGTCCTATTGGATATAAACACGTTTTGCCATTATTGCTATTAAAAATATTACTGTCAGAGTCATAAACTATGCAAATCACTCCAATGCCTAGGTACGGTCCATCTCGAATGATTTTCAAATAAATATGAAAACAAACATTATTTGTTCAATCAGATAGATATGTACATATAAATTTCAGCATTAGAAAAAATTAAATAACCAAATTAAACTACAGAATCAAAACTGACAAAAAGACGTCATAGACAGAGAAAGGAGAAAATTCAGCATTAAAACCAAATAAATATTTACAAATGAAACTTAAATTGACCGTACGAAGATTGACAACTACCAGATGATAGCAACAAAAAAAATTGCAAAAAATGAGGTTACCGATTCTCGCCGAATATTCTAAAAAAGGTGGTTCGGTACTCTTATTTATGTGTGATAGCTTTCAAAGTAGAACAGAGAAAGCAATAGGTATACGAAAGTTCTCACCACTGTCACTTAATAACCAAGTGTTTGCTTGTTAGAAATCTCTATTTGTTTTGTGCTATTAGTTTTTGCATCTACAACTGTTAGGTTTTTGCTGTTGTGTGTTGTGAATAGTTTTTTTGTTTATCTGTAAGTAATTTATCTTTTATTTACTATTTTATAATTAAAAATATATTCGAACTGTGTATATAAAACTTTATATTGAAATGAATGACAAAGGACGGTTTGTAAAATATTAGAGGGTTAAAAATTGGATTTTTTTCAGTTTTAGTCATAATAAATCCAAATTTTGGAAAGTATATACCAATAACAGTAAATACCTAATAACAACGATAATAATAATTATTATCGCCCCCATTTACACCTGTCAAGGTACCCTCAAAAGCCACTGACATGTCCGAGGAAGGGTTTGCAATACATATTTTT
Source organism: Aspidapion aeneum (assembly GCA_963576565.1). Lineage (NCBI taxonomy): Eukaryota > Metazoa > Arthropoda > Insecta > Coleoptera > Brentidae > Aspidapion > Aspidapion aeneum. Next base: position 13,366,679 of record OY755048.1, on the reverse strand, counting down.
ATTCATTACAATCAATAGTAAATTTTATATTTGCCTCAACTTTAATTTTTTTTATAAAAGTTATAGCAACATTTGACTGTTTTTTGATTTTTTTGCTGGTTATTAAAATCCACACAAAACTGTGACATTTGACATTTTTATAAGCGAAAGTGCCTTTAAGGGAGACAGGTGGGTAAAAATGTCCTACTGGCGTCAGTCAACGCAACGGTGCGTTCTCGTGACAGGAAAGGCAAGCGAAGTATTCTGTTTAGTCTGGTGGTACTCTGAAATCCCCCAGGCTAAAGAGAAAGTGCGACATAATGCTGAAGCGTACTGTTGGTTTGCACTTGGACTTGGACTACATCTTTTCTTTCTCTTGCGAAAATTTATTTAAGGTCGTGCGTATGTCAGTAACCCTGTTACCGATTGAAAATTTTTCGAATGGTTGCATCAGCCTGAAAAAAAATTTTTTTTTTTAAGCTAATCTGTATGTTTGTCTAACCTTTTTTCCAATTAAAAATTTTAATAAATTATTTTATTTCTTATCATTATCATCCAAATTAAGCATAAATTAATTTTTTTAATTTTATACAGGCTGTAATTTAAATGATGCACCAAACTTTAAGGGGTGGTTGAAAAGTCAAAAGAAATAAATTCCTATTACAGTTTTACATCAAACATCTGGGTTTTTAGATACAGGGTGTCAAAATTAACTTTTTTTTTCGATTCTTTGGTATAACTTTCTCAAAAAATACAACAGACAATCAAATATTTGTAAAATTATCCATTAAAATGTTAGGTTTAAAATTATATAAAAAGATATTCAAAATTATTACCAAAGATATGTTTTTTTTTAACAAATTTAAAAAAATATTATTCAATGTACTGCTAATGTTGCTATATCTGTAATTATTAAGTAGCCTTTAGATATGTACACAAATATATCTTAAAATTTTGTTGTAAATTTAATAGGTCATAAAAAAATTGATTTAAAAAGGTTATTTGGTCGCACTTCTCCCTAACCTATCTTAAAAAAAAATGTTGGATCAAATTCGTCATTTTCAAAATTCAATTTTCCTCAACTCCTCATACTTGACAAATGGTATAACTTGGAAACAAAAATTTGACCAAAATTTAGTGCATCATTTAAATTACATCCTTATATGTGTGTCGAAAAAATTTGTGGGGGTGCCAGCCCCCCCAATTCCCCGTCTCATCCATGACATAAAGCTGATAATCTTTAGTTTCAGCAGAAAAAATAACTAATGCATAAATCGAAATTTTATTTTTTTTTACAAAAATTAAAATTTTTTAAAATTTTATAACAAAGATTACTAACAAACGTGAAATTTCATACCCGTGAATTTAAAAATCAAACAAGTTTCATGGCTAATCGGGGAAAAAGGAGTTTTTTGTTTCCCTTATATTTTTCCGTGGGTAGCTTGAAAGCTTAACCTCACGGGGGTCCAAGATCTAATGGACACCTAATAAGTGTTGACAGTTAACCGTTTCGTCCTTATGGGACTCCTCAGAACACTGCTGGTCAAGTGACAAATCTTGCGAAGTTAATCAGACGGTTTTGTCTCTAATTAAACGTAATTAGTGAGCGAACTATAGCAAGAGGCGCCATCTACCGAGATACGAGAGAAACAAAAAACCAAAGGCAGCGAAACACTGCTATACAATGTCGATCAATGAAAAGATCGAATGCAAATAAAAGATTAGATTAGATCTTGGACCCCCGTGAGGTTAAGCTTTCAAGCTACCCACGGAAAAATATAAGGGAAACAAAAAACTCCTTTTTGCCCGATTAGCCATGAAACTTGTTTGATTATTGAACAAAGATTACTTTATTCTCCAAAAATTTTGGACTGCGGCGCAATATATTGGCATATCGTCTCAAAATTTAGAGTTCAGACTTATTGGAAATTACAAAAAAAAATGTTTTTGCTGCGTTCTTGGCACCTCTCCACCGGACATCCTGGATCCGCCACTAGTTGGGTAACGTTAATTTTTCTACTTACATATTAAATAATTGGGAAAAATATATTATATTATGTACCTTTGTGTTCTTGTAGGTTATAGTGACTAGGTATTCGAATATTTTTAATGTATACTTTCATAAAGCCTCCACTGGTTGGGAGTAAAAATATAGTAGCTTACTCGTGAAAATATCGCGTGCTAGCGAGAGAGTAGGCCAGGGTGTTCGCTCCCCCCTATCCCAAAACAAAATTAAAATTTAATTCAAGAATTTCAATTCATCCGTCGCAATTTATACAAAATTAACCTTTTTTTTACAAAAATAACCTTTATTTCCAAAAAAAATTGGCCTGTGTTAGAAAGCCCAGACTAATTATAAACAGCAAAGAAGAAACCAATGTGGTTTGGGCCATCACTGGTGTTATCTGAGTTTTGGCAAGGGCGCACTTAGGGGAAAAGGCTCGCCTCCCCCCCCAAGCCTAAGATTTTTTACAAATATTTTCCACATATTTTGAATAAAAACATAAAAGAGCAAAAAATATGATATCATAGAGTCTCCCCCCCCCCCACCTAAAACAAGACAAATTCCTGGGTGCGCAACTGATTTTGGGGCACCCTGTATAAGCGGTGGACCTAAGTTTTAGCAAGAAGGGTGCATAATAGTTTTTTTTTAACAGACAAAGTGATTTGCTTGTTTTTTTAAACGATGTTTTTTTTGTATTCTGATAAAAAGCGCTTTTAAACTTTTTAGTATATTAATCAAACAACATTATAGTCCGGGGCCATAGCGTCAAAACCTGGCCACCGTGGGCTTTTTGATGGACATTTTACAACACCTGTTTTGAGAGAGAATCAGATCGATTACTAATGATCCTACCAACACTGCCTGACCTGTTAACGGACCCAAAATTGTCTGAGTCAAAAAGTAAGGTTAGGGTGTCAACATATTTTTTCAATTCTGAACGGCTTAAGGTACAGTAATGAAACTTTGCATGCACATCGGCCTTCAAAAATATTATATATGTTTCCGCTAGGGGGCACAAGGGGGCAAAATGTGTTTTTAGATTATGCCTTATACCTTTTAAACTATTGTACCGGCACAACTATGTCTTATCACTTTGTTATCGGTTTTTAGTTTTATTTTAAATTAAATAATAAATGCAAACTTTTATTTCAGAAATAAAAGATAGATTTTAAGAAATTGTATTATTTCTTAGCCAGAAAAAAATTAAAAAATAAGGTCTTTAAAGATTTGCATATAAATTAAATAAATGGAAAAGTTTTGAAAGGTAGTTACGTATGTATGACAACAAACACAACTACGGCATTTGTTTCACAGCGAACTAAGTGAAAACCTATTTTTTAATAAATTCACATTTTCCGTCATCCAACGATAGGCTTATTATACACGGTTAAAAAGCTCTTTTCATGCTCTATTTATTGACGTATAAATTCAATATGGCGGTCATAAGAAATAACAAAGTTGGCTATGGTTTCAAAAAAACTAGAAGGCCTAGAAAAAATTTGTTAACGTCACTCGATTGGCCGTAGTTGCTTATACAAAACCACCAAATTTTATTAAATTTGTTTGCAAGATGGCAGCGATATTTCAATTTTTCAAAAAACACAATTTTTAGTTTTTGCTCGATATTTTAGTAACCCCTGTAGATATTTTTAATATTGATACAGCATCTGATTGGGCTTTCTTTTTTCTCATTTTATCTGGGACACCCTGTATAAAATTAAGAAGTAATCAACCGCAACCGTTTGGTGCAAATTTGCTGACAGAGGGCAGAGTATAACTCAATTAAGCTTTTTTTATTTTAAATTACAAAAATTTTTGCATTTACTTAGGGGACCTCGTTTACAGCTTCGCAATTTTTTTTATATGGCTACCAATTTGATAAAAGATAGTTGTGCAGGTGCAATAGTTTAGAAGATATACGGCAAAATCTAAAAACACATTTTGCCCCTTTGCGCTCCCTAGGAGCAAAAAATATGTATTTTTTTGACAGCCAAAGAATAAGTACGTGAGATTATTCTCGATTAAACCGCTCAGAGACCTTACTTTTTGACTGAGACAATTTTGGGTCTGTTAACAGGTCAGGCAGTGTTGGTGGGATCATTAGTAATCGATTAAAACAGGTGTCGTAAAATCTTCATCAAAAAGCCCACGAAAGACGCTATGGCCCCGGACTATTTTTTTTTTCAAACAAACAAAATGATTAGCTTGTTTTTATTTAAACGATGTTTTTTTTTGTATTCTGATAAAAAGTGCGTAAATTTTTTAGTATATGTGAATCAAACAACATTATACATTGTATTTTTTTGTTGATACCTAACCTATGGCAACATATTCAATAAAATTAAACTTGTTTTATTTTAACCTCACACAATATGACATTGAAATGTGAGATGCAATCAGTTTTTTTTATTTACTTTGTACTAATAAAAGATAAGGGCTGTCGGAGACAAAAGGTTTTGTATCACTGGCTCTTATATAAAAGTTTATTGTGCAGATGCACACGCAATAATTGCAAAGATTAACGTTATATAGCCTTTTTAAATAACTTTTTCGATACATATTTTTTTAGTATTAAAGTGAACACGATAAAATATAGACATGCATGGAATATATATTTCAGGTTAGTTTCTAGACTTAAAATATACAGTGTGTCCCAACGAAAACGAAACAGAGGCGTTTTTGGGTATTTAGAATATTTTTTCGAAAAATTCCTCGGACACGTCGATTTAGTTTTTGAGGGGGACACTTTTTGGCTATCTTGAAATTTTTGTAGCACGAACCCCCTTCGAGGGGTATACTTTACCCCTATATTTTGAATAGGGAAAGTGGGTCTAGTGATACCTTATTTTGAAGCTCTCTTGAATATCTTTACAACCGTGTAAAAATTTCGAAAATCCATCGATTAGTTTTTGAGATATTTGCCTTCAAATTTTCAAATTTAACATGGAATGATAAAATAAAAATTAAATCCGAAAAATAATAAATTTCTTAAAAACTAATCGATGGATTTTCGAAATTTTTACACGGTTGTAAAGATATTCAAGAGAGCTTCAAAATAAGGTATCACTAGACCCACTTTCCCTATTCAAAATATAGGGGTAAAGTATACCCCTCGAAGGGGGTTCGTGCTACAAAAATTTCAAGATAGCCAAAAAGTGTCCCCCTCAAAAACTAAATCGACGTGTCCGAGGAATTTTTCGAAAAAATATTCTAAATACCCAAAAACGCCTCTGTTTCGTTTTCGTTGGGACACACTGTATGAACGGTAACAGTAATATTTGTTGGGTACCTATTCATTTTTCTAAACTAGTTTTATGTACTTACATACATATACACAAAAAAAATATATCAGATCTAGAAAACGTATTTTCTTCACTCAATGCAAGTTTAATTGACTTAACTGCTTTCAAACAATATTTTATTTTTCTTGACGTCTAGTTTTGAAACGAGACTCAGTATTCCAGAACCAAAAACTGTTTTTCAAATGGAATGTTTAAGTTTTCTTCAATATATTCACTTAGTTGAAGAAAAACCATTCTTAATGAGACAAAGAATTACTCAAACTAAAAAAAAACTATATTATATATAAGAAAAAAAAATCGAAATAACGATAACCGGAGTTATTCCGTTTCCAAAATTTTCAAGCAAGACATTCCTTTTCTTGAATAAAAACCATGAATGAATCTTCTCAATTAGAGAGCTATATTTTCTGGACTCAACAAAAAAAATATCAGAAAATAATATTTTTAAATCAAAGTTTTTCTCGACTTAAAGCAATCATTATCTCGATTTGAAATAGTTTCTATTATTAAAATCGCACTCTGTCTTGTTTTACTATACTTTCGGTTATATTGTCATTGGCAAGGGGGGCAAAATGGGATACTTAATTTTATAGACTTATTTCTCCTATTAAATGATCACCATTGCGTTTGTCATTTGGAATTAAGTTGGCTAGATAATGTTATCTTTATGTTTTAATTTTCAGTTTAAGCGATTTAGAACTCCTTCACACTTTTATTTTTGTAAAAAGTTGATTTTGTCCCATTTTGCCCCGCATATGGGGTAAAATAGCGTACCTATATGTGGCGAAACAGGCGGGGCGGTTGTGTAATTTAGAGTCAATCTTTTAATAAGACAGTTTTAGTTATTAAAATAATAATCAAGATTAAAATACTTATTTAAAAAAAAAAGTTGTAACAAAAAATACATTTATAATAATTAAATTTAGTATTTACAAAATAAGAATTACAGCGGCTTAGTCATCGCTGTCGACTCTCCTACACGATTTTTGCGTCCATATTTTGCAAAGACGACATAAAATACAACTTTCATTGATGGAAGCAAAAAAAAATTGGGGCAAAATGGGGTATAGTCCCGTTTTGCCCCAAACCATCAGATAAATTCAAACAGAAATCATACACAGTAACTAAAGGGCTAATTTTACGGGCATCCCGTTAAATTATGAATAATACATAAATCCACTAATTGTTCAATGTAAACAAAATTTTAAAATATCTGGAAAAAATATACTTACCGTCACAAAATGTGCAAGCTATTTTTACAATAAACAGCGTACAACATCACATGTTGAGCAAAAACCAACTTAAGCTCAGCCGACCGGCACCATATCATGAGGATAAAACATCTGATATTAAGACAGTTTACCTAAAACTGTGATATCTCGTTTTACCCCCGTACCCCATTTTGCCCCCCTTTCCCCTAACCAATGCTCTTCAGGAAGATAATTGCCCATATCATAGAGCATAACCTGGATTTGAGGCATATAAAATTTTTATTGATGATTCTAGTAGTCAAAGGCTAATTTAAGAATCCGGTTGATGCCACTGGCACGCATTTTGAAATATTCAAGATGGCGGCTTAAGATTAAAGATAAATAAATTAAAAATTAAAAAATTTTTAAAAACATAAAACCATGATTAGGCGCAATCAATAAAAGTAAAAGCTTCAATTCATTTCCCTCAGAACATTGTCAAAAAGGAAATCTTGGATTTTCGACCGTTTTTTCCTTTTTTAGTCTTTTACTCAAAAGGTACCGACTTTTTGAGAAAATATGCCAGAAGATTTAAAAGAACTATCAAACGAGATATTTTCAGGCTACCTAAGTACTACGCTTTCAGAGATAGGTACACTTAAGCATCACCAACATACAAATAAATACACCAATATTTTTGAATTTAACCAATTTTCTCCGAAAACAAGAATCTAAGGAAGAAAAGCACAAAACACTTTTTAGTAGACAATAAAGTTTTCATTTAAATTTGACTTAGGGAAGTCTAGATTATAAGTAACGCACCAAAGGCGTCCGTAAATTAGAATAATATTTTAAAAAATATATATAAGTTTTTTGCCGTTTTCCCAAAAACTAAGCATTTCAAGAAAATATATGTGTAATACTTTATTTTAGAGAATAAAATTTTCTGTCGAATAATGTATAACTAATTTGTATTTGTTGTCTTAATTTTTAAATAGATTATTTTGTCTTAAAAAATTACGAACGCTACTGAAATGTTAGTTTCAACTTTGACCTAAGCATGTTATACATCATTTAAAAGAAAATTTTATTGCCTATAACGTGGAATAATTATTTTTCCACAAACAGCTTCATCATTTTTCAGAAACTTAATTAGAAACAAGATTTTTGACGATTTCTCTAAATTAGCCCATTTAGAGACGTCGCTGTACCGTTAGGGGTAAACTAAAACCCCCCAAGTTATAAATTATTAAAAAGGAAATTTTGTTCTCCAAAAATAAAAATATCTTTGATAGATCCAAATCACTTAACGATTTCCGGTCCAATTCCAGATAAAATTTTTGTGTATGAAAATTCTAGAAATTTGCCCCCCTCTCTTAGATATTATCACTTTAGACAGTGGTATTACTTAACTCGAAATAATAACTAAATAATATGAATAAATGATAAATATAGAAATTGCGTATTACTGAATTACACGTAGGTTGTTTTGTGATTCCCCACTAGATAAGAAAAAAAAGGTAAATTAAATAAAAATAAAGGAAACCTGATAAATCTAAGACCTGTTTTACATGGAACCGATGATCCGCGACGGATTATCCGCGACGGATGATCGGTCCGGTCCATTTTTTTCATTATATTGGTCAACCGATTATACGCGAACATGTGCAGACATGTAATAATTTCCCAACTGAAAACTAAATAATCAAGTGAATTATCTCGAAGTTTTCGCTACTCAAATACGCAAAATTAGCCACGTGAGTTCAAAGAATATTTCTTAATAAGCAAAATTGCGCAACACGATAACGGAACAAAAATTTACTGATAAAATTAACCAAAAATCCATAAAGATGGCCATGCTTTTGATTGCTTTAGAAAAGGTTATCAGCAAGGAATGCACATTTTTTAAATACTTGTAGATATTTATTCAGGGCCTCGAGAACAAAAACTGAGTTTATAGTAGATAAAGAATATTGCATTGATGATAGAGATTTAAATAAATATTTTTAAAATATTTTATACCTAATCTTTAAGAAATTCTTTAAATTTTCGTTCTTGTTTGGCATTGCTCTTTAAATTATACAATTATTCATCAGGAAACCTAATACCCCAACAATTGCGGGACTAAATACAAAATCAGGAGATTTTCCAATTGTTTTATTTTAATAAAGGTAACCATTATGTTATATTTAATTTACGCCACAGTAGAATCACAACCTAGCATTTACAAGTCACTAGAATTACCAACACATTTTAAGAGCTCTACAAAAACTACAAAAAATAAATTATCATCCGTAGTAATGATAACGACGTTTAGACGAGGATTTTTTTTTACATTGTCTTGTATTATTGAGTGTTTTATAATTTTTTAAGAAGTTGTCCCTTTAGAATTTTTGATACCTATTTTGAAAACAGCATTAGAGGTAGGTAATCTCTGTAACTGTAAGACAATAATCATCACCTGCATTGCCATTATTTGCATGTGCAATGTAAATTTCATCAAATGTCTCAAGAGTATTTTTATTGAAAGGAAACCAAAGATCTTTTGTGTGCCATTTATTGTCTGTTCCCTGAGGAAGGGCTGACGACCAGACGAGACGGTCCTTTAACCTTTTTTTCGTCGACTTATGTAACAAAGCACCAAGGTGACCTGCCAGTGCCTCTGTCTGACTACATTCGAGGTGAGTCAGTTTGGGGGTGTTGTCCTCAGCTCGTCCTGTTTCACTCTATCGCGTTTATATGTTGGTTGCGATCGGGTCAACGATCACGTAACTCTAATGTAGATTGAATTTTCCGACATTGTTCCATTTTATACGCGTATAAGCAAGTTCTTTAATTGTTTTCTACCAGCATGCAGCAATAGGAAAATAAATTTTAAATGTCAGTAAAATATAAAATAATGCTGATTTTCCAAAGATCTTATTTCTGACAATAGATATTCTCGAAAACATATTCAAACCAAAACAAAAAGTTAGATGATCCGGTATGAGTAAACATGGCAAGTTTAATAGGAATGGTAAGTTTTAATTAAGAAAAATGACTTTGTTGGTATCCTTGGAAGCAAGACAGGTTTAAGTAAGAAAAATTACACTTGACAGTTTAAATCAATGTATTTCTATAAATTTTTTCAAGTACGGCACGTTTAAGTAAGAATGCCAAGTTTACGTAATAATGGGAAGTTTTAGTAAAGAGTCGTAAGTTTAAACAAGAAAAATGACACATGAGAGTTGATATTATTTTTCCATAACAAACAAATTATACTCTAGGTTTATTTTAGAAAATCACTGCCGATAAACCAAAACAAGCGGTTGCAAAATCCCGAGATCAACACTGCAATGTTGCCGTGGAATTCGAGTCCAAAGGTGACAAATTTGAATCATACATTCTGGAAAAATTAAATTAAAAAAAAAACACAATGTACTTGGGGTCTTTGCCAGCGGACAAACCCTTTGTTTCAGTGTATTCTGGAACAGTGTGTTATTTATTTTCAATGAAAATAGATACATAACAATTGTTATTGACTCATTGGTTAATAATACAAAAAATTGTTTTCTATTACATCATTATATTTGAACGTAATCTAGAAAATAACACGGGATCGTGGATTTCCCAACATGTTGCCGCTAGAATTGTTTGACACAAAATTAACGCTAGTGGAAATTTTACTAATAAGGCCTTCCAAAGAAATGTTTCATTGTTAACGTTTTTTGGCTCTTGTTCAAGTGCCAAATTTTCAATAACGATAAAGCATTTTAATGCCGGAAAAAAATCGTTCTTTTTCCAAGCATTTTTAATTGCTTGTTTTGCAATTATTCCAGAGAATTTCTGGATCACTGCCCACTAGCTCACATGTCCAGAAAAATAATTATCACCTTTGGGAAATTACTTAAATTCCTTACTGTTACATCCTTCTCTTTGTTGCGGGCCAGGTGCAAATATTTCTCGAAAAAATATGGACAGCCAAAAACACATATTTGATATTTTTTAATTACAGACTTCTAGTAGATCTGGTTGAATTTTTCTTTAATTAAAATATGGCCATCTTCATTGAATTAGCAGTAACTCCAATATCTGTCATGTTGACATAACAGCAAACACCAAAAAGATTTTTAGAATGTTTGGTACCGTATTATTGTTCCTTTATCTTTAACACAATTTTCTTCAATAATTGCATGTAAGCCATTAGCAACAGAGTTAAAAACAATTGGGAAATATATTACAGTAGTCTCGCCTATATTGTCGTGATTAAAATTAGATACAAACTCCTTCCAGATATGTCATCAATCCTTTACAGGTTCTTCCTCTTTTTATTTTATAATATAATAATCAAATGTACGATTCTAAAATTATTTATGTCATGCAGGCATAAGAACAAATATCAAAGGATAATTCGTGCTACATCGTTGTCTTCTTTTATCTCTAACACAGTCCTTAAACAGTTTAAATAATTACTACCAATAGATTTAAAAAAAAACTGGGTAAATTATGACATGAGTTTCTTCAATAGTATTATAATAAAAGTTAGATAAAAGTCTAGTTTATCCTTTAAGTTCTTTTTCTTTGTGTACATTAATATAAATTGTTTTGTCTTGATACGATGCTAAAATTAGGTGATAAGAATGTCACCTCATTTCCACCTCTAGCGCAGTCTAAAAAAATCTCACAACAAAGGAAATGATGAATGTTTATCATCGGGACGATATGCGAACGAACCTGTCCAAACAAATTGTAATAACAAGCTCAACAACACACGTGTGTGTATGTATAAAGGTTATTTTCACGGGATATTCTGATCAGTCTTACATCTGACAACCTCGCGAGTAATTCAGAAATTCAAGCACTACGACTCGCGAACTCATCAACAAACTCCGACTGATTTTCAAAGAATCCGCAGCCGTGAAACAACGCAGTCAGTTTCGCTCTTACAGCGTTTATATTCAGTCGCGTAACATTAAATAGATCGCAGTCGTGAGAAACTTTTGTTTTGGTCGCACTGTTTGTTTTTACTTCTTCAAGAAATTTGTTTTCACACAAGGACATAAGTGACTACAAAAATTCAACCTTTAAGGGAGCAAATTGTTCAACTTGTTTTTCAACCCCCAGTTGGTAAGTTGTTTTTTTTATTTTTTTTTTGTTTGTATCAGAATATTTTTAAACTTTAGTTAGAATCAACCAGCAAGCGCTGCTTTTTTTTTTTAATCACAATGGGTGTATTTTGATTTTTTAAATTAATTTACTTTGGGACTTAAGCTTAAGTTGAGTTGTGGAACGTTGGGCATTAATCCAATAGAATAACAGTCCCAGTATAAAAAAACTTAAACAGACGATTTTTTTTAACTGTCCACAAAATGTATAAACTTTTCCGTTAAACAAAAAGTTGTGCTCACATACAAAAATAAAATTAAATAACTAGTAATTAAGTAACAGAACAAAAATAATAATTTAAATCAAGATTCCTCATAAATTGCCAACATCGTTTACACCGTTGGTTAATGACTAATTCATGTTACTATTAGATATATCTACCTACGTTATGATTACTAATATGATTAAATCATCTCATAGAAGTATTACTTTTTTCGTTTTTTTTTACAAATTTTTGGTTAAATGTTAGGTAGGTAATTATTGATTGTAATTATTACTAACAAGCGCGATGATTCCATTCGTATTCGTGTAAGTTGTTTATTTACAAGGCAACATTATTACTACAAATGATGCAACTAAAGGTATTTTTAGCCCTTTAATTTTTTTATTTATTGGAATGAACTTGTTAATTAAAATGTTATTTTATATTTTGTTTTCGAGATATTACTTTCCATGGGACTTGAAAACTATATTTACATCTAACTAAACTTGTATATACATAATAATATTTTCGTCGATAGCAAAGGTAAACAAAAATACTACGTATAACTTGAACGCATCACTTGCGCAATATTATAATATTTTTCTAGATAAGTACTGCGGTAAAATTACTCACTATTTATTAGACGCAAAATATGTTTTTCATAACGTGCGTCGTTTCGTTTTTTTAGTGTTTGACTTATCGATATTTAAAAGATTGTCTTTTTTTCTCAGTTTTGCTACTTCTTCAAGGGGCCAATTTGCAACTTTTGAGGAGTAATTGTCCCCGCTTATTGTAATATTTCCCCATACAGTTTATCAAGCACTTCATAGATTACCTTTATCTAAGGTTATTCTTCATTCATCCAACAAGGAATTTCTTCAGAGCGTTGATTGATTGACTGATTTGACATTTCTACAGCAACGTTAGGTTTTGAAGATCCTGATACTGCTGCATGGCATATTGTATTCCTTGTGTATTTTCCTAATTTAAGGGGTTTGAAGACCTCGCGAGGCGCAGTAGCTTCTTTATTAGGTTTGTCTGTCAGTCGGCCTCTGTGAGGGGATGGTTTTGAGCGGCTGATTCGTTGGATTTATCACATATCTAGTCTGTAATCTGTATAGATTCCCATTCTGTGGTGCGGGTGTTTCCTCTGTGTGTACTAATCGGTTAAAAGCCCCCTTTAAGTGAGTTAATGGATCTATGCTTCTGGCGATTGGCAGAAATCATCCAGTAAAATATTTATTATATCTAATAGGTATTTTAACTATTTTCTTTTAAGTCCCAAGTTGACCTAAGTATAAAGTTACGTAACATTGACAAAGTAGAGTTTTATCTAGGCGCTCGATTCCGCTATTATAGGTCAGACCGTGAGCCGAGGCTCCACTAGCCTAGTTTTGGCGGTAAAGTGAGCTCTGATTAAAGCTTCCCATACACAATTTCCATTTTGTCATTCGCTTTATCAATAATAAATTTATAAGCCAGTATCTAATGTAGAACAGCTGCATACGCTAGTTTAAGATCGGAAAGCTTTGCAGAAACACTGGTTTGGAAATTATGATGCTTATAATATGCCCAACGATGCTGAAAAATTCCTGAAGTTATTAAATTAAACATTCTTTGTTATTTGCAGTTCCTCTTCTTCTCTCAAGACTGGCAAAAGTGAAACTCTTGGTGAGTCATTCTGATCATTTTTCATTATAGAATCAACAAAAACTTGTTTTTTTTATTTTTTTTTATTTAGTCGGTTCATTCATTTTCTACGTTGTCCGACGCCTATTCTCCACCTCCTTCGATCCTGACAATCATCTTCTGTCAGATTTTTTTGGCTCATTGATCTTTGGATTGACTGTTGCCATTCTAGTTTAGGACGCCCTCTTTTTCTGTGCCCTACTGGTTGCCATTCTAGGACCTGCTTTGGTAATCTTTCGTCGTTCATCCGTTGTACATGGCCGTACCATATCAGTTGTCTTTTAGTGATGTCATCCGTTATGCTTCCCTCGATCCCCATTCTTTCTTTTATGATCTCATTTCTTATGTGATCTGTTCTAGATATTCTCATTGTTCTTCGTATTGCATCCATTTCGACAAGTCTCTATTCCATGCAACAGCGTGCTTGTCACCATTGTTTTATATATGTTAAATTTTACATTCTTTTTTATCTCTCTATTCCATAAAATACTGTTAAGACATCCAATAACCTTTTTTGCTTTTACTATTCTTTTTTCCAGTTCTTTACAGTCTGTTCCTGTCTTATCAAATGTGACACCCAATGTCTTATCAAATATGACACCCAAGTATACATACTCATTGCATGGAGATATTACTTGTTCATTGTCTAGTTCTAACTCACTGGATCCGTTTCCAATACATAAGTACTGTGTCTTGTCCACGTTCACTGTTAATCCCCACTTTTGGTATTCTTCCATTAACTTTCTCATCATATACTCCATGTCTTCTTTATCATTAGCTACAATTACTTGGTCGTCAGCAAACTGTAGTGTGTATATGGTAAATCGGTCGTTAAGTTGTATTCCCATGCCGTGCACTTTACGTTTCCAGTTTTTTAGAGCTACTGCGATATATATTTTAAAAAAGATACAACCTCCCTGTCTTAAGCCTTTTGTTACCAGGAATTCTTTTGAAAGTCGATTTCCAATTTTAATTTTAGATTTTGACCCTTTGTATAGTTCTTTTTATTGCTTTTATGTATGTATGATTGATATTAGTCTGCTCTAACACTGTCCATAGTTTTTCTACTGGAACGGTATCATATGCTTTTTGTAGGGCCACAAAGGTAACATGAGTCTCTATATTTCTGGCGCTCCTTTTCTCAATTACTTGTTTAAGACAAAAAACATTATCACTACAAGATCTGCCTGCACGAAACCCACTTTGCTCTTCTTCTTCTAGTTCATGAAAATCATTCTCTATTAGATCTCTAAGAATCCTACCGTACAATCTACTTAGAGTACTGGTTACTGAAATTCCTTTGTAATTGTTGCAATCCAGCTTGTTTCCTTTTTTATGTATTCAGGATATGAATGCAATTTTCCAATCATCAGGTACTGGATGTCCGTTTATGCATTGATTGATAATATATGTGAGATTTTCGATTAGTTTCTCTGATCCATATTTGAGCATTTCAGCATATATTCCTCCAGGTCCGCTAGCTTTTCCGGATTTAAGCTTTTTAATACTATTCTTTATCATTTCTTTTTCGATGATTACTTCCTCTCCGTGTACTTCTATGTCTCTCCTCGGAGAGGCTGCCAGATATTCGGGTCTCGTTTCCTGCAGCAGTCCCTTGTAGTGGTCTGTCCATCGTTCTGGTTTGATGATCTGGATGTTTACTTTTTCTTTTGTTGGGTTTTTTACTGTAGACATGAATTTCCATACTTCAGAACTCTGCCTACCTCCTACGTGAACATTTAATTTTTTTCTGTGCGTATCAAATTTCTTAGCTGTCTTCTGGTTTCCCTGTAGATTTCTAGGTCTCTTTGTTCTTTAGTACTGAGCCATTTCAAGTATGTGCGTTTTTCTCTTTCACCATTTCCTGTATTTTTTCCGTCCACCACATCTTCCTGTTATTTCTATTATCTTGGTATCCAACAGCTTCGATGCTTGCTTCCTTCAAGCTTTTTGTAATTCATGTAAATGTAAATTCATGTCGCAATCGAATTCTCTTCTTCATCAAAATTTTTATTTTCTGCATTATCAGCATAGTTTATTACGACCTTTATGTGATTTCAATCTATTAACAATGTTGTACACTTCTTCTAAGAATATCCAATTATGTCGGTGAATAACTGATTGAATAGCTAGTCAATTCCACAGTGACTCACATGGATTCTCAGGAATTCCCAGACACGTTTCATGTTGGCGGCTTGTTCGGTTTGGATATGGAACGTGGCTATGGAATTTTCTTTGTTGTATTTTGGACATTGTTCCAATTTACTACATATTTAGTAAAACGTGTTGCAGATAATATTAAATGTAACAATAATCATTAACGGGCAACCTTTTATGCGGCACAACAACGAATCATTGTTGCGGAACAAAAATAAACTTGCGTAATGTAATCCAAGTACGTATCTATATAAGTCTTTCAGCAACACTTATTGAATTAGAGTTTGTTGTATTAGAAGCACGAATTACAGCGGTCTTGGGTTTTACGCAACTAACTCTTAAAGTTTAATACATATTTCGCGCCCCAGTTATTAAAATTAGCAAAATCCTAAAGGCCAAAAATTTGCTTCATCACTCTGTATAGGTAAATATTTAGTTAACCGACATTAAATAAATTGATTTTCCGCAAATTCCAGCTGAGATTTTTACTTCCCTTGCGGCAAAAAAATAATCAAAAGTATTATTCTGGGAATTTATTGCAATTTAATATAAAAACAAATTTAAAAAGTTCTTAAGAACTAGGTATACAAGTATCTGGAAAACTTTGAGAAACATTTTTAGCTAAAAACAATTCTTGAAAATGTTTTCCTTTAATCAGAACAAAACAATTCTGGCCTGCTCTGGAAATTCTGGGATTTAATCAATTATTCTGAATAGATATCAGAATAATAATGTCGAATGAATTAAAAGGCATGTCAGAGAGAAGTTTAGTAAATTCAATTCCGTCTTTTTTTTAGTTTGTGTTGATCCGTTATGTTTGAAACATGACATAATCAAGAGGCTTTGACACCATTACAGATCGACATTTAAAATAATTTTTTATTACATTGAGTCTAGTATTTAGTTAATAATTATTTGTTAGCCTTTGTTGTTTTATTAACGACGATTTTTGTTCTTATATAATTTTTGAATTACTGATTTAACATCTAAGTAGGTACACATTGTGTTCTATTTTAGTGAAACCTTTTGATTAAAATAATATAGACTTTTCAAGATAAAGTTTATCTGTAACTTGCGGGCAAACAAAAGCCATCGGACAACTTGTTTTAGATCACTATTAGTCCGATTATTGAGCAACTATTTACATAAGCTTAGCAATCAAAAACTTCTTGGAAATAAAAATGTGTGAGTGTCAGTATCCTCTATTATTCTATCCCAAGTATCCCTAAGTTTCCTTTCTGCGAAATTAGAATTTTCACTGAATAAATCGCGGGTTTGTGGCCAACTTAAATATATCGCAGGGATTCTCCGAATTCTATTTTTATTATGAACTATGTATTGCGTATTAGGCGATTTTGATGAGTGTCCGACAAAATATCAAATCAAATCGCATTAGAATGTTTTCGATTGCAACTGACATTGTCCCTTGGGATACATTTTTTAAAGAAAACGTGGACAAACATCGGCACGTGTTGGTCATCACGTTGTTTATTACTTTGCCTAATGAGATCATATAGTCAATCACGTTTTAGAGTTACAGGGTTTGAACAATACTACACTTACACGAGTACCACAAGATCCACAATTCACGCGGATACATTTATGTAACGGTCCTTTTTATTTATTAAACCCGGTAAAAGCTAATGGTATTACGGTTAATTTATCGAAGACTGATGTTAATAATAATTTATTCCATGTAACACTTCTTGGCAATAACAAAATATTGGGTGCGACAGAAAATTTAACCTTTCGTAACTACCCTTATTTTTTATTGTATTTGCCTTAATTTTTGCCATCTTGGATTACTGATGATGCACTATAAGAAAGTGCAAGATTTGTTTTGTTCGTCCTGATCGTTATTAAACAGTTTACTAACGTTCCTTTTTTCTTTGTTTCAGATGTTCTAAAGCAACATATCATGGTTGCCGAATTCGTGGGTCGAGGACAAAGTGGTTCTCCGGTGAACGCCGAAGTACCTCAACTGAACTCTAGTATGCCAGCCACACATGGCCGAGAAATGTTATCAAATTCATCAACTCCTGGCTCTGATCATTACAACATGAATTCTGTCGCGCACAAGGAATTGTTTTCCCAAAGAAAACAAAGGGAATTTACGCCTGATAACAAGAAAGATGATAACTATTGGGACAGACGAAGAAGGAACAATGAGGCCGCTAAGAGGTCTCGAGAAAAACGACGTTTTAACGATATGGTATTAGAACAACGTGTGGTGGAGCTAACCAAAGAAAATGCTATCCTTAAAGCCCAATTAGAGGCAATCAAAGAAGAATATGGTATCTGTGGAGAAAACGTCGTATGTGTCGAGAAAGTACTGGCTAACTTACCAACAACTGAACAAGTACTCAGCCTAACCAAGAGGCAGAAAATAACACACCCTGCACCTGCAATGGTCTTTGGTAATCATAGCCCGATTCCGACATCGGTGATCCATCAACCCATTTTAAGATCACCATCACCTCAGCCAATGCCTATGCATCCCCCTCAAAGTCACATTGAACCAGCTTACAGAGAACCAGAATACCACCATCCTTACCATCAGCTTTCCTATCATTCTCAGGTTCATTACGATACTAATAATGTTTTGAACCTTTCAAATAGATCTCGTTCGAGGGAAGCGCCCTCTCCACACTCACCTTCTTATGAGATCTCAAGCAACTCTGGCGATGAAAGCACGCCAGTGCCTCTTACCATCAATGAAACCAATAACAGTCTTCCTCTCAAACTAAGACACAAATCCCACTTGGGAGACAAAGATGCAGCCTCTGCCCTATTAAGTTTGCAAAATATCAAGCAAGAGCCAGGCCCTCGGGCTAGTCCTCCATGGGATGGTGAGGGATCTAGTGACGAACGGGATTCTGGAATCTCTCTAGGAGTAGAATGGTCGGCTTCACAAGCTGCAGCCACATTGCAGACTCTTCAGAAACAATCACAATTGCAAGCGATGCAAGAAGCTGTTTCTGGGGGTGATTCTGCGAATAAACATAAACTTCATACAGAGATCGTCAGGCTAACTTCTGAGGTTGAGCAACTCAAATCCTTAATGAAAGAAAAAGAGTCTTCAGTACGCCACCATTAAATCGGGAATGGAAGAAGAGTTCTTTGTGCTTCGGCAGCATCCTGCCGCAGTTTTTGTGATTTCTCGCGTTGGAGTCGGGATTTGAACATATCGTGCTCCGAGCGGGGCATATTTATTCTAGTTTAAGTTATTTATTTTTTGTTAGTTGATAGAAGAACTAAAGGAATTACGAGGGTGATTTAATTCAAAAGAGGGTATTAAAAGTTTCCAAATAAATAATTTTTTATAGGATGCTTTGATTTGCCAGTGTATACCTATGATTATTGTTTTCATTAAGTTTAACATACATATTACCAGTGGCGTCGCGTATTTTGGTCGGATTTTTGTTAATAAATTACAGAATTTGAAGTAATATTGGTGTAAAGCAATATATTCTTCAAACAAGTTTTCGTGGATAATCGGGTAAAAAATAAGGGTTTTTTGTTTCTCTAGTATTTTTCCATGGGTAGCTCGAAAGCTTAACCCCACGGGGGTCCAAGATCTAATGGACACCTAATAAGTGTTGACAGTTAACTGTTTCGTCCTTATGGGACTCCTCAGAACAGTGCTTGGTCAATGTGACACCCTTCCTAAATTAAGTATACGGCTTTATCTCTCACCTTACATTTCTAGTGAGAAAACAAAACCATGTACCCAACAAGAAGCGCCACCTACCGAAGTACTAAATTTTACATTTTGCAATATATACTGTTTCAAAAAATGGGGCAGGGGGGTTGAAGCACCTGATTCCCTCGATGCGACGCCGCTAAATTTTACTATATCTGTATTATTGGCGCTTTTAATAGAAGCTATGAATTAATAAGTATCACATATTTAAATAAACACCTTAAATGTGTATCGTTACGTCAAAACGTCATTGTCATCAGTGTCATAGGGAACATTAACCGTATCTTTACCTTCATCATTAGTTGATACAAGGATGTGTGATTTTTTGTAAACTATTTATGTTATAAGCTGTTTAGTCATATATAAATTGTATGTAGGAATTTTTGTTACAAAGTCAAGCTTTGACTGACTCTTATTATGTTATTTCATTCACTGTATAATATAAAGTTTATAAATCTATATTTAAGACTTTTACCTCATTTTCATTGATTTTTATCACCTACAGTAAATTCCTACAACCATCTATGTCTAACTTGTTCAGCAGATTTTTTCGTTTTATATTATAAAGAAAATATCTCATATTTTCAAATACCATTTCATATGTATCCTAATAATTATATTGAATAAATGTTTGCATCGTTTTTTAAATATGTTGTATGTTCATTTAACATATCCACTAAAAATAGACATGTTTTATTTAGGAAAATATTACAAAAAAAATATTAAATAATTTTTGAAAAAAAATTAAATAAATAACGAAGTACAATTTATATATTATACCTATAATAAAATCTAAATACATTGAAATAAAATAGATTTGACAGAAATTTTAATAACAAATTCTGACTGGATATCTGACAAATAAAATTTGATTTTTCATATTAATTCTTGCGTAATTTAATAAGTAAAAACTATACTCTCTTAAAAAAATTTGATTAAATAAAAAGTTTTTTTTTTGAAAAATTTAATAGATTTTAAATCTGCCTGTGCACAATAGTTCTATTTAGCACGAGTCAAAAATGTAAATAATACAAAATTTAAGAATTTTAAAGATATGTTTTCAGTGGTTATTTATTGAATAAACAGTTTAAAATAAGACTATTGTTTGCGAGGCAGATGTATTTATTTTTGTACAAGAAAAAATAAGTAAAAGGGGCTAGGCCTCTCAAAAATTTTCACAGAAAAAAACAAGCCAATCAATTTTTAGGACATTGAACTTATAATTCTGAAAACAAATTTGTTGAAAACAATCAATCTCCGATTTGATAAGGCAATTCAAAAATTTTATTAAAAAACAAAACATACCCCTATATCTAACACGAGCGGATGCCATGACCAGCCTTAATATTACGCAAGCAGTTAATTCAGATTTTTCGCCGCGTCCGTTCCAAACATCGATTGATTTTTTTTTAAACACTTAAATATAAAAGTTGGCACTTACCGATCCATTATTGGCGTATCAAGCTTTCCAGTCAAATATTTATACATTTTGATTAATTTTGTCTAAATGAGGGGCAAAAAATAAATGAGTAGTTTTCATAAAATGCGCGTTTTGTTATAACCCATGGCCTAGATAGGGTATCAAAATAAAGAAAACTTTATTTACAAGAAAGAAAATATGTCAAAATTACCTTATGGATCGATGAAATCAGTGGCGTATATAAGCCCCCCCCCCCCCTGAAACTAAGATTTTTTTGGATATTTTCCACATATTCATGAAATTAATACAAACATAAAATAGCATAAAATACGGCCTCCTGGGGTCTCGCCCCCCCCCCCCAAAACTGTCTCGGACCCACCCCGAAACTTTTGCCACTGGATGACATTGTCCTATAAGTTGTGAAAATTTGGGCTTATTCCTTATTTTTCAACATAGAAGTATAATATATTTTATTTGTAATTTTCCCACATGACAGGATGTGGTCAAGGGTTATGCAACTCGACGGGATGTTTTGAAAAATGTATTTTACCTACTTTAAGTTATAACATAGCAAACCTTATTTTGAACTGATAAGATTTCTTTTAATGATTGTAATTTTTGAAGACTATAATAAAACTCCACAAGCACATGAAAAAAAAGTCCCCAGGCGCCTGGAATTTGCCCCCAGTGGGTCAGTTCATATAAAATCAACAAAAAAAGGAGGTTTAGCAGAATCTTTCCGATATTAACAATGGTATAACTTTCATTTTATCGGTCACAGGGATAAAGAGTCTTAAATTACAACATTTTCTGATTAGCAGGGCTCTCAACAGATAAACAGGAAAATAATATGAAAAATATGAATTTTTTTAATAAAAACAGAAAAAGTATGAAGGAAATATGAATAAAAATTAGGTTTTTTTTTGGTCCCCTACCAAATGGCCGGTTAAACCAAACCCAACTTTTTTTTTAAAGAAAATACATTTACTAAGCAAAACTATATATATTTTTTATTTTATTAATAAAGAAGTTGAATTAGGCGTGGATGGGGTTTGACCAAACAAAAACAAGGCACATTTCTTAAAAGTACACTTTAGCAGGTACATCTAGTAACACAGAAAACAGTCTTAAGTATAATACTTTAAATACCTATAATATCATATTATATTTAAAAAACTCAACATTTCAAAGTAATAGAATAAAATGCATGAAAAAGCTCTACTCAATTCAGACTTTGTCAGAGGCAACTAACTAACATATCAAACTTTAAATAATGCACAAAACATAAGAATAATAAATCAAAAAATAAAAAATATGCATGTTTCTTTTTTTAATTTTTTTACATTACCTCAATGAACGGACGCCGCTGGAGAGTTTGTCTTTGGTCGTACCCCACTGACTTGTATATCGTTGGAAAGAAAAGGATCCCGCCCGGAGCTTATGGGCGGTGGCTTTCGGTTAGATTTCTTTTAAATTTCAGTATGTTGTAGATCTTGATGTCCTGATGAAAAGTTATCATTGCCCCATCGTCGTCCGACCTATGGTTTCTAAGATACAGGGGTTCAAAGTTTCAGATTTTAAGTTTTGGGCATTTTTCACAAAAAAATTTTTCAAGTAATTAAACCTACTCTGAAAAATGATATTATTGTTTGTTATAATTATATCAAACGTTACGTCACAAGTATAGCCTAATATCCGAATAAAAAAATTGGTCCTATTAACAGATCGTGACATTCAGTGGCGTTCCAGACATAAAAATTATTAAAAAGTATTTATTCAAAAAATGCTTTACAGAATTAACTATAAAAAAGAAACAAACGGTGGAATTTTTTTTGTTTCTTTCTGTCTTTTAGGAATCTCCCAAAGGCACCAGAATATGCATATATGTATGGTAAAAATCGGTTTGTAAAGTTTTTCACAAAACGCTGTAAAACTCTATACCCGTCATAATAGACATTTCAATTATCAATAATTCGCATAGAGCTGAAAATTGGTACAGGTCTTAAATACACTATTATAAATGATATCTAAAAAATCCCCACCGCTCGCTCCCACGTCTGCTAAAAAAATCCAAGGTCAAAAGTCAAAAATATGTTTTTTTGCTTTTTTCTCCTAAACGGTAAGCGCTATCGCTAAAGTACCTTAAACAAATGTTGTAGACCCTTACTTTTTCTACAATAATGGTTATTATACCTTTTTCTTACGAACCACCATTCCTGAGATATAATAATATACACCACCTGTGAGGTAGTGTACTTGGCGCGTTTTTTTTAACGTGGTTTCCACTGTAGGCCTAGTCCACGATCTATTGTGGTTAAGTTATCACACATTATACTTTTAATTTCAAAAAACGGTGCTCTTGGTAATGATTATAGTTGAACGGATTATTGTTGATTTTGGGAGAATTTTAATTTGAGTCGGAATCTTCAAATAATACTTCAACAGTAATGTCTTCCTCGCTTTCTTCTTTGTCATCTTCTTGCGGAACATCTGGAAATCCATCTATGACAGATGCATCAGTTGTCTCCTCCTCAAAATCCTCATCTGTATTTAAGTCAATATTGGACCAAGACTGACCTTGACAATTAGTACATATTGGTGTGCAAAACAATCCGACTCTTTTACAACCACAGTTTGCGCTACAACCCTTTTTGCAATTGCAAAAAATTGTGTTAAGTAGTTTTTCTGGAGCAGGTGGAAGTAAAGTTTTAATCGGCTCCAAAGTATTATCTGTAAATTTCCAACTCCAGTCTTCTGGGTTCAGTTGATTGCCTAGCCACAATTGAACTTGATAGTATACACGATATAAGTGTTGACAGGCAGAAGCAGATGTTGGAGGAAGACAAGAAAGTTGTACCATTTTATTGTTCCGAGTATTTTTATCAAAACTTAAATATCTACACTTGTCTATAGAATCAATTTTTTTTGGAGCACCATATATAGCAAGAAGCAAGCGAATTCCACTTGTGATGATGACTTTTGGAGATGAGTTAATCTTTTTGAATACGTCTGCGCAATCAATTAAATCATTACGTGTTTCAAACATTTTAAATACTGCTTTTTTGCCCCTTTTAAAAAATGCAGAAGTAGTGTCGCAGTCAGTTATTGCGTGTAGAAGTAAGACATGAGATTAACATTATGGAAATGTACATAAACTTTCTGAGGAATATATTTTAGTTTGTACTTGAGCTTTCCCAGGTTTCAAAAAGTAAATAATCTTATTAAATGGAGTTCGTGCAGTCAGTAGTATTAACAAGTCAACATCTTCACCAACAACGATTGTTGTATTTGCTCTATTGGATTGTTCTATGGCTGTTTCAATTATGAGGACATCAGCGTCATTACCTGCTTGTTTCACTAAAATGTTCGCAGTTGTAAACTTTTCAGATAACATTAAAATGAAGCAAGATTTGTTGTGCATATTTGCAAGAAATTGTTGTTGGTTTTTTGGAGCTGTCATAAATTCATCAAAAACAACATCAGAAGATGAGGATGTTTTTGTAGTCCGACGACGTTGTTCTGCAGCTTTGATATTTTTCTTATAATCAGTATAACCATCAAATACTATAGTTACGCTATGAACAAAATGTCTCTGTACATACTGAACGTATTTATCGAAAATAACGTTAAATGTCTCTTCTTGATTCCACACAACGCGGTGTAATAGATATCCTCCATCAATGATGTAGTTAGCATTTGTGTTGTCAATTTAAATGTTTACAGATTGAAAGCAATCGTAAATGACTGACTTCTGTGTTTTACGCATTCTAATTGTATCGAAGAGGGATAACGGGTAGGGGGCTAATTCATATTCGAAGAATTTTTCACGTTCATCGTCAAAGGCCTTAGTGAGACTCATACGTTGAAATAATAATACATGGTCTATAGGTACCGTCTTATCATGAACTTTTATGGTGCTACTCATAGTTAGAAGAGGAAGTACTTTGTCAGCACGTTTTAATTTAATATTATTAAATGTTTCTCCTGCGATTTTAGTCATAGAAGCAATTCCAACCTCACGTTACAATATTTTTATTAAATTTAGCCTTCTATGATGTATACCGGCCGAGTATGTGTGCATATTAGTATTTTCGATGTTTAAAATCGCCATATCTCAGGAATGGTGGTTCGTAAGAAAAAAGTATAGCAACCATTATTGTAGAAAATTTTAGGATCTACAACATTTGTTAAGGTACTTTTGTGATAGCGCTTACCGTTTAGGAGAAAAAAGCAAAAAAAAACATATTTTTGACTTTTGACCTTGAATAATTTTTTTAGCAGACGTGGGAGCGGTGAGGATTTTTCATATATCATTTATAATAGTGTATTTAAGACCTGTACCAATTTTCAGCTTGCGAATTATTGTTATTTAACACTCTTTTTTTTTATTATGACTGGGGTACTAAGCTTTTTAGGATTTTTTGCGAAGGGGAATTCGCTACCCCAAAAACGTGCAGTGATTTCCATTTTTAAAGGTATTCCCAATGATTCCCAGGTGATTGCCAGTGATTCCCAGCGATTCCGAGGTGATTACCAGCGATTTCCAGGTGATTTCCAGTGATTCCCAGATGATTCCCATGTTATTCCCAGAAAAATGTACAGTGATTACCACCCGCAAATTCCCCCTTGGTTTAGGAAAAGTCGGGAAAACGCGGTAAAAATTCAAGCATTTTACAAAGTCTGTAAATGTTTAGGAAAAGCCTCAAAAACTCGGGAAATGTTCAGGAAGACTATGCTAAAGTTTAGAAATAGTCTGGGAATGTTTAGAAAAAGTCTAGAAAACTCATAAAATGTTCTGGAAAACCCTGGAAATTTTTTGAATAAGTATGGAAAACTTGGGAAATGTTCTGGAAATCTTCAGGAAAAATCTTGAACAGCTCGGAAAATATTCTGAAAAACTCTGGAAATGTTCAGGAAAAGTATGAAGAATAATAGCATTTTTTTAGAAAAGTCCGGAAAGTTTTAGAATAGTTTAGAAAAAGTATGGAAATGTCTGGAAATACCCTGCAAAAAAATCAGGAAAAATTCTGGAAAACTTTGGAAATGTCCGGAAATGTTAAGGAAAATTATGGAATACTCAGAAAAAGTTCAGAAAAAGTATGTAAAAGTCGGAAAGTGTCCTAAAAAAGTCTGAAATTGTTAAGAAAAAGTCTGAAAATGTTCACGAAAAATATAGAACTCTGGAAAAGTTCAGGAAGGGTCTGGATATTTTTGGGAAAATGTCCAGGAAAAGTCTGGAAACCTCTTGAAATGTTTATGAAATGTATGGAAAAGTTTTGAAATGCGCTGGAAAAGTTTAAAGAACTTCAGGAAAGGCAGAAAATAATCAGGAAAATTCTGAAAATGTTAATGATTCCGACCCTGAAGATAAGTTTATTTCACAACGTTTTTTTATGACTACCAAAAATCTAAAAAATATATACAATATTGCTATTAAAATAAAACTTATTTTATACTTATTTCTAAGTTGGCCATTAAAAATATTGTTTCTTTCCTTTTCCCACAAGTCTGCTGACGGATACCTACATTAAATTGAATTTTTGCATGAAATGGTGGGAAATTATATTTCTTTTTACTTTATCTTCTACTTTAGTTCGATTAATGTATAATATTACCACTACTTACCGTTCACAAAATATTTTAAGATTTAAGCACAAACACTGAAAACTACGCACAGCTAGAATAGAATGTAGCAGTAAAATACAATATGTTTTCATAACCTTAAAATGCCAATGATTTCCAGTGATTTCCAGGTGATTGCCAGTGATTCCCAGCGATTCCCAGCTGATTACCAGCGATTCCCAGGTGATTTCCAGTGATTCCCAGCGATTCCCATATGATTCCCATGTGATTCCAGGAAAAATGTAGTGATTACCACCCGCGAATTCGCCCTTGATTTTTTGTTTAGTTTTCTTTTAGAAATGCAAAATACTTAATGCTGCTGTTTTTATGATTACAGTACTTTTTGATTTATTTATTTATTCAGTGACGTGCAATTTACTAAGATGAATGTTCGAAATCCTAATTTCTTTTGACATTGATTTTTTTGCGACATTAAAAGTAAAATAAAAAAGTTTAACAATATGATCTGTCAATTTGACATTTGCACTTAAAGAAAGGTTCTTAAATATGAACACAGCGATTTTTTCCAACAACTCATTACACACGAGCCTATATAAGCGTAAATCATATATTTTACTTATTGTAATAGAGATCTTTTTCTGTTATGCTAGAATCAAAACTTAATTGTTATTTTTTTTTATTATTTAGTCGGTTTAGAACGTTTTTCTACGTTGTCCGACGCCTATTCTCCACCTCCTTCGATCCTGACAATCATCTTCTGTCAGATTTTTTTGACTCATTGATCTTTGGATTTACTGTTGCCATTCTAGTTTAGGACGCCCTCTTTTTCTGCGCCCTATTGGTTGCCATTCTAGGACCTGCTTTGGTAATCTTTCGTCGTTCATCCGTTGTACATGGCCGTACCATATCAGTTGTCTTTTAGTGATGTCATCCGTTATGCTTCCTTCGATTCCCATTCTAGATATTCTCATTGATCTTCTTATTGCATCCATTTCGACACTTTCCTTTTTTGTTTTGTATTTTTCTGTTACGCGACAAGTCTTTATTCCATACAACAGCGTGCTTTTCACCATTGTTTCATATATGTTAAATTTTACATTCTTTTTTATCTCTCTGCTCCATAAAATAATGTTAAGACATCCTTTTTTGCATTTTTTTTTTATAAGATTCGTCCCCTTGCATTTTTATTAAAAGGTTTAGATTCGTGGGTTATAGGGGTTGATGTAGAGAAATCACTTTGGTTTTTGGCGACGTTTCGTGGACAATTTCCACTTTTTCAAGCCCTAGGAAACAAACACTTTATTAAAACTTTAAAATGGTCTACAATAAAACTAATAAAATATGTAGCATAAAACGTAGCAAAGAAATGTTTGTCACTAAATACTATATAATTACACAACAAACGAGAAAAAGTTAAAAGTATTAAAGAAAAATTTTCTTAAAAAATTAACCAATTAAAGGTTATGTATAATTTGTTATTATTTATACCTGTTTGATTTTTTATAATTGACTATCTATAAGGAGACTATTTACTTACTTATACTAAATAGTCACTTTGCTCTGGGTTTGTCTACCAGTTGGGCTATTAAAATCGCCAAGCATAATTATTTCTCTGGTATTACCGATTTTGGTGATAGTCTCATCAAGTTGGTCAAAGAACAGTTGTTTTGTAGCTATTTTTTCGTCATCTGATGGTGCGTAGACTGCTATTATGCTTATATTATGAGTTCAAGTTCAAGTTTTCTTTATTGTTTCTAAGAAATTTTACAATCTCTATAACAATGAAGTTCGTAGCTATAAATTAGGCATTTTTACTTATGCTTATATTATGACCAAGCATCTTCATGTTCACTCGAAGTATGTTTTCACTAATGCAATCGTAGTCGGTAATCTTATTTTTTAGGTTTTTCTTTATTAATAAGGATACCCCTCTGGCTGCTCTTCTTTCTTTTGGGACTCCAGTGAATATATGGACGAAATTGCCGACACTATTCGTACCTGTTCCTTTCTTTTTTGTCTCTGTAAGTGCAATAATATCGATCTTACAATTCTGCACTTCGGTTGCAATAAGGTCCAACTTTTAAGCACAAGTTATGTGTAAAAAATTTATAATTGGAGTATTCATACGCAAAGACAACCCTACGCTTAAAAATATGACATATATGTTTAGAGTTTAATTACATTAATAATTAATTAAATTACTTAATTATTGAAATTTGTATATTAAATATTATTGAAATCCAATACCATCAACCAGTACCACATAAAAGATTATACTAGTGTAGTTGTTTATACCAAATGAAACCAGTAACAGCGTCATCAGTGGCGTAGCGTGGGGAGGGGGTGCGTTCGTCGCCCCCCCCGCCCCTAGGGTACTGACGCCCCATGGGTGCCCTAAGCTTTATTACGTAGCAGGGCCGGCAACGGATTGAGAGGGCGGCAAATTTGTCGCCGACAAAAGAGAGGAAACTAAAGACATGATGACCTTTTTTTTTTTGGTTGCAAGTTTTTTGATGGGCGCCCTTTTTAGCTTTCGACCCCCCCGCCTCTGCAGGCACGCTACGCCGCTGATCATCATCCCCGGTATATTAATTTATTACTTAAATTAGATGCCTGTCTATAACAGCCCAGAAACAATTCATGCGGCATTAAATAGCAGTCTGTAAATATGTAATTTTTTTTAATCGAAAACCAATGACTACATAACCGAAAGTGTATTACACAGAAGACAGAAAAGAACAATACTTGTTTTGATTTAAGAAAATTAATGTCTTGTTTGTTAAAATTCTCATATATTTGTTTCTAATGTCAATAAAATAATATGCTTTTTTTTCAAGGAAAAAAAATTCTTGCTTGAAAAAGCTTTTAGTTTCAGTAATTCTTTGTTTAATTTTAAGAATGGTTTTTTCAGGTAAATCACACTATTCAACACTTAATTTGAAAAATAGTTATGTGTTTTAAAGTACTGAGTCTTTTTCCAAACCAGATATCGAAAAAAATAAAATAATGTTGGAAAATAGATGCCGTTGCTTTGAGAGAAGATAATATTATCCAGAAAATACGTTTTCTAGATTAGATATCATTTTTTTCCGTGTAGAGCTAACCTTTAACGTTTTTCACTAACCTGTTAATGTCAAGTTGATATACATATTGTTAAACTTTTTTATTTTACTTTTAATGTCGCAAAAAAATCAATGTCAGTTGGGATTTCGAACATTCATCTTAGTAAATTGCACGCCACTGAATGAAAAAATGAATAAAAAAGTACTGTGCAACAAAAATAAAAAACAGTAAAGTAAAGTATATTTGTTTAAATATTATCGTTAAAAAAAGCGAATGTATTTTGCATTTCTAAAAAAAAACATTAAATCCTAAAAAGCGAGAGTTTTACAGCGCTTTGGGAAAAATTTTACCAACCGATTTTTACCATATATACATATTCTGGTTTCTTTGGGAGATTCCTAAGAGACAGGAGAAAACAAAAAACATTCCACCGTTTGTTTTTCTTTTATAGTTAATTCTGCAAAGCATCGTTTTTTGAATAAATATTTTTCAATAATTTTTATGTTCGGAACGCCACTAAATGTAGCGAACTGTTAATAGGACCAATTTCTTTATTTGGATATAAAGCTATACTTGTGGCCTAACGTTTGATATATAACAAACAATAATATCATTTTTCAGACTGGGTATAAATTACTTGAAATAGTTTTTTGTGAAAAATGCACAAAAGCTAAAAACTAAAACTTTGAACCCTTGTATCTTAGAAACCATAGGTCGGACGACGACGGGACAATAATAGCTTTTCATCAGGGCATCAAGATCTACAACATACTGAAATTTAAAAGAAATCCAACCGAAAGCTACCGCCCATAAGCTCCGGGCGGGATCCTTTTATTGTCTACATTAAAGGTAATTACATATTTTTCACTCTTAGTTTTTGAGAAAATTTGAAGAAAACCTAAAAATTTTAAGTTTTGGGGTATCTGGGGGTTTTTGCCGATAAAATTTTAAAAACTAATATAATTTTATTTTTAGGTTAGGTCTTACACATTTTTGATTTTCGGTAAAGTAACTTCAGTTTTGAGTTTTAGTATTTTTTAGCTTTATTTGGGTAATAATATAGACACTGTCATTTTGACCACAATAATTTAAAACTAGATTTGTTAGTAAGTATATTCCTTTTGGCATGGGCGCACCCAGGGGGAGCCCGGGGGGAGCCCGGGCCCCCCAAGCCTTATTTTTTTGCATATTTTCCACATATTTCTTGAAAAAACGAAGACGCGCGCCACTGCTTTTGGAGAAGAAAATACAATAAATCCTGAGTTACAAAAACACAACCATGTGTGGGATATTAAGAATTTTGAAATAAAACCAAAAAAAACTGTGTTGTTTTGGGTCGAAAATCTTTGTTTACTAACCAACTATTAGAAATAGGTTCGTAAGAGGAATTACTTTTAAGTAATTGTTTTGACCTAAATGCAATAGCAAATAAGTTTACTCTTTTATGACCCAAATTTTAATTTTTTTCATATCCCAACATTTTTTATCAAACAGTATAACATCCACAACTTTTTTCCGCCCCTTAAGTCGCCGCCCCCCTGCCCCTCACCCTAGATACGTCGCTGCCATGATGCATTATTCTGAACAACGTAAGTTATGGTTTTTGTTATAAAACAATCAGGTTAATTATCCGACATATTAACTTGTAATATTTGACACCCTTGAGCTAGAATGATGAACCCAAATAGATAGGTGGGTAGGCGGGTACCATACCATAACTATGTTCTGTAGATAGCCGATTTTTTTTATTTCGTTCAAGGTTCTATTACATTTTTTTCCTGAATAAAACACAATATTTTAATTATTATAATAATACATTACGGTAGCATGTAATATCTGCATTGTAGCAGCGGAAATTTTGAAATTTGTTACTGAAACTGCTTTGTAAAGAATTAGGCAACTGATATACGGGGGGGTCAGTAATGAAATGCGATAATTATATTATTGTTCGTTATAAAAATCTGCAATCACATTTGCTTTGCATAATTTTTTCGCATTTTTAAAAAAAACTAGAATGGTGTCATTTACTTTGTTTGCGTACTGCGTCTTTTTTCAGTTTTTGATAAACATACAGGTAAACAAACAACTTACTAACATTCAAGGAAAAATTAATATCAAAAATGAGAAAATAAATTGTTAGCACTCTTTTTTTAATACTGACATTTTTTGCATAATAAATATTGACGAAACTACCTAACAAGAAAAACAATAAAAATTACTTTATCAAAAAATATTATAGACTTATTGGAAATTCCAAAATAATGCTAGCAGTAAATAGTGGGATAAATTAATTATTATAAGGGACTTATTGCAATAAAGCCAGGCAATAATAGTGCCGGGCATCATTCTGACAGTTTTCTATTGAAAACTGACAGTTGATCTTTCAAAATTGACATATCAAAGTCGAATTTATAAATTCAGTCGTTTATTTTCCATTAATAATGGCGGCACTATTAATACTACATCTTATAATACACAAAGGTCTATTTTTGAAAGAAGACAGCTGCTCTTAAAATGCGAAACTGTCAGAATAGTGCCCGGCACCATTACTTCCTGGCTTTATTGCATTTTTACGGCCGTCCTTTATTTTTAACCCCACTTATTCTTCTGTTTATCATATTTTTAAAAGAATAATAAAATTAGTGTCTCCATTTGAAAATGCAACTGGCTTCCGACCAAAGCACGACCTAATAGCCTTGGGGGTAAACCTTAGCAACCCAGCATTCGTTTTATCTATAGGGTTTGCCTTAAGACCAGTAGTGTTGCCGCCGAGACGAGAGATTCTCGTCTCGTCTCGCCCTCTCTTGACTGGACGAGAGAGATATTTTCTCTCGAATGAAAGCTCGAGACGAGACGAGAGAAAGACCCTCTCTCGTCGAGAGATTCTCGTTTCTCTCGAGCAAAAAAGGTTTGTTTTATAAATTTTTATGATTTATATCATATATAAATTTTTATGTCACATATTCCTTCCAACATGTACTGTGGCTTACCTTTCGTTTACTTGAAATCAGATGAAGAAAATCCAAAAGTGTAATTAAATTGTACTTTTACTGTTGATGCTTTTAGCGTGAATTTTTGTTATTTAGAAACCTGTTGATTTAAAAAAAATGTTTTTGGAAGATTCTTTAAAGAGCTAAAATTCTGAAAATCAAATAATTTTCTTGCGGAAATTAGTTTGTTTTTTATTTTGAAAAATATGGAAAATTCAGATATTATTATTCAGATTATATTATTGGCAAAACACAAAATAATCTTTTATCAACGAACACTTGGGATTTTAGTTACAGTTATTTTAGAACATGTATTGTATTTACTTCTTTATTTATTGTATGTATGCATATACAGAGTATATCCCAGAATGGACTTTATTTTGGAAAGAGTAAATACCATAAATAATAAGATTCACCTTAAAAAAGCACTTTTACACAGGGTGTCTCAAAAACTTTTTATAGCTGATATAAATCACGAGAGACGAGACAAGACGAGAGAAAGGCTCTCTCGAGCGATAGAAGAGTCCTATCGTCGAGACGAGAGACCCATTTTATCTGACATAACGAGACGAGACGAGAGAAGGCCTTCTCTCGTCTCGTCTCCTCTCGCGGCAACACTAAAGACCAGGCTGGTGCCGTTATAGCAGCTGCAAAGTTGTCAAAGTAGGTTTTGGTAAAATCGCGAACTTTCTAGTTGCATTTTTAAATGGCGACACTGTACCTATTATATTATATTTATATTAGAAAACCTAGGTCTTAATGTTCGATTTTATTTTTCAAGAACTGATTTTCTTTTTTACTATAAAACGACTCAGACGAATGCCACCACTCTCCTTTGATCAGATTGCAGCGAAATTACAATTTGTATTTTAATCATATTGACATTTTTAATATTTCAATTTACTCCCTCAAAAGAAAAGCTAGATCTGTTTTTTCAATTTCCTGAATTTACCATTATTATTACTATAATTTTTTTTTAGAACTTCGTTTCTTTCTTAGTGAATTTATTCTATAAACAATTTGCTCAGAATAGTTATATAACCTTTTATTTTGTAACTTTTTTTTTCTTTGCTTAACGATTTGTTATTGTATTTTGTGCTGTATCGTAATTGTGTTAGTTTTGCTAACTGTAATACAGCCTTATTGTAAAATAAATAAATTAATTAAATAGATGAACAGGGTGATTTTCACTTGATTTATAACCACATGAAAATAGAAAGTTTCAAAAACCTAACCTAACGAAACCTAATCAAATCTAACCGAACCGAACCAAAGCAAACTGAACCAATAATTAAAAAACACGGGATCCTAGAGGATGTGAATCCGAACCGGACCGAACCGAACCGAACCTATCCAAACCTAACCATACCCAACTAAACCTAATTAGCAGTGTTGTAGTTTAGTTTGGTTAGGTTAGGTTTGGTTTGGTTTGGTTTGGTTTGGATCGGTTTAGTTAGGTTCGGTTCGGTTTGGTTCGGTTCGGATTCACATCCTCTAGGATCCCGGGTAGGAAGTCAGGAAAGTTTTTGTTTTGAAAAAAATTATTGGTTCATTGGTTAGGTTTTTGAAACTTTCTATTTTCATGTGGTTAGAAATCAAGTGAAAATCACCCTGTTCATCTATTGTAATACATGAGGTAAATAATATTGGTAGATCTGCGCATGCGGAAGTCAGGGAGCCAAAGTGAACTTGGTAGGGCTAGCGTCTTGTATAGACCATTTGCTGGTAGACACCCTATAAAAAAAAATGGATAAAAAAGGATAAAAAAAAATGAATCCATTTTCTATCCGCTTTTTGAAATCCTTTTTCTGACCTTTGGGGGATAGAAAGTGTTAAGTATTAAAATGGATAACAAATTTTTAATTCATTTCAATACAGATCCTGGCATACAAAATAAATCCATTTTGAAACATTCTATCCTTTTGTATACACTTTTTGGCATTCAAAGTAAATCCATTTCAATACACTTTTTGGCATTCAAAAGGAATCCATTTCTATGTCATTAAGGGGATTTATTTTTAATCCCCTTTAATCCATAAAATCTTTAACCTTTTGAATCCCCTTTTAAGAATAGAGAATGAATACATTTTAATACCTTCGAGATCTACATTTTCAATCCTTTCTTATCCAAAAAAAGGATTTCAAAAAGCGTATGCAATTAGCATTAAAAAGTATATAAACATTCAATCCATTTCAATACACTTTTTGGCATTCAAAAGGAATCCATTTCTATGTCATTAAGGGGATTTATTTTTAATCCCCTTTAATCCATAAAATCTTTAACCTTTTGAATCCTCTTTTAAGAATAGGGAATGAATACATTTTAATACCTTCGAGATCTACATTTTCAATCCTTTCTTATCCAAAAAAAGGATTTCAAAAAGCGTATGCAATTAGCATTAAAAAGTATATAAACATTCCATCCATTTCAATACACTTTTTGGCATTCAAAAGGAATCCATTTCTATGTCATTAAGGGGATTTATTTTTAATCCCCTTTAATCCATAAAATCTTTAACCTTTTGAATCCCCTTTTAAGAATAGAGAATGAATACATTTTAATACCTCCTAGATCTACATTTTCAATCCTTTCGTATCCAAAAAAAGGATTTGAAAAGGCGTATTAAATTGGCATTAAAAAGTATACAAACATTTCATCCATTTCAATACACTTTGTGACATTCAAAAGGAATCCATTTCTATCCCATTAAGGGTTGTTATTTTGAATTCTCTTCAATCCATAAACTATTAATCCTTTTAGGTCCCCTTTTAAGTATGCAGGGATGGGGACAATGGCATGCAAGCGAGAAAGGTCTTTGACTTGGATATGTATAAACTTTATATGGCAATATGTCATTTTCGTACAGAAATCACGATCGGATTCTTTTTTCAGTATTTTTTTTTATAATATAGGTATAAAACAATAATCATAAAAAAACGATGTAAAAATAAAAAAAATCTGTACTGAAACACCTCCCCAAAAGAAAAGAAACATAGAATGCAAACTGGTTAGTTAAAAAAGTGATAGTTAAGCCGACAAATTTTAACAAACCGTCATAATTATGCCAAGTTACAAGCACAATTCTTATTAAAGTCTGCCTTATATTACGAATTGTCAATATATTGCTAGCAATATTACTGTTAGCCCTTATTTTACTTCCAATAAGTATCTATTATCTACGCCTTATAATATTGAAATAGGTATTCTTTTTAGTCGCACTTTCCATAATATTATCTTTAGGATTTTATTCGGAAAAAACTGGTTTCGCAAAAATACAAATCGTCATTTTTTTACTTGGTTCTAAAACAGATAAAATGCAGGACAATTTAAATAGCTGTTTTGATTAAATAGGTAATTATTATTTTTTAGAGTATCTGTGGATTGGGTGCCCAAAAATTTCAAAATCAAAATCAATCAATTTGTGAGAAAAATACGTAAGATCTACAGTAGGGGAGAGTTGGACAAAACCGGGTATCAGTACAAAAACTGACTATTTCTTCTGCTATGTTAGAGTAGCAAACGTTTGCTGCAGATAGAAATATTCTCAAATGACTTAAGGTTGATATACCAATGTCAATTTTTATAAATATTGTTAAATTTTTATTATTATTATTTTTTTAAATATTGCAAAATACCCGGTTTTGTCCAACCGGTATGATAAAACCGGGTAGTAACTTAATTACCATGTAAAAAGACTGATAGGCAGAAAATTTTTTTTTATTGAAAATATGTGAACAAAAATAGAAAATCTATGAACAGAAGTCGCAAATAAAAACTTCATCTACGTCATCATAGGCACTACGGGCTTCATGAGCTCATTTGCCCATTAAAACTTTGAGAGGCTTAAAAACAGCTTTAGAAACTGGAAGTAACAAAAGGTCTGATAAAATCGGGTACCCGGTTTTGTCGAACTCGTAAACAAGACATTATTTAAATTTTTAAGTTATGAAATGATATTCAAAATTTTTGGCCAAATTAGTTGTAATATATTAGGTCACATGTATTAAATTTTGAAATGGTCATTAGTTATTCAGTAGAGGAAAAAAACTATAAACTTACCTTAAAAATCGAGTTTGCTACACCAAAAAACAGGCGAGTTCTTACTGCTCCGACACAGGTTACTCAAATGATGTAGAAATGAATACACGCGAGTGTTGGCGGTTTAGGGACTTTAAAAATATTGTAAGAATTTAAGACTAAAACATTATTACATATATTTTGCAATAGGATTTTTAATTGTAATTTATAAATTATCGTACAAAAGGCCATTATCGCATAGCTACTATCGTACATCGTACATTCGTTATATTATCGTACAAAATCGATAATTATCGTACATCTAGCAACACTGAAAATGACTGATCGTAGGCAAAGCCCTCTGTTCTGAAATTTCAGTGGCTAGCGATTTTAGGAAAATAATGCAATTACCTATTAAAAAATGCACCACCAAAAAATATAAAACAATGCGCCCAACAAAAATAAAAAAAATGCAGCCATGCGTGTTGGCTGCCTACTACCGGGTGGGCCAAAAAAAACCGGTCAATTTTTTTTTTCATTATATTTTTTGAACTATAAAATCGATTTTAATGGGACAAACTGCACTTGATAGAGAATTAATCAGAGTTTTGACCAAATAAATTTTTTTGCCCGCCATCTTGAAATCCAAGATGTCGGACGAAATTAAATTGTACCCTTCAAAGATGCTCGTTTATTCTTGTGTTGCGAACATGTCTTCATTATTTTTTTTACATTTGTGAAAAAGCTGCATTCTTGCCACGCACAACAACTAGCAAAATCGGCTCAGTGGTTCCAAAAAAAATATTTTTGTTTCAACCATTGTTTTGCATATTATACGATTGCCTTGCCAATCATGTCTGCATTTATTTCCTTATAACTTCGTTACTACTAAACCGATTTTGATAAAATAAAAAACATCCTGGTGAAAATTGATTGCTTTTTGAAGATCATAATCAAAATTTATCGCCATCTTAAAATTTAAAATGGCGGACAGAATCATACTTGATTCTTCAAAATGGCGTGTTTATTCTTATTTTCCGAAAATGTTTGAGTTTTTTTTTTAATTTATAGAAAATCATTAATTTTCCCTCACACAACGACGTAAAAATTAGTAAAATCGGTGTCGTGGTTTTCAAAAAATCTATTTTTGTTTTAACCATTGTTTTACAGATTCTACGATTGCATTGGCAATCCTGTATGCTTTAATTTCCTTATAAATTCCTTATTACTAAACTGATTTTAGTGAAATAAAAAAGATCGTGGTGAGAATTGATTACTCTTTAAAGATTGTTATCGATATTATCCGCCATCTTAGGATTTAAGACAAGGGCGGATCCAGAGGTGCTTCTCGGTTCGGTTCGGTTCATATATTTTTTTAAGCAGCATTTTATTGAATTAATCAGTGGTTGTAATTTCGATGATAATAACAATAGACACTTTCATGCGCCACAAGCAAAAATTTTGAATTTTTATTAGCAAAAACATTACTTTTTACTAATTTTTTTTATATTCAAAAAATCCTCGGGGGGGCAAGTGCCCCTAGTGCCACCCCCCCTGGATCCGCCACTGATTTAAGATGTCGGAGAGAATCACACTTGATTCTACAAAACGGCGTGTTTATTCTTATTTTGCGAAAATGTTTTAGTTTTTTTTTATTGGAAAAACACTACTTTTCTCCTACATAGAGAGGTCAAATTAATAAAATCGGTGTAGTGGTTCTCACAAAATCGGATTTTGTTTTAGAAATTATACGATTGCATTGCCAATCCTGGCTGCATTTATTTCTTTATAAATTCATTATTACTGAATCGATTTTACTGAAATAAAAAAACATCATGGTGCAAACTGTTAAGGTCAATTAGTTTGCGCCATGACGTTTTTTATTTCACTAAAATCGGCTGAGTAATAATGAATTTATAAAGAACTTAAAGCAGACAGGATTGGCAATGCAATCGTATAATTTGTAAAACAATGGTTAAAACAAAATCAGATTTTGTGAGAACCACTTAACCGATTTTATTACTTTGTACCTTGTTAAGCGGGAGAAAAGTAGTGCTTTTCTATAGATTAAAAAAACGAAAACATTTTTCAGAAAATAAGAATAAACACGCCATTTTGAAGAATCAAGTATGATTCTGTCCGCCATCTTAAATTTTAAGATGGCTATAAATTTTGATTATGATCTTTAAAAAGCAATCAATTTTCATCAGGATGTTTTGTATTTTATCAAAATCGGTTTAGTAGTAATGAAGTTATAAGGAAATAAGTGCAGACATGATTGGCAAGGTAATCGCATAATTTTCAAAACAATGGTTGAAACAAAAATATATTTTTTAGAACCATTGAACCAATTTTGGTGATTCATACCTTCTTGTGCGTGGTAACAACGCAGCTTTTTTACTGATTATAATAAACAATTAAAACATGTTCGCAACACAACAATAAACGAGCATCTTTCAAGGGTACAATTTAATTTCGTCCGCCATCTTGGATTTTCAGATGGCGGACAATAAATATATTTAGTCAAAACTCTGATTAATTATCTGTCAAGTGCAGTTTGTCCTATTGAAATCGATGATATAGTTCAAAAGTTATAATGAAAAAAAATTGTCCGGTTTTTTTTGGCCCACCCGGTATATAACCAGATGTAACTACGGATCGATTTTAATAGACTAGGCCATGCAGTGTGATTTTAATAAACACAAGTGATTCGTTTCAATGAAATACTTCATTATTTTAGATAAAAAAAAGATTGTGTTAAGAATAGTCTTCTAATACTTTTCATAACCAAAAAGTGGTTGAGACAGTCTTCGAGAAGCCGACAAACAGTCAACATCTCCTGAAGATGCCATCCACTCGAGATGGCGAAACGTCGAGAACGAATTTCCAACGACGACGGCCGAACAGCCCGAAAGCACACCCACCAAAAAAGTTTTTTTTTTATTGTGCCGGAGAAGAATTTAGGGGAAAATAAGCACAAAATGGCCGAGTATCTGTCAGTCTGTCACCATCAAATTTGGTTAAACACTTGTCGAAAAGCTATCTATAGTATTCCCCTCCCATGTCTCTGAGCAAAATGAATTAAATAATTTAAAAGAACACCTTGCATTTTAGAGTACAGCTGTCAAATTTATTGACGTTAGCCTGTCTCAATGCAGGCGGCACAGGGGTGCGAAACTGTATCAATGCTTTCACTAGTGCCACTACGGCGAACAATAATCAGCCCTCAGTTAGCGCCCTTACAACTGCTGCTGAGATGTATTTGACAGATACTATATATGATGAATGTGTCGCCATCATTGAGGTTAGTAAATTTATAAAGAAGTATATGTGCAAAAGCCAAACTGTCAAAATTGATCGTTTTAAAAGAAAAAATCAAAAATATATATACAGTGAAACCTCCTATAAGCGCACACTCACGGTTTCGTCGATTTTGTCCGCTTATTGGAGGTGTCCGCTTATGAGAGAGAACTGCGAAATTATATATATATATATATATATATATATATACAGTGTGTCCACGTAAGTTGGCGGCATATGGGAAACTTTTTTATTATTAGCTTTACGAAAAAAAGTTATTCTACATAAAAAGTTCTGCATGGTCCAAAATCTAAAATGCAACCATCAGATGTTAAATTTTTTCAGTCATATTACGAGGTTTGTCAAAAAATGTGATTTTTGCTCTAGAGTAAAGTACCTTTCTTTTTAACAATATCGAAAATTGTTATAAAGAAAAGATGTTTAGAATTAAAAATAGCTTTCAAATATTCAACATGGTTTATTTACATTTAAAAAAAAAAAGTGTTTATACCGTGGCACTTTTTGAAATATTGTTGACGTTTCTTCGAATTTTCGATATTTAGACAGTTCGCAAAACC
This sequence comes from Aspidapion aeneum, assembly GCA_963576565.1. NCBI lineage: Eukaryota > Metazoa > Arthropoda > Insecta > Coleoptera > Brentidae > Aspidapion > Aspidapion aeneum. The sequence continues at coordinate 13,326,355 of OY755048.1, read as the reverse complement.
TACTTTAATTATCAGTTTTAAATCCTAGATTAATTATGCATTAATGTGCAAACTTAAATTTCCAACGTAATCGCAGAGAAAATGTAGAAAAAAATATTTTTTTAATGTAAATAAACAATGTTGAATATTTGAAAGCTATTTTTAATTCTAAACATCTTTTCTTTATAACAATTTTCGATATTGTCAAAAAGAAAGGTACTTTACTCTAGAGCAAAAATCAAATTTTTTGACAAACCTCGTAATATGACTGAAAAAATTTAACATCTGATGGTTGCATTTTAGGTTTTGGACCATGCAGAACTTTTTATGAAGAATAAGTTTTTTTCGTAAAGCTAATAATAAAAAAGTTTCCCATATGTCGCCAACAACACGGTATATGTATTTATTAACAATTTCCGCTCCTTGAGTTTTTCCGATATTAAATTTTTCAGCGATCTATCGTGCTGATAGATGTTCCTTCTGCGAAACGTTAACAACTTCCATTTTTTCACGTAAACTAAGAAATTTTTTACTAGGCGCCATTTCAAAGAGATCTATTACTACCCAACTGATCAATAAAAATAAAACACAGCAGTCCCGCCGAATAAAATATGTTGTAAATACAACAGAAGTATTTAGTCTCCGCATTAAATGAGAAAGGGGTAATTCCCCGGGTGCAGAGTGCGTTGTTGCCAACGTACTACATAATATTTATGCCTATGTCGTGCAGTGCCCCGTCCCGTTGTCAGAGGTTCGCGTCCAGTTAAGGGAGGTTTCAGAATTTTTTAACCAAAAAAAATTGTCCGCGTCCGGTTATAGGAGTGAATTTTACATGTAAAGAAATAGGAAAAAGCTTGGTTCCAAAAAATTTGTCCGCCTAAAGGGAGTGTCCGCTTAATAGAGGTGTCCGCAAGAAGATGTTTCACTGTATACAAGCTGTTTTTTTTTTAAGTACGTTTTATCCCTTCGAGGGGTAAACTTTACCTCTATATTTTGAATAGAGAAAGTGGGTCGAGTGACACCTTGTTTTAAAGATCTGGTGAATGTCTTTACAACTCTGTAAAAATTTCAAAAATTTTTTGAGATATTTGACTTTCAATTTTCAAATTTAACATGGACTGAGAACATAAAAATTGAATCAGAATTTTATATTGTTCTGATTTAAGTTTCATGTTAAATTTGACATTTATAGGCAAATCTCTCAAAATCTTATCAATAACAGGGGCAATTATTTTAAAAAAAATTATATTAAAATATATATTTTTTAATCTCCTCCATTTTTAGAATGCTGTACAAAGCACAAACGGACAGTGCTCCGCAGGATACTGTGCATTTGTAAGGTGCATACGAAGATTGAACGCCGATTTTTTGGTTTGTATTTATTCCCTGTCTATCACACAAAATTTGTAGTTTTGATTTAGTTTAAATACCTTAAGCTCCATATATGCACAAACAAGGGAACATTCATAAAGTACGTAGCGCAACAATTCAGGATTTCTGGCTTTTTTTCAACAAAAAACCACTCCCTTCCCCCCTTGAGCGTTACGTTAGAAAAGGTTTGTTGAAAATTCTAAAAGTATCCTAAAAACTTTATTAGCAATTTTGAGGTATGATCTAAGTAAATGTAAAATGAGGTATTACCGGCCAAGTTAAGAAAGTTTTCGATTTACCCGCTTGGATTACTGTAAAGAGTTTATAATTGGTTTAAATTTAATAATCAAACAAGTTTCGTGGCTAATCGGGCAAAAAGGAGTTTTTGTTTCTCTCATATTTTTCCGTGGGTAGCCTGAAAGCTTAACCTCACGGGGGTCCAAGATCTAATGGACACCTAATAAGTGTTGACAGTTAACTGTTTCGTCCTTATGGGACTCCTCAGAACACTGCTGGTCAATGTGACAAATCTTGGAGACAAAACCGTCTAATTAACTTCGCATATATATTTAGTTTTGTTGCTTTCTTGAGGATGTGGTTCATTAATAAAATAGTAAATATAAATTTACATTTATTGACGTTTCGGTCTGTCAGTCAGAAAATTTTAGAAATAAGTTTTAAAACTTTGAATTCCTAGGATGTTAAGTGATGAAGTATAGTATAGTGATAAGTTTAAAGATAATAACTTTTTAAAAACACGCAGTAAAAATATTAAATTTGGTAAATGCGTTTACTAGAACAATGGCAATAATATGACAAAAGTAATTTTAAAAAAAAGTTATGTTGGATTTTGTTTTAGAAAAAAACCTGTTTTTGGTATACTTATAATTTTATGAATGCCATATTAAACGCAAAGTTTTTCCTAATATATTGTGTTATTAAAGATAAATATCATTCATATTTTTTTAGTTTTTTAAAAATTATTATTTTCTATACAATTTTTGAAGGTTATTTTGATAGCTTGTATCTCCGCAACTTGTAATTTTATCAAAAAAAGGAATACCACATTTCTAGATCATTATTAGCTGGGGATTCATATACCAATGACAGATATTCCTTTTTTGTAAAACCCTTTTCCCCCCCCCCCACTCCTCTAACTTTAAAAATCCTATATCGTAAAAACAGATAAGTGGAGACCCCATGGTATATAAACTTTTTTTAATTAAAAATAACCTCTTTTATCACCTGCTGCACTTTGGCCACTAAGTTATGGGACACCCTGTATAATCAGTTGCGTATTAGCAACATTTCATATCAAGAGCTTAGAGCAACAATCGCGTAACCAGTGTGTGTATTTATTTGGGTTACGTGATTGTTGCTCTAAGCCCTCGATATGATCAAGGGGTTTTCAGAAAACATAAGACGAATAGCCAAACATTATAATATTAAAACTAGGGAATATTGAAAAATCTGGTTTAGCGGATCATGCTTGGTCAAATGATCCAGGTTCGAAGCTAAAGTTTTGCATAAGGAGTCGCATTGGCGAAAACGAAAGTTTATTGAAACTGCATTTATAATACAAAAAAAAATAAGTTTTTAGTCAACTAATCACGGCATTACTAAACATATGGAAACCTATGCTTATGGAAGACAAGCGTCTTAGAATTAAGGGGGCGGGCCGTAAAACCTAACTGTACACCAAGTAGTATAAGTACACTTGAAAACGGTTAGTGATATTTGCTAGCCAAAACGACGTGTTTAAAATAAATAAAGACAGTGCAAATCCAAAATTTTGATTCTACTACACATTATCTACAAGATTCAAACAAAAAAAAAGTACATGTTTTCAAATTTAAACATTCAACGAACAAAAAGTGACTGAATAAAACGCGAAATTGAGGGGTGGACATCAAATAATTATTTCACTGGATCAGGGCTGCATATTATAATTGAAACATAATTCCCCCATTAGTTTAATGGTTACATAATTATTAAAACCACAATATCGGAAAATATATTTATGCAATAGTAATATGGAAATTTAAATGAATTTTTTCGGAAACTTAAATCCCTATGTGGTTTCACTGCATCTAGATGGCCCGAATATACCACAATTGATTGTATTACAATCTAGTCAATAAGACTAAAGCTCAATAATTGCTTCCACATTCACATGTCTACCTTCATGGCTTTTTGCGTACTTTTTTATAGTCTGCTACAGCTTCGATAAAGGGGTTTATTTTGAAATATCTGTAAAACTAGAATGTTTTTCTTAGCACAGCCCCATAGTTGAAAACCATATTATGACCATACTGGTTTCAGTATTTGTCTATACAGCAGTAACTTATTAATATTATGAATTGTTAAATTGAACTTCCTTCCAATTAGCCAGTCCATTTTTCCATACCTTATCTCAAGTGCCTCTTTTTTACAAGCTTTTATTTAACTCCACCTGTATGTATGTATGTATGTGGGTATGTATGTAATCAAATCTTGCAACTCATTTTTGAAGAACTTCCAAACATCCGATTGACTTAAAATTTCGCATAGCGTCTTGGTTCCGGTGACAATACAATAATATGGTTTCATCGGGTACCTACCTCCCCCCTAACGTGGGGGGTGGAGAGGGGGTAAAACTTTAGTTTGTCCGATTTCAACCAAAATTGGTATCTGGGGGTTTTTGAAGATGAGAATTACGAATTTTTGATCAGATTACAAAAATTCAATATGGCGGATTCAAAATGGAGGATTTAATGTCAAGTTTTTCTGATTACTTTCAACTGACTTCTACGTATCCGATTCACTTCAAATTTTGCATACCGTTATAGTTCCGATGACAATCCAATAATGGTGATACCACTGACTGCCTACCTCCCCCCTAACGTGGAGGGCGGAGAGGGGGTAAAATTTTAGTTTGTCGGATTTCCACCAAAATTGGTATCTGGGGGTTTTTGAGGATGAGGATTACGAATTTTTCATCAGATTACAAAAATTCAATATGGTGGATTCAAAATGGACGATTTAATAACGAGTTTTTCTGATTACTTTCAACTGACTTCCCGTAGGTATCTGATTGATTTCAAAATTCACATGTTCTCCCATTAAAAAGTGGGTGGGGGCGTAGAAGAGGTAAGGCTTTAGTTTGTTCGATCTCGACCAAAATTAGAAATGCATAGACTTAGACAAATCTAAAAATTAAAAAATAAATTCAGAAAAAAAAACTTTTTGAAAACAAGCTTTTATAAAATGGACTAAAAAGCATAAAATAATTTTTTGAGTGTTCTGATATCATAATAATAAAAGCGATGGGCGTATTAAAGGAAATTTACCCGTTTTTGTTTTAGCCTTGTTAACTCGAAGTTTAGTGAAAATCCAAATTCATTATATTATAGCAGAGAAATGTAAGGGTAGACAATTTAACCCAACCCAACCCAACCCTACTCAAGCTATCCTTACATTTTTCTGATATGGATGGACATTATTACGCCTGCTTCATATTAGGCAGATCATCCGCGACCGGCACTGTGTCGATTTATTTTGTCACATTGAAAAAGAAGAGTCGGCCCATCATCGGTTGTAGACCTAGTATTAAATACGCCCATGGCTTTTATTATTATGATATCAGAACACTAAAAAAATTATTTTATGCTTTTTAGTCCATTTTATAAAAGCTTGTTTTCAAAAAGTTTTTTTTTCTGAATTTATTTCTCTTAAGATGTGCTTTCCAGCACAATTTTGCATCGAGTGCCATACCGAGATATGTTAACTGATTTGAATATGGTACGGAAAAGTTAATTGTAATTTGTATGTAATTTACATTTTTGTTTGCAAAATCAACATGAATTGACTTGGTTTCATTTAATTTTATTCGCCACTTTGTGGTCCAACTGTGAACTTCGGTGAATGCATCCTAAAGTTTTTTTTATTGATTCTTCAATAGATTTTCTTACCGTCAATAAATAATCATCATAAATGTTGCTAAGTGACAATTTTCTGACTTTGAGATATCGCAAGTGAATAATAAGGATAAACCTTGATTATAGAACTAAACATCGGTATAAATAAATGCCTAGTACGCTACCCTGGGGCACGCCTGCTTGAATTTATCTTTATTAATAATGCGTCCTTTAGGCTTAGGTATGTACTTAAACTGTGGAAAGTTGCAGAAGTTATCATGATTCCAAAACCGGCAAAGCCACTCCATAACGTGTCATCTTACAGACCAATATCTTTGCTGCCAATTATATCCAAGCTTTATGAAAAAATTATGCTTAAAAGAGAAAAACCAATCCTAGAAAGACAATAGATTATTCGATCTCATTAATTTCGTTTCAAGGCAAGCATTCCACGATAAACCAAGTACACAGAATTAGGAATATAAAAGAAAAAGCATTAGAAGAGGAAAAAGTTTGTTCTGCAGTCTTTCTAGATGTAGCACAAGCATTTGACAAAGTGTGTAACAAAGGCCTTAATTTTAAACTAAAACGTTTTCTGTCAAAACACAAATCACTGTGTGGTTTTCTCGCATCCAGATGGCCCGACAATACCATAACCCGGTGCTTTCGTTCATAAAATGTATAGTTTATAAAAAATGGAGGCAGAAGAACAAGCTGGTTTCAGGGCGGGTAGATCGACTTCAGATCATCTCTTTTGTATAACCCAAGTTATTGAAAAGAAAATGGCATACGAACAAGAGCTGCATCTGCTTTACGTGGATTTGCAGAAGGCATATGATAGTATACCACTAAATCTACTTTGGAAAGCGTTGGAAAACACAAACATAAGCGTACAACTAATTAAGGCCATCAAAGAGTTATACCGCAATTGTAAGGCAAAAGTTAAAATAAAAGCAAAACTAACCAAAGGCTTTCAAGTAAATAAAGGTCCTAAACAAGGTTGCTGTATCTCGCCTACGCTCTTCAAGATATACTTGGAACAAGTCCTTAAAGTATGGAAGAGAAAATGCCAAAACATGGGAATTCCGTTGGACGAAACCACCTTGTATACTTTATGTTTCGCCGATGATCAGATAGTAGTGGCTCAGGATTATGACGACTTCGAATATATGACACGAAAACTAATAGAAGAGTACAATAAGTGGGGACTAGAGGTTAACCTCAATAAGACAGAGTATATGTGTATCGGTGGAATGAAACAGGATCTAATCTTGAATACCGGGCAGCGAATTCACTCCTGTGATGAGTATAAATACTTAGGTCTAAAAATTACAGCTGACGGAACACTAGACAAAGCTATAAAAGATCGAAACGTACAAGGAAGAAAAGCAATAACTTTATTAAATGGAATAATTTGGGACCAAAGTATATCAAAACATAACAAAAAGCTTATATATAACACCATTGTAAAAAGTATTATTACATAAGGCTCAGAAGTATGGCCAATCAAGGATAGAACAGAAAAAATGCTTTCCGCTACGGAGATGGACTATTGGAGAAGAGCAGCAGGGAACTCAAAAAGAGAAAGAGTTACAAATCAAAGAATAAGAGAAATTATGACAGTGGGTGAACGTACTTTAGTGGATGATATAAGAACAAAACAACTGGTGTGGTACGGACATGTACAAAGAATGACTGATGAAAGACTACCTAAACAAATACTACAATGGAAACCAACTGGCCGAAGAAAACGAGGACGGCCAAGGAGAAGCTGGAGAGAAGGAATAGACAGTGAAATAAGAATAAGAGATGATGAATTATGGGCAAACAGAAACGAGTGGAGATTGGGTATCGGAAGACGTAGAACGTTGTGAAACCGATAAATATATATATATATGTATATATATATATATATATATATATATAAAATGATCGTTTAAAGGTTTTGGCATACATATGGAGCTTATGGAATTTAATTTCCCAATTTTTTTCTTGAAATCTCAACTCAAATAGTGTTTTTTTGCATATATGTAAGGCTACAGCGTGCTGAGACTCTAAAATTTATAGTTTGTAAAATATGAATTTTTAAAATGTTGCCTTAAATGAAGTTTTATTGTATATCGTTAGTTAATTAAATATCTCCGTATTTTAGATCTCGGAATGTTTTTCGCAAGCAAGCGAAAACAACGACGCAGTGCTCCAGGAAGACCAGGTCATACTCTACAAAAATATCACCTCCTGTATACTAGCAATGGCGAGATGTTCCACCATAAACCCCATTACAGGTCAAAGACAAACGAATTCCTTTACCACTACGACTTACAACAAACTTGGGAAATCCGTTACAACCACTGTACCGCTGTATAATGCTTTGCAGATCAATCAAGCTGGAGATCTGAGGATTATTGCTTTGCCTGGAACTACTACTATCCAACGATATCTCTGCCCGTTTGAGTTTAATTTAAGAGAAAGTTCCTGGAGAACGTTTAATTGTTAAATTTAAAATAATATAAAAAATGAACAAAAACTAAAGGATAATACGTAAATAAATATAGAAAAACTATATCATTACTATTCAGCAACCCCATCACCCATCCAAGACAAACGAATTCCTTTAATACTACGACCTACAACAAAATTTGGAAACCGGTTACAACCACTGTTCCCAGTACCAGACTTCGTGGATCAATCAAGCTGGAGATCTGAGGATCATTACTTTGCATGAAAAAATCAATATCCAACGAGATCTCTGTCCTTTTGAGTTTAATTTGAGAGGAAGTTCTTAGATAACTTTTTAGTGTTAAAATGAAAATGATATAAAAACTTAACAATTGAAGAATAATAAGCAAATAAACAAAGATAAAACTAGTTCTCTCATTCCTACTCATCAACCCCCTTCACCGGTCAAAGACAAACGAATTCCTTTACCATCACGACCTACAACAAACTTGGGAAACCACTATCCAAAGATATCTCTGTACTTTTGAGTTTGATTTGAGAGAAAGTTCTTGAACCAACTGTTAAAAATAAAATAATATAAAAAATTACCAGGAATTAAAGGATAATCACTAAATAAATAAAGAGAAAATTAGTTCTATCATTACTACTTATTCCATCACGACACAAAGACAACCAAATTCATTTACCACTTCGACCTACAACAAACTTGGAAAACCGGTTACAACCACCGTAGCGCTGTAAAATGCTTTGCAGATGAATCAAGCTGGAGATATAAGGACCATTGCCTTGCCTGAAACTACCACTATCTAAAAATATCTCTGCCCTTTTAATTTTATAAAAATAAAAGAATTCCTTTACCACTACGACCTACAACAAACTTGGAAAACCGGTTACAACCACTGTACCTCTGTACAATGCTATGCAGATGAATCAAGCTATGATATCTTTCAACTGTTAAAATATAAATAATAAAAAAATTAAGACCAATAAAAGAATAATAAGTAAATGCAAAAAGAACAAACTAAATTATTACTACTCATCAATTCCATCACTGGTCAAAGACAAACAAATTCCTTTACCATTACGACCTACAACAAACTTGGGAAACCAGAAACAATAATTATAGCGCTGCACAATGCTTGGCAGATAAATAAAACAGTTAAAATGTTTAAAAAAAACAACTAAGTAAAGGATAAATCAGTAAATAAATAAAAAACATATATCGTTACTACTCATCAACCCCATCATCACCGGCCAAAAAAAACGAATTCCTTTACCACTACCAACCTACAAACTTGAGAAACCGGTTGCAACCACTGTACAATTACCTTACCTGGAACTACCACTATCCAAAGATTTATTTGCCCTTTAGAATTTGATTTTAGAGAAAGTTATTACTGTCAAATTTAAAATAATATAAAAAATTAACAATAGTTAAAGGATAATGACTAGGTAGGACATAAATAAATATCCAAAAACCATGGAGGCAATTCTTCGTCATTTAATTTCAAATGATGAAAATGATTTAAGATCTCTTAATTATTATTTGGAATTGCCCCTCCAACTACTCCCAGTGCTAGATCTTGTTAAAGCCAAAAAAATCGCCCCTCTCCTGCTAAAAATGTATCCACAAATCTCACATACGACTTTTAGAATATTGGAGATTTCAGATATATTTTTACACATCTCTTACAATATAACATTTTTGAAGAAATTGCACGAAATTGAGATTTTATCAGGTCTTTTTTCAACGGTCACTAAAATCGGTTCAAAGCTCATCAAAACTTTGATTGGATATTTAATCAACATTCAAAATCACTTTTAAAAGTTTTAAATGGTTACGCATTAAAGCTTCAACTCTAAAAGATGTAACTACCGAACAACATCAAAATAGGTCAAATAGTTTTTGAGCTTTGGTACAAATAGATACTGAATACTAATATAAAAAAACTTAAAATCGAAATCATTTTAAATTTTTTCTCACTGTCCTATATTAACCTTGTGCCTGATTTAATAAAAAGCTTATGGTTTATACTTCAAGCGCCACATCGTAGAAACACTTCGAACCATCAGAAACGCGGAATGAGGTCTCTGTATGGAAGGTCACGTCAATACAGACATGAGACTACGTCGATACCCACTTTCTCGTGTTTGTTTTGTATTTTTTTCTTAACATCTGCTGTATAGATAGATTTATTTTTAGTGTATAAAATGACTGATCCTTCAAAAAAAGTTAAAAATACTCTGTTTAATGCTAGTGTCACAGGTGTTACTCTTGAAGATTTTTCACAAAATGCTGTTATTATGCCAGCTATGAAAAAACCACCACCACCCATTGTTAACATTACAGCAGGTAAAAGAATTTTATTTGCTTAAAAAAAGGAACAAAATTGTTTTTAATACTCAGCATCACAAACTAGAATAATTGGTCAAAAGACACTCAGCTAAATAAGTAAGGAGACATAAATACCATCAACATAACCTCATAATGAACTTATAACCTACATAATTTCCTAACGTGACGCTAACCATAGGAAGGCGAACACACTCTTTCTCTCATCGAAAGGGAACATCCAATTAAGACTTAAAAAAAAAATACTAAAATATTTATTTACTTTACTCCTCATAATACAAAAAAATTTAAATTAGAGCTTAGGTAGAATGTGGGGGACTGCTAGAACAATCACTAGAACCCAAAGCTAAATTTCTATGCCATAAATGCAGTAAATTTTGTTCACTTCGGATAGAATCCAGTAATTGTCAAATTCCACCTCCTCTATAAGTTGGGATATCATAAGTTTCCTTCTTTCTTCTACAACGAATAATTAGGAACACTATCAAGGCTATTATAAGAATAAAGAAGAGAATTCCCAGACATAACGCTGCTATTGCTCCTGGACTCCATATCGCACCTAAAAATCATTTAAAAATTAAAGATAGTTTTAAGAGAACAAACTTTCACAAACTGTAAAGAATCTCATTAAATTGACATTTGAATTTACTTACGATAAGCATTAACATTGTAACTCCTTCTATTATTAGCTCTATCTACAGCAATTATTTGTAAATCAGGATTACAACAGGAATCACTGTAATAGCCTACAACTCTATCCAAAGTTCCGGCAGTGTAACTCGTTGGAAAGTAGAGACCTTTGGGTACTGAGTTTACTTGAAGAATTCCTACAAAAAGCAGAGAAAGAAAACTTCAAAATTATCGATATTCCCAGTAGCATGAAATATTATAAATTATAATACCTGAATCAGAATCTTGCGCAGTAACCTCGATAGTCCAAGTCCCTTGCTCACATCTTTTAAATATGACCTCAGTACAATCACTAGTATAGGAATGATCTAAATAAGGTTCTGATCTATCGTTAAGGTTCTGAGAAGCCCCGACGTCAATAATCGCTTTCTTTTGGACAACCTGACCACCACCTTTTGCATTAAATGTTATTTCGTCTTGGTATGTCCCAGAACCTGAGGCTCCTCGATTAAGAGTTAACGTTACTATGTAACTTTCCTGAGGGTTGAGAACTCTTCTAAAAATAAAACCAATAACTTATATATTTTAGTTATAGAATTTATCACATTTGGTAGTATAGTAGGTATACTACATTGGTTAAAAATGTAATCAATCATACCTATAAGCTGATAAAGACTGCAACATCCACCTGTTGTCAGCAGCGGAGAAAAATACGTTGATTGCGTCGTTTCCTCTATTTGACACTTCGAAATAAATCTGACTTTGCTCTCCTGGAACTACTAACAGTTGGGAACCAACTCCTACGTCTACTGTGAGGGTTTGTTGGGGGTAAAGATTTCTTTTGTTTAATCCAAATATATATCCAAGACGTTCAAACACATTTCCTAGAAGAAAATTAGTTTTCTTATTCTGGGATAAATAATTTTTAGGGCGTTTAATATTACCTTTAGCGTCCAATCCTTTGACAACGGCATACGCTGGTTTAGTTTCCGATGCGTTTACAAGCTCTACATCAAAGTCTTTTGAAAAATTATTATTTGATTTAAGAGCCAATTTTCTATCATTATAAGTTACATTTTCTATTATTGATAGTCCATCGTTTTCAACAAAAATAACATCGGAAATACTTCTGACATCACCTGCCACGCCTATTTTAATAATATCCTTTGTGCCTGATCTTAAAGTTTGATTTTCTATAAAATAATAAATACCTACTTAGTTTCAAATAAACATGTAAACAAAGTTGGAACAAGGTCATAGTTTTTTATAGATGTCAGGGAACATAAACATAATTTGACGCATCACAATAATATCGTTATATAGTTGTGTCCAAAGTTTATTTATCAGTACATACAAAGATTTAATTATATTGCCTAATTTTGAAACGACAACCAACAACAGTCTAGTAATCTTAACGATATTGCAAGTGTTGTGTTTAACGTAAGTTTCTTTATGAATATATATTTTCTAGGTTAGATTCAATCATTTTTAAAGGTCAAATTAAATAGGTTATACCATGAATTCGGTTCGCATGCATTCCCTGATTTTTTTACCTTTGTTCTTCACTGCTAGGAAAGCTTGGGTGGTAATATTTGTTAATGCATAAACAGTCACATTGAAAACGGTTTTAGTATTATCAATTTTTAAATTCCAAGTGCCTACTGTCGGTCTAGCAGAGTTAAAAAAATTAAGATGTACATCCAGATATTCGCCTTGGTGTTCAGCAACTGATCCAAATGAATATTTCTTTGCGACATCCATTTTGTCATCATCCTGAAACTGCATTGTGTAACCTGCAGACGAAGAGTCGATCAATTCTTTTCTTGCAAAATTAAGAAGGATAAAGTTTAAATCTAATGTTAACTTATCCCTAAATTATTTCCCCTTGGATAAGAAAAGTTCGGATTAAAATATTTTCTATATTTCTACCAAGAAAAATAAGAAATTCCAGAAAAAATCAACCAGGCCTTGCATCATAATAATCAGATTTCTCCGATCGACATTTTAAATTTTCAGTCACAAGTTAGCTATTATTTTTTCGTGCTGTTTTCTGTACGTCAGAGGGTGTTTTTATCCTTCAAATTTACCTAACGGTGATGTCAGAACAAGCGTGGTTTCCTGCCATGGACAAACACTGACGTAGATTCCTATGACATCTGAATCTATCGGAAAGCTCAACTTACATGATTGATTTTGGTTTTTGCGCGTAAGCAATATGCTCTAAAAAATCAGAGTGGAAAAATATCAGTCTCATATCGAAACTTTAACTGAGACAGAAGATATTTCAGGTATTTTCGTTTACTCTCTTAATGAACTTACCAATTGAGACTTTAAGTAATTTTCAAACACGAATTTTTTGTAATATTGAAATGGCGCATGAGAATTTTCTGGAGTAAATATTTGTCCACCAGAATGTCTGCTAATCTCTTTTAAATAATGATTTGGGCTAATATCAGTGTCATCCCAATATAGGTGCACCTAAAAGTTAAAAAAAAAAAAAATATTCTACGCAGCACTAAAACCAAATTCTACTTACCGTAATATTTTTCGCAAAAACAGCATTAAAAGCCAACTGGGCTAAATTTTCATCAACTTCTTCCTTTTTCGAAAAAACTACTATGGTACTATTTATAGGTAAAATTTGAGCTGTATGCAGTGTAGCGAAAAACGGTCGAGATGAATTCCAAGTCTCTTTATACAGAAAATTTTCGGAAGTAAAGGTAGCCAGAGATTTTTTAAAAATATCTATGTTATCTCTGCTTGATACTAATATGCTGGATACACCTTAAAAACAGTTTAGGTTTTATATAAAAAAAAAAACAAAAAATAATATACTGTGTGTCCCAACGAAAACGAAACAGAGGCGTTTTTGGGTATTTAGAATATTTTTTCGAAAAATTCCTCGGACACGTCGATTTAGTTTTTGAGGGGGACACTTTTTGGCTATCTTGAAATTTTTGTAGCACGAACCCCCTTCGAGGGGTATACTTTACCCCTATATTTTGAATAGGGAAAGTGGGTCTAGTGATACCTTATTTTGAAGCTCTCTTGAATATCTTTACAAATTTCGAAAATCCATCGATTAGTTTTTGAGATATTTGCTTCAAACTTTCAAATTTAACATGGACTGATAAAATAAAAATTTAATTAGAAATTTATTATTTTTCGGATTTAATTTTTATTTTATCATTCCATGTTAAATTTGAAAATTTGAAGGCAAATATCTCAAAAACTAATCGATGGATTTTCGAAATTTTTACACGGTTGTAAAGATATTCAAGAGAGCTTCAAAATAAGGTATCACTAGACCCACTTTCCCTATTCAAAATATAGGGGTAAAGTATACCCCTCGAAGGGGGTTCGTGCTACAAAAATTTCAAGATAGCCAAAAGGTGTGCCCCTCAAAAACTAAATCGACGTGTCCGAGGAATTTTTCGAAAAAATATTCTAAATACCTAAAAACGCCTCTGTTTCGTTTTCGTTGGGACATACCGTATGACTATAAAGCTGTACTTACCTGTGGAGTTGAATTTTAAAATCCAAAAATCTAAACATTCACTATCGCCACCAGAATTTATGTCATTAAAAAAATAATTTGCTAAACTAAAGGTTTCTGGCTGATCTTCTATTAAGAGTGCCACGGGATTTTCACTTCGTTCTTTTAATTTTTTAAAAATAGCTCCGCCGTTACTAAAACTTTCAATATCATCAGGAAATTTAATTATATTTATTATAGTTGCTGACAAAATTTGACAAATTGCTATAATTATAATAACAAGTTTAGTTGGGTGAAAATCGTTCATTTTTGTCGCTTTTTCATAACTAAATGAATTTTTTAAACTGATAAACCTTTTGTAGCGTAAAAAAGTGACAAATTTGGGCCTGGTCGGATGTGGGTCAGTTTCTGTATCTTACCTACAGTTTACAAATTGAACAACCTAAGATAAACTTTGATAACAAATAATAAGTAGGTACATTAGAAGTCTGCGAAATTATTATCTGCCATATTATCAACAGAAAAAACATATCTCTCTATGGAACCAAGACTTAATTTTTTCATCTGCGTAATTTATTCAATTATTTCATTGACTCATCGTAGTTGATGATATGGTAATCGTAGTCCCTAAGTAATTTCTTCAATTTTGTAGTTCTTTAAACGTCCTAGTTAAATGCATACCTAATAAAATTTACCGCTATTCATAGAGAAATAAAAAAATGACGAAGGACGAATTTTTGAGCCGCTATGCTATACAAAGTCACATGTGCTTTTGCTATAGATTCACGTGTTTTAAATAAAATGGTATATCCAAAGAATAAATTATGTATTATTAGCAAGGACAAAGAAAATAAAAAAACTCAGAAGCTATAATACTCGTAACTATAATGTAATGTATAACAGTATGATTTAATTTACGATAATAAAATACATAATCCTTATGACCTTAAGGTTGCTGTAGCATAATTATTATTTATTAGAAAAGGGAAAGGATTGTTCAGTCCACTACAGTGAAAGATATATGAAAAATATCATTAATTATAAAAGAAATTTAAATATTAATATTCATGCAAAATAAATTTCAATGACACACTACGTTATTTTTTTAACATAAAAAAATACTCGGAAAATTATCACATTAAGTAAACATCACAAAATAAATTTATTTAGTCTACAATTTACAAGCTTGCAACATTTTCTTCATTGCGTTAAAAAATCAAAATGAGTATGTTTTAGATTCTGTACTTCAAAGAAATCCACCTCGACCTCAAGAATCTGCCATTTTGGATCCAGTAGAGTCGCTGGAAATATATCCACCACAAGTTCAACCTCCATACCAATACCAATCTGAACAAGTATCCAATTACTTTCAGCCAACCAGTTCTGTGGCCTCCTCAGAGCCCAATTACTATCAAGAGCCACAAGAAATCTCATTCAGTTCACAACAAACAAATCAAACAGCTTCCAAAGTCAGCTCAGTATTATCTTCATTTTCTAGTTATCTAAAACTCGGTGGTCCCAGCAGTACCGTACCGGAGCCAGAGTCGGACATTCCTGTACCAGCCCCTGCGGGTTAGTTAGACTATTTGAGTTTCTGTTTGAATACAAAATTATTTTATTTTCTTAAAATAATTTACAGGGTTAGACAATTTAATAAGCCAGGACAATAGTACCGCACCACCAGTACCTTTGTTTCCTTCCACTGGGACAATCTTACAGCCGGATGTCACTAGACCACCCCCTACAGGCCCAGTTAACACATTTAGACGACCAGGATTAAAACGAGTAGTTTATGCACAACCTCCTGGCTTGACAGGTGCTAACAGTCCTCAAGTTCCACAAATACCACCCACGCTTTCGCCCTTACAACAATTTTCCCCTCCACAGCCGTACCAGGGTATTTTTCTACAACCTCAGCCCGCACCTTCTCCCCCTAGACCACCTAGTTCAAGTTCTTTGGTACCAGATCCCATTTATAACCCAGCAAACCAGTTTAAACCGATATCTCCAATACCAAGTAATTTTTCGAGTGCACCACCTCAAGTACCTTATCCGCAACATTCCCAGAACTCATTTCCTAGTAGCACAGTCACGCAAAGCCACCCAGGACCAGTCATGGATGCTATACCTGATAGCGAAGCCTTACCTAGTCAAAGTAATGAAGGTTATACTCAACCTGATGGTATGGGATACTCCAAAAGTGTGGTAAGTTAATTCACAACTGATAATCGACTGTGTGTTCTAAATGTTTATACTAAGTGAGTATTTCAACAGTTTCAGGGTAGCCAGACTTACAGGCCAGTGTATCACCATTGGTTCTTCAAAAAAGATATTGAAGACAAGGAAATATGGCAGCCATTTTCTATGGTGGATTCTTTAGAGCTGGAAAATGGCTTTACTTCAAGTAAGTGGAAAATAAAAAGAAAAAAGATTTATAATCAAGCGAAAAAGGGTTTATAATCAAGCCCTCAAAACATTTCTTTTTAAATTTTTAGATGATTTGGATCCAGATAAAGTAATACCAACGGATGGAAAAAGATACGACGTTAACATCTTAAGAAGACAAAGATCGCCAGTATATTGGATCGGAAAAAACACCGAAGTTAGGCGTTGTTCGTGGTTCTACAAAAGCAATGTCGCCAGTAGATACGTGCCCTATGAAGAAAATGTAGCTGGCAAACTAGAAGAAGAATACAAAATGGCCTTTGAAGCTAATCAGTGGCAAAGGAAAGTGGAGTTGGGTAATGGAGAAACAGTCATGTTCCACGGACCTGATACCATGGTGCTATTTCCCACGTCACCAGCTGTAGATTCGTGGGGAAACGTACAGCCTCAGCCAAGACCCAGAGTAGTAAAAAGAGGCATGGATGAGTTTAATATAGATGAAGGCGAGTCAGCTGAAGTAGACCACATTTTATTTATGGTGCATGGAATAGGCTCATTTTGCGATCTAAAGTTTAGACCCGTAGCAGAAGTAGTGGATGATTTTAGAAATATTGCTGCGACACTCGTTCAATCTCATTACAAGTCTTCATGTGAAAAGGGGATTGTGAACCGAGTAGAAGTTCTACCGATCAGTTGGCACCACACACTCCACTCAGAAGAGACCGGTATCGACCAACAACTGAAAAAGATCACTCTAGAAAGCCTTCCAAAGTTAAGGGAGTTTACAAATGATACTATACTTGATGTCCTACTCTACACCAGTCCAGTTTACTGCCAAAAAATTGTCTCAACTGTTGGAGACGAACTAAACAGGATCTTTGACTTATTTCAACAAAGAAATCCGACATTTAATGGTGGAGTTTCCCTTGGAGGTCATAGTTTGGGATCACTTGTACTTTTTGATTTACTCACCCATCAAAGATCCGCTCAAGGAGAACACGGTGATGATCCAGAACCAAACGAAGGTAAGAAAAGAAAAATAATCGATTTGTAATTAATAAATAGTAGACTCTTAAATTGTCCTAATTAATTTAGCACTGGTTCCTCCAAAGGGTAAATCCTGACCAACTCCTGTACGTAGCAACGCTTTAATACAAATAAGGATTGAGGCAGTTAGCTAGTGAGCCCAACCCTCCACTATCCCCAACAATATATTTATATACCTTGTACATTTAACTGAGCAAAAAATATAATACAGGTTCCTTTCAGATTCAAATGGTGAAACCAGCGCTACTGATGATAAAAAGCTGACTCGAAGAATTAGCTACATGATGGGAAATGTGGGTGCTGGGCAACCAAAAATAATCTACCCCCATCTGAGTTTCCAGCCAAAAGCATTTTTCGCTCTTGGATCGCCCATAGGCATGTTTATTTCTGTTCGAGGTTTAAACCAACTTGGAGTTAAATTTTCTTTACCAACATGTCCTGCGTTTTTTAATATTTTTCATCCGTACGATCCAATAGCCTATAGAATAGAAGCATTGGTCAATCCTGAGCTGGCAATGTTGAAGCCTGTGTTGATACCGCACCACAAAGGACGAAAAAGAATGCATTTAGGTACGTAAACCTTGGAGATTAATACATAAAACAAATTTAAGGACTTAACCTGAACAATCATAAATCTTCCTTTTATTCTCCTTACAAATTCTGATAAAATATTTATTTCTAATTTTAGAATTAAAGGAAACAATGGCAAGAGTCGGCGCCGACTTAAAACAAAAGGTCTTTGATTCAATGAAGCATACCTGGAATTCATTATTCCAACTAGCTTTGTTTAATCAAAAAGACGAAGCTTTGGAAGCCGAAGTTAACAAAACCCTACAAAAACAACTAGAAATCTCAGATGTGGTCGAGGAGGAAAACGAACCAATAATCGAGGAAACAAATATTCCGCTCGGTAATTTAAACAAAGGACGAAGAATAGATTACATTTTACAAGAAGCTCCTTTCGAAATTTTCAACGAATACATTTTTGCTCTAAAAAGTCATGTATGTTATTGGGACTCTGAAGATACAGCTTTGTTAATGTTAAAGGAAATCTACAATTCCATGGAGATAACGGCCGACGAGAGAGTGCCTCAGCAGTCAATGACTATTGAACGACCTTCAGCCTCGCCAAAACCAACAGGCATGGACCCCACATTTCCAATTCAAGCACAAACTAACTTACCTCCACCCCCAACAACTGGTTTTGTAAGGAAAACATAGTATATGGTTTACCATTGGGTGTACCGGCCATTGGCAGAACGATACGCGCCTTTTTTATTGTTTAAATAGCCGAACTACAAAAAATGTAAGAAGGCCTAGGTATCAAACCAACCCTGTGATTTTTGAACGAAGTGTTGTTAGTTTACATGCAGATATTTATATTTTCTTATTAAAAATGTGCAAATTAACTTTTTAATATTTTTGGGTTATGTAGAATGTTTAAGTTTTGTTATTTTCTTTGTAATTATTTGTTTGAGTATCTCCATTTATAATTTTACCCTAAAATAGATTTTGTTTTTATAGATTTGTGTCCTTAATTTTTACTTGTAAATGCTAAATCAAAAACAACAAGTATTCTATTCCTTCGATCAGACCACATACCTTTGTAAGGGCAAGAAGATTTTCTTCTATCAAATAAAGATTTTATAGATCGAAGTACCATAAAGATGTCTGTAATTGCTTTACCGTTAATACTTGGAGAAAGTTCCACCAGAAAGCGCTGCTTGGTGTACAAAATTACGAGCGGCTAGTTCTCAACTTGCATTCCATTTGCTATTGGTTGACATAGTCAGGCGGGATTTTTAAAATTAAAACTCTCCTGTCCTCGTTTTGGGAAGTTGAAATCGGTGTTAAACCAAACTGAAACAAAACCTAACCGTGGTCAATTGATGGGCAACGTATCCTAACCGGGGGTGTCTGGACAGGTTAGGATACGTTGTCGAATAATTTATCAGGGTTAGGTTAACACCGATTTCGACAGGAAAACAGGATAGGGAAGCTAATTTAAACTATATATCATAATTTTTGAGATAACTTTTTGACAGTTATCAGTTGTTTACCCAGGGCTATCAAAACGGACGGGCCACGATCCTCCACTTGGTTGACGTCACATCCGGGACTGATTTTTTTTTGATGGTCACATCACGACACAGCTGATTGTCTTTAAAATATTGAAGTTGGAATGACGGTTCATGAATATTTAATTTTTTTTATATAAAGCCGGTTTTGAGATTGTTTTTACTATATTCTTGCAGAACAATTATGTTTAAATGTATAGTAATCCTTAATTTTTCAGAGCCGCTTCATTAGCTCACACCAAGGCCAACACAAAAATAGAGGCCACGACCCTGAAAAAATCAGCTGTTCTCCCGGGGCTGAATTTTACATTGGGTCTTATGGGAGGTCAAACGTTTTTTTATGATATTTTCAAAATGGCACTACAGATTTCCGCAAAATTTCACTGAAATATTCTCAGACACCATCCCGATATTCCACCAAAGGTTTGTAAGGAAGCAACATGACTAAAAGGTTAAAATCTTCAAGATTTAGCATTTCTTATTTTTAATTCAAATTACCCGCCATGTACCACATGCCAACTGTTATATTTGACATGTATTTGACTTTGTCATATGTGATTGTCACATTCGCTTCTGCTTTAACACAGCCTTCGTAAACTAACGAGCCCTCGAACGAGCCACGAACCAGAAGAAACGGCAACACAGCGTGGAGGCCAGTCATTTTCGTCTACGTGCGTCGCCCACCACGCTAGTTACTGGCCGTTTCCGCGCAGATAATGTTTTTTTTAACTTTTAGTATATTTCAAATCGCGTTACCTGTGTGGTGAACTTAAAATTATATTACCTACTTAATAAAAGCTGTGTAAAAAAGACCTTTTGTACACCGGTAATAAGTGAGGTTAGATGTTTGTTTTTGTTTGGAATTTTTGGTCTGTTTTTTCTTTTTAAATTTTAAACATGCCGCGAAAGTGTTGGGCACCCGGTTGCAAAAGTAACGATGTATCTATGATTAATGAAGAGGGTCACAAAACAACCTTTAGCAAAGAAAATGACCTAAAAAATGCTTGGCTTCAGGCCATACACAGAGAAGATTATGTTGTGACTGCATCTTCAGTGGTTTGTTGGAAACATTTTGACATAAGTGACGTTGTTAGAACCGAGATAATTAGGGATAAAGAGGGAGTACAAAAGGAGGTGCCACTAACATTCCCTAAGTTAAACAATGGGGCAATACCTCGGCTATTTGAATCTCAACCCGAGTATATGTCAAACCCCAAACCTCAAGTAAGAGAAAATCCTGATGACAGGCGAAAAAAAATTGAAGAAAGGGAGGGTATGGAAATATATATAAATATATATTGCGTTTATAGACTTCGAAAAAGCTTTCGATAGCATTGAGCACTGGGCAGTAAAAGATCTTTAATTAATAGCCGAATAGATCACAGATATACAGACTTAATAGACAATATATATAGTGAAGCAACAACATTAATCAAAATCCACAGAGGAACCAAGCCAATCCGAAAAAAAGAAGAGGTGTCAGCGTGACACAATATTCCCTAAATTATTTAACCAGGCCCTAGAAGATGTTTTTAAAAGCTTAGATTGGGAATAAATAGGCATCAAAGTAAACGGACAATTCTGAACCACCAAGATATGCTGATAATATCAATCAATCTAAAAGAAAATAGAACAAAAAGAGGAATATATAGGACCTGGGACAAATTCTTAAACTGAAAAAAGAAAAGCAAACAGCTGAAATCAAGAGACGAGTAAGATTGGCCTGGGCATCATTCGGTAAATTAAGCAACATATTAAGAAATAAAAAATATCCTCAGTACCTCAAAACGGAAGTGTATAACCAATGCATCCTTCCTGTACTTACCTATGAATCCGAGACCTGGACACTTACAAAATCAAACATGGATAAGGCAAGAAAAGCCCAAAGATCAATGGAAAGACAAATGTTACATGTAAAGCTAACAGGTAGAAAAAAGAATGAATTGATAAGAAATAAAACAAAAGTAAGGGATGTCAGAGCAGAAGTAGCAAAATTAAAATGGAAATTTGCCGGTCATATTATCAGACAGAAAGACGATTGATGGAACAAATGTATTGTAAACTGGAGAACTTGGCCAAAGATGGATTGACGAAGGCTAAATAGAATAGATAGAAAAAAAAAGGTAAGTTCATTTAAAGTTTAAATTAACATGTTACCACTTAAACTAGATTCATAGTTCTGTAAAGTAAGCAGTCAGACATAAGAAACTATCCCACAAACATCCTGTTGTTCAAACTTGACAGTAATAACTTAGCAGTAAGAAAGGAACCATTTTTATTTCTTACTGCTCACTTCATACAGCTTACTTCACGGTACTATGAATCGAACTTTAGGGTTGTTCTCACAAATTGTTTAAAAGTAATTTCTCTTCTGTTTATTCTAGGTTTTGTTACATATTTTTTAACATGATTAATGGCCACTGATATTTATTTCCAAATGTTCTGTTTGTTTTAAAAATTAAATGTAACACGCCTAAACACAGTTTATTAGTTTTTACAAAAAAAAAATACAAAATTGTCAAACTACAATCAAAACAAATAGCAGATGTTTATATCTCCCATGTATATATCGGCCCACCAGCCGGCCAATTTGCGATGTTGCTTTTCCTGGTTCGTGGCTCGTTAGTTTACGAAGGCTGCGGCTTTAAACTTAATTTTTGAGTGAGCTAATGAAGCGGCTATGAAAAATTAGGGCTTACTATACATTTAAAAAAAATTGTTCTGCAATATAAAGTAAAAACAATCTCAAAAACGGCTTTATTTAAAAAAAATCAAATATCCATTTACCGTCATTCAAACTTCAATACTTTAAAGACAATCAGCTGTGTCGTAACGTGACCATCAAAAAAAAAATCAGCCCCGGATGTGACGTCAACAAAGTGGAGGATCGTGGCCCGTCCATTTTGATAGCCCTGCTCACACAAAAATTAAATTTAAAGCAGAAGCGAATGTGACAAACACAGATGACAAAGTCAAATACATGTCAAATATAACAGTTGGCATGCAGTACATGGCGGGTAATTTGAATTCAAAATAAGAAATGCTAAATTTTGAAGATTTTAAGCTTTTAATCATCTTGCATCCTTACAAAAGTTTGCTAGAATATCGGGATGGTGTCTGAGAATATTTCACTGAAATTTCGCGAAAATCTGTAGTGCCATTTTGAAAATATCCTAAAAAAACGTCTGACCTCCCATAAGACCCAATGTAAAAGTCAGCCCCCAGAGAACAGCTGATTTTTTCAGGGTCGTGGCCTCTATTTTTATGTTAGCCTTGGTTTACCATAACAAAAAGCATAGGCCAACAAAAAAAAGTAGTAAAAAGTTGTCCCAAAAATAATGACATGAACTGTAAAAGAATATAATATGTTTTTAAAAAACAATTAAAAAAAACTCATCGGCATATGCATAGACTTACTTAAATTCAATAGGTATGTACTGAACAAACCACTACACTTTTAAGTCACTTACAACTAGTATATATTCGTATTTTACGCCGAAAGCTGTAAACATAATGTTTGTTAAATGCTTGACTGGTGGCACCATCTCTTAATATAATATAATAATAATCTTAAACGGCAACGTTCAACATCAAAAAGTCAGCTGACTATTTCGACCAATAGCAAATGGAATGCAAGTTGTGAACTAGCCGCTCATACAAAATTCATAGAACTTTGTGTACATTCATGTAGAGAGCGTATAGCTCGTTATTGTACAAATCGTAGCACCTAAACAGACTTCTGTATCCTTCCGACTTAGACAAAGTTTTCCTAGAAAGCGCGCCGGATGTTTTAATAATCGATATACCATAAACTTTAAAACGTAGGGTCCTTTGAAAAACTTGGTTTAAAATCACCTAGAAAGCGCTTATTTAGTCTGTCAAACGTTACAGCTGTCTATAAATCCACGTGTCATAGTCGAGTTTCTATTGGTGAACAGCGATTAAAAATATTTTTGTATTTTTGATGTGTATATCTGGGCCAGGGTCAAAGTCTAAGCACAGTTCCAAAGTGTATTTTATTATTTTCAATTTGGTAGTTTGTTTTTCCCTTCAGTTTCGATTTTGATTGTATAATATTTGGACTAATAGGTACTCAAAATGTTTCGTGTAGCTAGAATTTTGCTTCAACAAGAAGTTTGTGCTAAGAATGCATCCAACAGGTAAAATATAATTTATAATTAAACATGAATTTTCTTTATTTCATTCTTCACTACTACTATGTCGGTTTAGAACGTTTTTCTACGTTGTCCGACGCCTATTCTCCACCTCCTTCGATCCTGACAGTCATCTTCCCTCAGGTTTTTTTGACTCATTGATCTTTGGATTGACTGTTGCCATTCCAGTTTAGGACGCCCTCTTTTTCTGCGCCCTATTGGTTGCCATTCTAGGACCTGCTTTGGTAATCTTTCGTCGCTCATCCGTTGTACATGGCCGTACCATATCAGTTGCCTTTTAGTGATGTCATCTGTTATGCTTCCCTCGATTCCCATTCTTTCTTTTATGATCTCATTTCTTATATGATCTCTTCTGGATATTCTCATTGATCTTCTTATTGCATCCATTTCGACACTTTCCATTTTTGCTTTGTATATTTCTGTCTCTATTTCATACAACAGCGTGCTTTTCACCATTGTTTCATATATGGTAAATTTTACATTCTTTTTTATCTCTCTGCTCCATAAAATACTGTTAAGACAACCAATAACCTTTTTTGCTTTTACTATTCTTTTTTCCAGTTCTTTACAGTCTGTTCCTGTCTCATCAAATGTGACACCCAAGTATACATACTCATTGCTTGAAGATATTCTTTGTCCATTTTCTAGTTCTAATTCACTTGATTCGTTTCCAATACATAAGTACTGTGTCTTGTCCACATTCACTGTTAACCCCCACTTTTGGTATTCTTCCGTTAACTTTCTCATCATATACTCCATGTCTTCTTTATCATTAGCTACAATTGCTTGGTCGTCAGCAAACTGTAGTGTGTATATGGTAAATCTGTCATTAAGTTGTATTCCCATGCCGTGTACTTTGCGTTTCCAGTTTTTTAGAGCTACTGCGATATATATTTTAAAAAGAGTTGGAGAGATACAACATCCCTGTCTTAAGCCTTTCGTTACCAGGAATTCTTTTGAAAGTCGATTTCCAATTTTAATTTTAGATTTTGACCCTTTGTATAGTTCTTTTATCGCTTTTATGTATGTATGATTGATATTAGTTTGTTCCAACACCGTCCATAATTTTTCTACTGGAACGGTATCATATGCTTTTTGTAGGTCCACAAAGGTAACATGAGTCTCTATATTTCTGGCGCTCCTTTTCTCAATTACTTGTTTAAGACAAAAAACATTATCACTACAAGATCTGCCTGCACAAAACCCACTTTGCTCTTCTTGCTTTCATCCTTCAACCTTTTTTTAAAATTCCCAGGTTACTTTCAATCACCCCTGTCTCATACCAAGCAGTAACAAAACCGAAAGAAATACCCAGAGCTGCACCCTCAGAAGACATGTCATTTGTCATGAACATTTTCAGAGGACAAATTGAATCGAAACAAATGTTTCCCTTTCCAATTGTAATTACTGAGGAGCAAAAAGAAACTTTGCAAATGCTTATTGATCCTGTTTCTAAATTTTTTGCTGTAAGTACTTTTTTAGAAGAAAATATTATCAAATTTTACAACAATATGTAAAAAATCTTGGTATTTTTGTGTTTTTCAACATAATTTAATAAATGTTTTTGCTCTGCAGGAAGTAAATAATCCAATGAAAAATGATGAAATGGAAGAAATCGAGGAAAAGTCTTTACAAGGGCTTTGGGATCTGGGGGCATTCACTTTACAAGTGCCTCAAGAAAGTGGTGGTCTTGGACTGACAAATACACAGTATACCAGGCTGGTGCAAATCGTTGGGGCTAGTGACCTAGGCAAGTACTAAAATTCATAAAAAATTGATATTAGTTTAAAGGTTATTTTTAAACAAAAACTTTTCATTTTAGGAGTTTCCATTACTCTTGGAGCTCATCAGTCTATTGGTTTCAAAGGTATTCTGTTGTTTGGAACACCAGAACAGAAAGCAAAATATTTTCCAAGAGTTACAACCGGTGAAATGGCCGCTTTTTGCTTGACAGAACCATCTAGCGGATCTGATGCTGCCTCTATCAAGTGAGTAAGGGACCATTCTTAAATTAAGTAACGCTAAACGGGTCGAGGTGGGGTTTTAGCCTTGTGTTACACTCAATGCTTCTTTAATGTGTTTTTTCTTGAAAATGCTTTACGAGGGAGGGTTAAATAATTCTTGGATATTTCCAACAAAATAATTGAACATCTGATGAAATATACATTTATTTAACAGATCTAGAGCTGAGTTATCACCCGACGGCAAACATTACATTCTGAATGGTTCAAAAATTTGGATCAGTAATGGTGGATTCGCTGGGATCATGACAGTGTTTGCTCAAACACCTGTTGTAGACCAAAAAACCGGAAAGACCGTTGACAAAGTTACGGCATTTATCGTAGAAAGAGCGTTTGGGGGCGTTACTAGTGGTCCTCCAGAGAAAAAGATGGGAATTAAGTGCTCTAACACAGCAGAGGTAAGGTCAGGCATGCTAAATGATTATGTGAGTTAACTTACATACTAAGCATTACATAACTTGATTAGGATATTTTAAAACTTGTTTCAATGTGAATCAACAATTTTTGCATAATATATAGATAACAAATTAGATTAGCTTGACCTCCGTATAATTGGGTGTAACCTTTTAATTATTTCTTAGATTTACTATGACAATGTAAAAATACCAGTGGAAAATGTTCTTGGAGGAGTTGGAAATGGATTTAAGGTAGCAATGAACATTTTAAACAGCGGAAGATTCGGTATGGCCGCCGCACTATCTGGTACCATGCAGTGGTGCATCAAAAAGGCTGTGGACTTCGCTACGCAAAGAAAACAGTTTGGTGCCAAACTCGAAAGCTTTGGAGGCATCCAAGAAAAAATCGCTCGCATGGCTATGTTGCAATACATTACCGAATCTATGGCCTACATGATTTCAGCAAATATGGACAGCGGATCTCAACATTATCATCTAGAAGCAGCCATTTCTAAGGTATGATTATTAGTTAAAATAAGCAAATATCCAAAATTAGTTCGCTTAGCAATTTTATTCAATACATGAGATTTACTCAGGGAAATTTACCATATGGAATAATGCACCTTAACAGATGATATTCTGATCTGATGATGATAATGAACTATTGTTTTTCCTTAGTGCTTTGCATCGGAGTCGGCATGGTACGTTTGCGATGAAGCAATTCAAATCATGGGCGGTATGGGATTCATGAAAGGAACCGAACTAGAAAGAGTCCTGAGAGACCTCAGGATATTCAGGATCTTCGAGGGCACCAACGATATTTTGAGGCTTTTTGTTGCCCTTACAGGTAGGGTTGTCAATGATTGTTTTAATGAATTAATCGATTATTGCATCAATACAGTTGTTCAAAAAAATAGATTTAATCTTTTTGATTCATTAGGTATCCAATACGCTGGTGCGCACCTCAAGGAATTGCAAAACGCATTTAAAAATCCTACAGCAAATCTAGGTCTTATATTCGAGGAGGCATCAAAAAGAGCTATCAGGAAAGTGGGTCTTGGCTCCCCTCCGGCCATGGAACATTTGGTACACAAAGATTTATCTCAACCTGCTAACGAAGTATCAAAAGTAAGTACTATCCAGCAATGTTATTAATAAAAGTCCACTTAAGAACTGTTCATTGGTGAAGTCCAAAGCTTTAAAAAAGTCCATATAATCCATAAGGTTTAAAACGTTTATAATTGTAGGCTGTGGACTCATTTGGAGAGGCTGTGGAAATGGTGCTAATGAAGTACGGTAAAAGCATAGTCAACGAACAGTTCATCTTGAACAGACTTGCGCAGTGCGCTTTTGACATTTATTCGAGCACCGTTGCCTTATCCAGAGCTACTAAAGCGTTACAGGAGAACTCCGAGACTGCGCAGCATGAGAAACTCATGGCCGAGACTTGGACTTTGGAGGTAATTTTATTCTTCCTCTAAGACGTTACTTTACACGTAGCATAAAACGCAAAAGAAAATGCGTTGGAATGAATTGTAGATTTCTCCAGGGTGAAGTCCTTGAACCATTGTTAAAGGAGAAGAAACGAAAAGTCCTGCTTACTTCACAAATATTTTATTGTCTAATCACGACGCGTTTCGGTTTTTAAAAAACCATTATCAAGTGGTCTGGTAGACAGTTAAGAACACACAAAAATAAAAAATTAAAAAACATTTAAAACAGTCTAAAACAACATACAGATTAAAAATCAGTCAAACGGACATAAACAAGTAATAAAAAAAAAATAATAATAATTTGTCAATTAATTGTATTTTATAAAAATTACGTGTTTATGTCCGTTTGACTGATTTTTAATCTGTATGTTGTTTTAGACTGTTTTAAATGTTTTTTAATTTTTTATTTTTGTGTGTTCCAGTTTTTCATTTGTTTCAAAGATGATTCTTAACTGTCTACCAGACCACTTGATAATGGTTTTTTAAAAACCGAAACGCGTCGTGATTAGACAATAAAATATTTGTGAAGTAAGCAGGACTTTTCGTTTCTTCTCCTTTAACAATGCGTTGGAATGCCTAAATCATCCCGGAATGTCGCTTGTACGTGAATTTTAGTGTATTTTTTTAGTGTGTTTCATACCTTTTTCTCGCAGGCTACATCAAGTTCAATTTAAGTGCTTTGGTCTAGACTTCCAAAGCCATCCATTATGACTTAACGTGGTTTTAGCGATGTAGTTTTGTTTTGGCAAAGAAATATCGAAAAATAATTGTCAAGCCGTAATTTGGTGGAAAATAAAACAATCGAAAATAATTTAAACGAAACGAATATAGTAGAGAATAATTAAGACGAAACGTAGTTTAGTCAATCCGTAAAAATGTCGAAACGTTAAAGGATCGAAGCTTAAAATTATCGAAACGGAGATAAGTCGGTTTACAGAATGATCGAACTGTAAAAAAAATTCATCAAAAAAACGCCGAACTGTAAAAAAGTCGAAAAATAAAAAATCAAAAACTGAAAGCAATTCAAGCGAAACGTATTTTTGTCGGTCCGTAAAATTATCGAAAATAATATAGTCGAAAATAATTTAGAAGAAGCGTAATTTGATGGATCGACAAAAGTACGTTTCGTTTAAATTATTTTCGTCTATTTTACTTTCGATTGGTTTACCAAATTATGGTTCGACAGTTCTTTTTTCAACCATTTTACGTTTCGATAAAAAAAAATTGTGGCGTTTTACAGGTATGGTTCCTGTTTGTGCTAAGTGGGTCATTTTTGTATTGTGTTCTGATACTTAGGATAATTTTCTTTTATTTCAGGCTACACAGAGGGTAGCAGCCAACTTAAAAGTGATTGGAAACGGAAGAAATCTAGATAATTTTACAAAAATGAGCGAAATTTCTAGGAATGTATGTAAAAACGAAGGAATTGTGCAGATGAATCCTTTAAAATTATAAACTGTTTTCAATTTTTTTTTAAATAAGTTTTTGTATATAGGTATCTAATGTTAATTTATTTCTAGCAAGAGTAGTGTAAGACTTATAATATATTTAGCACCTAAAATTTAGGTTTTTGACAAATATTTTTGTAAAATAAAGTTTGTAATAATAATAACATAGAGGAATATATAGGTATACCTTTCTTTATGATAATAATTAATTGTTATTACTTAACTTAAATATATTTTTTTAAATATACACATTTTTGAAAATAATCAAGGATGCCAATATTTAAACTCTTATAAAAAATTGTCACTTGGCAGAGTCGCTGTATTTCGTAAAATAAACGCAACCGCAAGGCTTAAGTTGAAACCGATGCCAAGACGTACCTGCGTTTTAAAAATATAAACAGACTTTGTCATGCAACATAAGCGTAGTCAATGGTAGGTCAGGTCACGCTTTAATGTTTTAATTTAATTTACTTACAATTTTTTTCTAAAAACACCCATATTTTCGCCATCCATAAATCCATAGACTTTTTTTATTTTCACTCAAAACTACGTATAGTTTTTGCAAAGTCACCTGAAATGCTCCTAATACGAGGTTCTATCGATTTCATGAAATTTTGCTTCAATCTGCCCTTCAAAAGTTATCCAAATTCATATAAAATCTTCCTGCTATAATTTCAACCCTACCGACAGAGAAAAGGCGCGGCTCTTTGCGGTCCGAGCACAAAGTATTTGTTTTCTGGCCGACCCAGCACAGGTTTTCGGGACCCCTTTAGTCGGCAGTATGCAGAGTTAGAAAATAAATCAGTGTCGTTTCTGTAGGTGTAGGAATAGAAAGTTTTATTATTTATTTTTATTTCTTTAGTTTACGCCATAATTAAATGAAATAATTTTCATGAGTATACATATCTATCGCCGCCCATGTCACCTTCTTTAAAGGATATGCCGATGGTCGGCTTTAACCTTTGTTCAACTGACTTTGCAAAAACTATACCATATTTTGTGTTGGTGTCTGTCGGTCTGTCTGTTTGGGACAAGATGACTAAAAAACCGAAATTGACACAAAAATTTTGCGGTATCCGTGGATTAGGCCATTCAATTTTGGTGGGGGGGTGGAGGCTGCAAGTGGGTTGTAGGACTAGGAGGGGCTTCAAATATTTGAAAAAATCATAATTCGAAAACCATAGCAGCTAGAAAAACGAGGTTTTTAAGGTTAGATTAGGAGTTATATTTTAAACAATAGTTATTATAACGTCAAAGCTTCTCAGAGCCAAATTTTTTGAGATATAATTTTTTTAAAATCATATATCTTATAAACTAAAGCAGCTAGCGAAACGTGGTTTTTAAATTTAGATTCAAAACTACATTTTCAACAAAATATCTTATATCGTCAAAGTTTGCCAGTCACAATTGTAACACCACTAAACAAAACAAACTATAATGATTTTTTTATCTTAATGTAGTTAACTTTAATATAGCAGCACACAAGTAATATTTTCACCAGAACTCTAATTTTCTAAATCTACCCCCACCCTTTTTTTCGGCTTGTGTCCGGTGGATTTTTTCATTTTTAAATGGGACCATCTAGAGCCAAAACCCAACCTAGGTACCAAATTTCATTAAAATCGGGCAAGTAGTTTTTAAGTTATGCGCGTTGGTTGGACAAACAGACAAAAAAGTTTCAAAATCATCAGAAACGCAAAGATATATAAATATACTTTGCCAATATATGCGCACCTAAGCACACACTAGGTACTATACTTACAGTGTACGTGTGAGCTAATATAACTAAAAACTGAAATATATTTTATTCAATTCCAGACTCAATTACCTTTCGTTTGATACCACACAAGCCATGTTGACTTAAACTCTAATTTCTAAAATCTGTCCCCACCATTTTTTTTTTAACTAAAATTTATTTTGTTTAACTCCATACTCAATTACCTTTCGTTTGATATCACACACGCCGTCTTTTCACGTAAACTCTCATTTTTAAAATATACCCCCCCCCCTTTTATTTGGCTTGTGTTCGGTGGATTTTGTTCATTTTTAATTGGGACCATCTCGACCCAAGGGTTGTTCGTTACAGACAGACAGACGGCGCGACAAAAAAGTTTCAAAATCATCTGAAACGCAAAGATATATAAATATTTTTGAAATCGGAGCAACTTTTCTCGCAAAAATTAGAATCACTATAGCTAACACTACTATAGTATAGTAGTAGTGTGAGCTAAAATTTGAAATCGGAGCAACTTTTTTTTCTAATTTTTGACATGATCACCATAGCTGACACTACTACTACTAGTATATGTGTGAGCTAAAAATATTACATATGTCTTAAAATCGACAGCAGCTAGGGTAACATAGTTTTCACAAGTTGATTACAAATTTAATTTTTAACAGGAATTAAGCTCACTCAACACCCAGACTTGGTCTTATGTACCGGGTGGGCCAAAAAAAACCGAACAATTTTTTTTTCATTATAACTTTATTATCGATTTTAATTGGACAAACTGCACTTGACAGAGAATTAATCAGAATTTTGACTAAATATATTCTTTTGTCCGCCATCCCAAAACCCAAGATGGCGGACGAAATTAAATTGTTCCTTTCAAAGATGCTCGTTTATTCTTGTGTTGCGACTATGTTTTAATTAGTTTTTTAAATCAGTAAAAAAGCTGCCACGTCCAACTAGGTACGAATCAACAAAATTGGTTCGGTAGTTCTAAAAAAACTATTTTTGTTTCCACCATTGTTTTGAATATTATACGATTGCCTTGCCAATCATGTCTCCATTTATTTTCTTATAAACTCATTACTACTGAACCAATTTTGAGAAAATAAAAAACATCCTGGTAAGAATGGTTAAGATGGAGGACAGACTCATACTTGATTCTTTAAAATGGCGTGTTTATTCTTATTTTCTGAAAATATTTTAGGTTTTTTTTTTTAATTTATAGAAAAGCACTAATTTTCCTCCACATAACGAGGTACAAAATCTATTTTTGTTTCATCCATTATTTCACAGATTATATAGATTACATTGCCAATCCTGTCTGCAGTAATTTCCTTATAAATTCGTTATTACTAAACCAATTTTCAAGTATGATTCTGTCCATCATCTTAAATATTAAGATGGCGTTAAACTTTGATTATGATCTTCAAAAAGAAATCAATTCTTACCAGGATGTTTTTTAGTTCATTAAAATCGGTTCAGTAGTAATGAATTTATAAGGCAATCGTATTATATGCAAAACAATGGTTGAAAAAAAAAATATATTTTTTAAAACCACTAAACCGATTTTGCTGACTTGTACCTTGCTGTGCGTGAAAAGAATGCAGCTTTTATACTAATTAAAAAAAAAACAATTAAAACGTGCTCGCACCACAAGAATAAACGGGCATCTTTGAAGGGTACATTATAATTTCGTCCGCCATCTTGGATTCTTAGATGACGGACAAAAAATATATTAAGTCAAAACTCTAATTAATTCTCTGTCGAGTGCAGTTTGTCCCATTAAAATCGATGGTATAGTTCAAAAGTTATAATGAAAAAAAAATGGTCCGGTTTTTTTTGGCCCATTCTGTATGGTACGTGTCTATTATTAAAAATATATTAAGTCAAAACTCTGATAAATTCCCTGCAAAGTGCAGTTCCTTCCAATTAAAATCGATTGTCTAGTTCAAAAGATATAATTTAAAAAAATTGTCCGGTTTTTTTTGGCCCATTCTGTATGGTACGTGTCTATTGGCGCCAATTTACTTTTTTTTGGTTGTCGCTTATTCTACTATCTACTAAACGTTTCATGGCTACGCCACTGCATGGTATGCAAACAGGTGAAGCCCAATGCAATTTTTTTAATTTTAAACAAGGAAATTTTGTTCGATTTGGCAACATACCATGAGATTATGTCGGGAAACATGGGATAAGTGCATTTATATCGGATTCACGACAAAGTGACAACAACAAAAACTGACTGAACCAAAGCAAAAATCCTTTATCTATGACCGAACCGAACCGAATCGACCCAATTCTATATCAACATTTATTTTGATTTTTTGGACACCCTGAAGTTTATATTTTAATTCTTTCTGGTTGGCTTAATTTCTCATATTATTAGACAAGAAAGAAAAAAAAAAGAAGCATTTGGAACATTAGGAATAATTTATGCTATATTAAGCTATTGGAATTTTAGGATTTGTAGTTTGAGCCCATCATATATTTACTGTGGGAATAGATGTAGAACAACAGTGGAACAAAATAAATTAAAAGGTTCGGTTCGGTTCTGTTCGGTTTAAACGCATTCAATCTAAGTTATTGATTCTCCAAAAGTTGTCGATGTTTCTGGAGACATTTCCTTGGATATTCCCACGACTTTTCTGAAACCGTGAAATTTGTTTTTGTTGTGACAGTCACAGCTGATGCAGAAAAACCGTAATACTAAACCGCGAACAATGTAGTTAGTTCATCTGAAGTGTAAAAAATTTTAATCCCAGTGAATTCGAATTGCGAGCTTGTGATAATTAATAGTGATTTTAGAATAGGATTAACACATAAATAACATAATGAAACACGCAATTTTATCCCTAATAAGTCTTTTGACGACAGTGAAAATCCTGGAAGCAGCCCCTTCGGATATCCAACTGGATGCCAAGGCCCAAACCAACCATAGAATAGATAGTTTAAATTTACTATCCTACACTTTATTGTTGATATTAACCGTACTTACCATTTGGCTGTTTAAACATAGGAGGGTCAGTTTCTTACATGAGACAGGGTTGGCAGTAATTTATGGTAAGAAAAAAAAAGTCTGAAACGGAAAATTCCGTCCTTCAGATAGGAACATTACTAATGCTTGTATGACGGTTAGCGGCAAATTTAAAATATTTTTTTTAAATAAAGACTTTTCTCTTATGAGTGGGTAAAGTAAAAATACTTGGGAAAAGGATCCCTTTAAAAATGTACTTTTTTTTTAATTTTCATTATATCAGTGCAAATACCTTTTGAAAGGAAAAAAAATAATTACTGCATGAAAAATACAGGAAATAAAAGAAAACATAGCGCGGCCATCAGAAAAAAGAAGTTAGACTCGATCCGAATTATAAGGGTGAAATTACTTGAACTTTTAGGGGTGGATAATGATTATTCACGGTTTTTAGCGAAACTAGACCTCCTATTGAAAAAGTTGAAAAACTAGGTAATAAAAAGATCTAAAAGTTTTGCATAAACTATTTTGTTTACACAAACCCAAAATTTTTTCAGGAAAACATTTTTTATTATCAGCGACATTTTTTTTGTTTTTCATACCTCGTAATTATTTTAAATCAAAATATTTATTTTTACATTTTATTTTAATTTTAAATGTGACGTGACGTGTCATATAAAAATAAACTTTTGACGAAAAAAACTAATACTTTTTAAAACAAAAAGTGATTCCAAAAAATTGCGACATATTAAGGACATGAAAAGGCAAGATTTTACCAAATTTTGTAAAAAACAAAATTGAGGGAGATTAAAATAAAAAAAAATAAAAAAATTGGTTTTCGGTTTTTTTTTTTCAAAAAATTGTAGCTTAAGTACCAAAATGGTTCATCTTTTAATATTTCTTCCTTCTCTTAAAATAAAATTTAAACGAAGCGTAGTTTAGTCGATCCGTAAAAATCTCGAAGTAAATATAGTCGAAAATAATTTAAATGAACCGTAGTTTTGTCGATCCGTAAAAATGTCGAAAATAATAGTCGAAAATATTTTAAATTAACCGTAATTTTGTCGATCAGTAAAAATGTCGAAAATAATATAGTCGAAACGCAAACTCGTCGATTTTATATCGCACCTGCATGAAAGGCTTCACGTTGCCAAGTGTACTATGACATTATATCTAGCTATCTATCTATTTAGCCTTCTTCGATCCATCTTTTGATATAGGTCTCCCCCTATATCTCCCACTCTTCTCTGTCTGTCGCCGTGTTCATCCATCTAGCTCCCGCGTTTACTTCCCCAAGGTCTCCAGTTTAGAATACATTTGATCCATCGATCGTCTTTCTGTCTGATATTATGACTGGCAAATTTCTATTTTAATTTTGCTACTTCTCCTCTGACATCTCTTCTAAGATTATATAGTAGAACTTAATGGTAAAAATCCCAGAAGACCGAGTGATCGCTCTTGTTGGGTAAAAATGTAAACCAATTAGGAATTGCCCTAACAAAATAAAGTGATCTCCAACTTCGTAAATTATGACTCCCTGTCGTCCTTTTGGACGGTCTAAATTGGTGATAAGCTAACCTTGTTCCTCTGATCGCAAACGTATCCTAGCCTGCCTTATGCCTATAAAGTCAGTATTGTAAACCTAACTAAATTGCCACAAAAAAAACGACTTTCTTAAGTTAACTAATGAATTGTCCCTTTATACTTTATACGCACCTTCATTTTCGACTTTTCTACGGTTCGACCTTTCTGCATTTCGACATAACTACGATTGGCTGCTTCTACGTTTTGATATATTATTTTCGACATTTTGACGGATCGACAAAATACGCTTTTTTATTTTAAAATATTTTATTTTCGACAAAATTTCGGTCGAACATTTTTTTTTCGACTATTCTACGTTTCGACAAAACTTTTTTTGATTTTTTTGTGGGTCGCCCCAAAAATTAATTTTGTTTTTAGGTCTAATTGTCGGTGCGATAATCAGATATTCGGGCAGTTCATCCCAGGTACTTAATTTGGTGGTACAAGTCAACCAGACAAGTTACAATGCAAGTTTTCCCCCAGACACTGTGTCCCTTCATTTCAACAAAACTGGGATGAATGGCCAAAGTATTTTCCAATACGTTTTTCGGACGCAAATAGATGACGAAAAAGAAAATATGATTGACCAAAAAGCTACCTTTGACCCTGAGATTTTTTTCAACATTATTTTGCCGCCTATCATTTTCCATGCAGGATATTCCTTAAAAAGAGTAAGTAAATAATAATTAAACAAAATTAAAATAAAAAAATATACTTATATTGCTTAGCTGAAGATCACAACCTTCCAGTGGCGCACCCAGGAATACGTCTTTGAGGGGGCCCGCTTGTTTTTTAAAAAATTCTTAGGGTTGGGGGCCCCTGCCCCCTGGATACGTCCTATTGAAATAAAATAAAAATTTTATTTTCCTGGAGCTCATGACCCTAGAAATATTTAATTTTATTTATTTGTACATTTTTCTGAAAAGTTTGCAATTTATCGTAAAATTAGTTTTACTATCAAGAAGTTGCTTATGTATTTTTCATGACTAAAACCTTGAATATTTTTTTAAAATTTTATGATAAAAATATGTGTGTTCATTAACTTAAATAGTGTTTCTTGGAAAATATATAACAAATATATTTATAAGGCACGTTTTGTCCACTATTATTGTTGTGCGATCAAATCTGAATTAGTTTTCTTCTCAAAATAGCCATCTTCTAGAAAAAAACTACATTATTTCATACATACAGTTTTAAAGAAAAAAAATTATGAAAATACATGTTATTTTCTGGCTCGAACTTTTTTAAATTATATGACTTTTCTTAAGAAATTAGCAGTTTAGAAAATTTTTAAACGCGAAAGGGCAAGAAAAATTCGATTGGGTAAAAAATCAGCCGAACTCGCAACAATTATGTTGATGATTGATGATGATTCATATGTGAATGGGCCTTGCAGCCCTTCCACTGCGACCACCAGTAGATCTATTGTGACTCATTCTTGAGACCAATTATGTTACCATATGAGGAAAATTATATATAACCTTTCTTTTTCCGATCCGACTGAAAAACAACAGGCTTCTTGACAACACATGGGTCATTTTGGCAAAATTTCAAGTTTATATGATAATTTTCTAAATACTTAAGCGGTTTTCCCATTTTTTCCTACTTACAATTATCAGATTTTTCCCTACATCGATATTTTTGGTCCCACTTCTGGTCTTAATAATTGTGCAAAGTTTAATCTTTCTATTTAGAGGCGTTTACAAGTAATCGTAAAAAGAAGTGAGCGCGATATAAGAGGGAGAAAGAAAAATTTCCGGCCGCCATCTTGGATTTTTAATTGCTTTAAAGTGCTCTCAAATGTATTTATTTTAATAAATTTTGATTTTAGAAATATTTCTTTCGCAACTTGGGCGCCATTTTAACGTTCGCTATAATAGGAACAACTGTTTCGTCCTTCGTTGTTGGAGGGCTGATGTATGGATGTGTACAATTGATGCCAGCAAGACTCGCAACTAGCTTTACTTTTTTGGACATCCTATATTTCGGAGCT
Organism: Aspidapion aeneum; assembly: GCA_963576565.1. NCBI lineage: Eukaryota > Metazoa > Arthropoda > Insecta > Coleoptera > Brentidae > Aspidapion > Aspidapion aeneum. Next base: position 13,288,848 of record OY755048.1, on the reverse strand, counting down.
CTGATCAGTGCGACTGACCCCTTGACAATATTGGCGATTTTTAACGAACTCAACGTCGATGTTAACTTGTACGCGCTGATTTTTGGAGAAAGCGTACTTAATGACGCTGTAGCTATAGTCCTCAGCGGGTAAGTAGACAAAGTAGACGTTAAAATTAATTTTTTACTATAAATTTGAACCATGCTATAGCTTTAAACATAGACCTGCGCAAGAGAGGGGTGGAAGCACGGACCCCTAACATATACTCACGAGTACCTATGTCGTCGTCGTAGTGTAGTGGCACTAGGTTGTTTGTGATTGTTTAAAAATTCTTTAACTTTGCTCTAATTTTGCGAACCTGGGAGTTTGATCCTGATTGGATGGAAAGTCCCAGTATAAAAAAAAGAGTACCTATCTTAACAACTCGCAATCAAATTGGTTTTCGATTTTTTAGTTTTAGTTTCGACTTTTCAAACTCGTGCAAACTTTGTCTGTGCCAACCCTCCTAATCCAAAATGCTAAGCACGCTCCCCAAGTAACATTTTCAATTAGGTATCTAAGGTGTTATAAATTTGGTTTCCAGTTCCAACAAGGGTGTTTAGATTTTAAAACAAGTTTTCCTGGTTTTATAAAATACCTGAAAGTTACGGTAAGTTATATAAACCTAATTGGAGGAACCTGGGGAAACAAAAGTTATATTAACTTACAAAAAGTGGTTTTATAAATGAGGTGTAATATAACCGAAAGAACAGGATACCTTTAGCTGTATTAAATCACCAGAGTACGTTTTTATAAGGGGCTCCTTAAGTTTTTAATATTTATAAGAGTGTCATTATAAACACACAACACCAAACTCAAAGAAAATGTTTGCTGTCACTTGCTCAGCTGTTCTTCTTTTGTTTGCAGGGTGGTGGGACTTTTGGCCAACACTTATAGGGGTTATCTTAGAGAGTTTTGGTAAACAAGTTTTTTAAAAAACCATGTTACTCTAAAAAAACATAAACGCAAAAATGGCGAGTCAAATTCATTAAAGCATATTTAAAGAGCTATAGTCGGTGATGTCGGGTGGATGCACATTGGAGGCCAATAAGAACAACCCCTCTCAACGTGCGCCATTCGCGAAATCCTCGAAAATATAGTGGTTCCTTACAAATTTATCACAGTCAAGCGTGTAAATTAGGTTAGAACTATGAAAAATATTCACAATTTGGATGTTTTAGAATAAATAAAACTGTTGTTATACAATTACGTTTTAGAAAAAATGGTGATATGTAATTAGCAGTCACTTGTTTTTTTAACGTGGGAAAAATATGAGTAAATGTAGTTAATTTCCATGGCGCGCGAGTTTTTTGAGCCTAGAACCCATAAATTTCACAGTAAAAAATGAGGCCGCAGGTATTTTTAGGGCATACCACGGGATTGCAAAGACTATTTTATTGTGATAAAGCATTAATTCTATTGTATATATCTAGCTAGGACTTGTGTACCTCAGAATTCTTTTAATTTCACAAACGTTTTTGTAGTTAGTAGTATGGAAAAACAAGATTACCAGAATACCTTATTTGGTTTTATAAGAGTTGCGCCAACATTCTTATTCCTCTTATATGACTCAGTAAGGTTATTTAAGGTATTTAAGGGTTATATAAGAGTCCTGGCGTTCCCCTAGACGTCTCCATGGCGGCCTTAGCGTCAACGAACGTGACAGTTATAAAAAAAACAAATTCTTTATATTTTTTTAAAGTTTAGAAATTTTTTTAAGTTTAGATTTAGGGCCTTGTTCATTCTAGACCAATGATTATTGCAAATTTAGCACTCCCACATTTTTAACAAAACATAAATTAAATCTTCAATTGCTTATTAAGTTTCAAATTATTTTTCAATGGTATTTTTCCCATTACAAATACAATTAATTCTACAAATAGCTTATTTGCAATATGCAGTCTGTCGGATCTTCTCAACCAAAAATACTCTGCCAATTTACGGGCACCTAATCTCACACGCATTAAGTAATGCGTGCTCACACGCATTAAGTAATGCGTGTTGGTCGTTACAGACGCACACAGACAGACGGACATACAGACAGACAGACGTAAAAACAGTCAGACGGCACGACAAAAAAGTTTCAATAAATCATCTGAAACGCAAAGATATATAATTATTTTTGAAATTGGCGCCAGCAGACATGTACAGCCATCCATAAGACCTACTCGTTCTGGGTGAGAAATTTGTGAAAACTACGTTACCCTAAATGTGGTCGTTTTTGAGATATAAACGATTTTCTTTACTCAAAAATTGGAACTTTGACGCTCTAAAAAAATTGATGGAAATGTAGGTAATTCTCAATCTAAATTTGAAAACCGCGTTTCGCTAGCTGTTCTGGTTAATATGTTTTTTTAACAATTTTTTACATCTCAAAAACTGCGACTCTTATAAACTCTTAACTCAAGTTATGACAAACTTTGCGGAAAATATACTTCTGAATCAATCTTCGAAAACCCAGTTTTACTAGCTACTGTTGTTGTCGAGACTGATGCCATCAGAAAATTTGGTATTTAGGCTTTTTTTTAACAAACAACTTAGTTTGAGTGAAAAAAATAGATTTTTTGACGATCCCAACAGCCTTCCATACATACGGTATGGATGGTTAAAAATAAAAATATATTTTTTTTTAATTTAGGCGAAAAGGCACACATAATCTTATTGTTTTTTTAGGTCTATACAACACTACGGAAAAAGATACACTCAGGGCACTGGTGGTTTCGAAATAAAAGCGTTCTTCCAAGCAGTTGGAGATTTTTGTGGAATATTTATGCTGTCATTGCTGATTGGAGCAGCGATGGGTTGTATTACTGCCCTGATGACGAAATATACGAGAGTTAGAGATTTTCCGCTTTTAGAGACAGCTCTATTTGTTCTGATGTCGTATAGCACGTTTCTGATTGCAGAAGCATCAGATTTGACAGGTAAAGTTTAAAAAATTAAGAGCTCAGTCAAAATTTAAAAGACGTAAAAAATGTAAATTGCAAATACATCAAATTTAAAAAAAAATTGTAGGTACACTCGCTCACTTTTTTGCTATCCTCTTATTTTTCCAATATTTGTAGAATGTAAAAAAAACAGTACGTTGTTTAGCATCATCGCATGGTTTAAAACAAGCATTATATAAAGCCCGCTGAAATTCCGGGGCTTTCCAGGCGTGTTAAGTTAATTTTAAGATGACAGTAAAAATTCTTGGATTGAATGAATTTATACTTAAACCAACTATTTAATACTTTGTAAATTTTTTATCAACAATACAAAATAATTACTATAAAATTCAAAAATAGATTCCTCAATTACATATACCATTAGGGTAATAGCTATACTGACCATGAAGATTCTGCTTAGAGAGGGAAAAACTAATTTAGCAGGTGTTTAGATAAAAATAGAAACATAAGGGTGTACCCCGATCTCAGAATAACCCGCCGGCCCATGAACTAAAAGTTAAAGAAGAGAGGGAACACCAGAGGAGAAATTATAAGCAGGTAGACAAGAGCTGACTAGAAATATTAGGGGAGATCCAACGAGGTCGCGTTACGCGATCGAGATTGTATTTTCTTTTAAATCTGCGAAGCGAGAAGGAGGTAAGAATTGCGTTTTTATAAACCTTGCTAGTTTCTTTCTCGGGCATTATGCCGGCGTTAAAATTGACCTACGAAGAAAAGGTTTAATTGTTAAAATGGTATTTTGCAGGAAACTCCGCTCGGGATGTAATAAATTTGTCTATTGCTAAGTATGAGGACCGTGTATTCCTTGCAAAACTACCATTTTGATAAATTTGTGTGCGTTAATCTGCAGATAATGTAGCGACAATGTAGAGGTGGATGAGGGTCAACAGCGAGAAACTGCCGTTTGTGCTGCGCCTGAAGTACTCCCTTCTTGTTCAAGTTTAGCCATTGCTAAAGAGATACCTGATGATATTCCTTCCTGAACCATTCGGAACATTTTAAAAAGACATGGATACAAAGCCTACAAGATAAAAAAATCTCAGGAACTGTTTCCTGAGGACAATGTTTTAAGGATGGAAATTTGTGAAAAAATTATGGATCGTGCAAATCAAGTAAAAAAATTGTCAGATATTGAATCGGCTATGCCGTGAAAATAGCAGTGAAAAATCAATTTTATTCGTAGTATATGGCAGGCTGACAATAATAAACGAAAAATTGGTACATTTCTCTTCAAAAACATCCGAGAATCTGAATCATAGACCACACCTAAACTAGGCAATTAAATATCTTTATCCCTACCAAAAACAATGCAATAAAATTCATTCGACGCGGCTTATGTATGAGAGAGAAACACCTGCTAATTAGTTTTTCTCTTTCAAGCAGAATCTTCGTGGTCACTATAGCTTTTACTCTAATGGTATACGCTTGGCTCTGCTGTGCCACAATTTAGCTAGTCATAGACGAATTTAAGTCGAAAAGATCAAAAATTGATTAATATTAACTACGTATTTAATTTAAATACATTTCATCAGTGGCGGCTGGTGACGTTATAAATTGAGGGGGGGCAGAAATTTATATGGCATGGAAAACGAGATAAAAAAAGTTACCTAAACAATTTTATTTTAGCATTTTACAAAAAGATGCTACTTGGTGTAGTTTTTAGTTTATTTGTTTATAGATAAAGTCAATTCGCCCTTCTTTTACATGCAAAAAGTGCATGGATTAGCACCAGTTTCAGACTCATTATGGCCCCGTAGAGCAACCTCAAAAATCCCACAGAATTTTAAACAGCCTATTAATCTACTAAGTATATGTCTATTTTTTGCCACACTTTCATTATGTTCGGTACTGTTTTGCCTATAGGCACTATTCAATTGGCACCTAATATCAGTCTTGCCTAGCATGGAAAATTCTATGTGGTTATTTAAATAAGTAGCACTTACTTTGAGTCTTTAACTTTTCACTAAAGTGCTTGATATCACACATTCCTTTTTCCACCCATGCAGGATCACTTCGTGGATTGTATAAGACAAATAGAGCAAAAAAACATTTCGTTTTTCACAGCCGCACAACCAGTTTTCAGCATCATATAATTTTTTATTACTTGCACTAAAACTTTGGTTAATTTTTAGGATTTTTAGGTCCGGTCTATGTGGCCCCAAAGATTTTATTTGTAATCGAAGTTCATATGTCAACGTATTTAAATTTGCCCAGTTAATTATATAATCGACGGTATTTATTTCCATTTTATAAACAAACGATAACAAAAATAAACAATGACACGCGACCGGCAATGCTTTTTACTATTGACAAACCCCAAATCAAAAGAAACTCATACGTCTTCACTAAGGATAGAAGCGGCAACGTGTAGGAGGACAACGGACGTTTCCGCACGATGATGATGGCCGACTTCAACTAAAACAAACATTCCTCCTGTCCCCGCTCGAGAACATCCACCCATACCCCGCTGAAAAACGGTTGAAAATAAAACATTGCCCCGCGCGGCGCTGCCGGCTTGTAATTATTTACGCAAAAAAAGTTCACCCAATTAATCGCTTGTTGTTAACCACAGATAATAAAAAGAACTAGACAATCATTAAGTAAGGGAAGATTTAACTTTATTTAAATAAATCAATTAAAAATGCTGTTTGTTGTCTAGTTTTGGGAGGGCACAGCCCCGTTGCCCTCCCTGTAGCAGCAGCCACTGCATTTCATTCAAATATTTATTGGGCAAACATGTGGTGTAATAACATCAAATATACCAAAATCGTTAGTTCAAGTCAATCGTGATTAGCTTAATTATACAGACACTATATATTTCCATTTTTTAGATGGGCTTTCTTATTTTTAGGTGTTGTCTCCGTGCTATTTTGCGGAATATGTCAAGCTCACTACACCTACAATAACCTTTCGGATGACTCAAGACTGAAAACCAAACAGATTTTTGAGTTACTCAACTTCTTGGCCGAGAATTTTATATTTTGTTACATCGGAGTGTCGATGTTCACCTTTCCTAAACATCATTTTGATCCTTGGTTCATCACGGCAGGATTTGTATCCTTTTTAAAATATATCGAGAACGAGTTTTGTTTTAAATATATTACACAACGCAAAAAAATTAGATATCCGTGAGACTGAGTCCGAATCTGGGGTCAAAAAAGTCCCTAGACTAGGAATTTTCAGTCAATTCATATAAAATCAACGAAAAAAAAAAAGAGGTTTGGCCGAATCTTTTAATAATTTTAGCTACATTTATTCTATAGCGATCAATGGGATGAAGAATCTCAAATTTTAAACTTCTCTGATTAGGAAGTTTTGTTAAATTAAGTTTTGAAAATCAAAACTTCCCATGCATCTTAAATATGTACTAAAGTAAATGCAGATATCTCAAGAAGAAAGACCTTTAAAATACCTTTCAAATGATGTAATTTTTACAAAAAACAATTATTTTTTTTAATTTAACTTAATTTTTAAATTTTGAATTTGTTTTTTGAAAAAATTAAATCATGTGATACCTCATTCGAAAGACACTTTAATATCTTTCAAGCCATACATCACGACCCTGGTGTAAGTAGTTCTTGAGATATCTTTAAAAAAATTAATTGAACAGAAAATACTGATCAGAAAATTTTTAAATTTGAATAAGATTCTTCATCCCCTTAACCGGTAAAATGAATGTACCAAAAATTATAAATTTAGAAAGATTCTGCAAAACCTCCTATTTTGTCGCTTGCAAATTATTGGCGTCAGAGACAATGACTAAATTGCCACAAATTATATTTTTATATTTGATTCAATATGGGACAATTACAAGTTATTCACTTTCACATTCATACTACATGAAGACTCAGTGGGCCGGCCCACTGAGCACGCAAGGAGGATTTAATTTTGCCTAAAACTCTTTATCGAGCCCAGGGGGTCTTGATCGTCCTAGCGCCATCTACGCGTTCAACACGGGACCACATGCTTAACGTGACCTCCGAACCACGGCCTTGTATTAATAATCAGCCTTGCCTACTTTGCTGATGCCCAATCTTTGCCCAAAACCGGCGTTTTCCCTACCTCCGGTTAATCTGTATTCACAAACGAATACACGGTAAAAAAAATTGTCTTAGATCAAAGCAAATTGCTTTGATGTAAAATAATTAGTGCTTTCCTATTCACCAAGAGAATATTTTCCTGATATTGCACAAAAAATGTCTTGCCTCTTTATTTTAATGTGAAACAGAACAGTGGCGGATCCAGGGGGGGGGGGCACTAGGGGCACTTGCCCCCCTCGAGAATTTTTTGAACATACAAAAAATGTTTTTGCTAATAAAAATTCAAAATTTTTGCCTGCGGCGCATGAAAGTCTATTGTTATTATCATCGAAATTACAACCACTGACTAATTCAATAAAATGCTGCCTAAAAAAATATATACCGTTTTTTACCAACACAGAATGTCGCCTAAAGTGCCCCCCCCCGAGAAGCACCTCTGGATCCGCCCTTGAAACAGAAATTGTTTTATTATAAATTGGAACTGAATTATTCTAAGGTACCGTTTTCTCTGGAAGCAAAATATTACTTATATGAAGACAATTTGTTTTGTTGCAAAATGTAGTGAAGACAATTTGTTTTGTTGCAAAATGTAGTATACTAAAACAAAACATTCAAAGCTGAAAAATAAAGTCTCATTTCAAGATTAAACGTTGCGTTGAACTAAAACGAAATATTTTAATTCAAAACAAATTGTTTCAGAAATTTATTCAAGAAAAGATCGTGTTTTTATTGTAGACAAATTTTTTTACCGTGTAGTAGGTCGAGTTTGTACTGGTAGGCATGTGAATCGAATCGTCCTCTCGTAAAGCGAACGCATGTTCATCTTTTTTTTTGTTGCTTGTGGGTTTGTATTATAGGACGCTAAAACTTTATAAAATACTATATATCCTTGACTAAAAAAAAATCAGATCTGCGCAGCATTGGGCCGAGCAGCGAACGTATACCCTTTGTCATTTTTGTTAAATTTAGGGAGAAAACCAAAAATCCCTATGAACTTTCAACATATGCTTTTCGCATCCGGTAAGGACATTTTTTTATGAAATCTATTTCCTATAAAACAATTACGTCAAATTAAAAAAAAAGCCATCATGACTTTTGTACCTTTTTTCGTAGGGCTACGGGGAGCAATGTCCTTTGCTCTAGCCATACGGAACACTCGGTCCGAAGCTAGACAAGCCATGTTGACAACAACATCTTTAATTGTGATAATCACCGTTATTATACAGGGTGGCGCCACTATGAACCTTCTTAGATGGTTGCAAATACCGTAAGTTATAGATGCGTGTTCCATTGGAGAAATTAGTACAGCACTGGCAGTGGCTCGGTGCTGTCAAAAATTTGCACCGGGTGCAATTTCAATGTAATACACGAAACCTCTGATTTTTTTTTGTTCCGATTTAAACCAAAGAGAATAGTTTGTAATTCGCTTTGGAATAAACGGTTAAATCACCAAATATTGTAGTATTTAAGTATGTATTTTAGCTGGCCAAATAGCCTTTAGTTGCTGCGTCCATACTTAACCCTTAATAGGGTCACCCAGAAATACAATATGCAGTTTAAATTTAAGAATAATAAGACCTATGAAATAAGAAGGTGAGGAAATGAACATAGAAGAAATGACAGGGATACAACCTTAATGAATTATATATAGGAAGAGACCGCAACGAAACTGGTCATAGCGCAGCCCTAATGGAATAAAAAAAACGAAACTGATTACATACTGACTACTGAGAAAAACATGGTCAGAGATTTAAGAGTCCTAAACAGATTTACAAAGTGATCACAGGATGATCAGGAAGAAAAATTAATAATAATAATGAACAACTTGAAATGAATAAACTTACACAAAATAAAGCTATATACAAAGACCCACATAGCACAATCACGTGTTTAACACGTAAAAAAGGCGTGAGAAAAAAAAACGTTGATTTTAAAAGCTGCTATAGGTCATTCATTAACGTTATAAAAAATAACGTTGCTAAAAACTGCGTTTTAATAACGCCATTATCAAATTAAAACACCAATGTTTTTACGTTAGTTTCAAGTGATTTTTATAAACGTTAAAATCACATTAGATTCACGCCTTTTATACACGAATTTTAAAACGCGACTTGCATGGCTTTTCTACCGAATATTTTTAACTAGCAGCAGCGCCACCTATTGTCGGGATTTTTCACTTTGACAAAATCTATCAGGCAGTGCTTTGGCCTCTAAACTCCAAAAACCTGTTAAGGAACTGATCCCTGATCCACGATCACGACGCCATGTGTTATTAACCTGATAAAGACCCAAATATTCTGTGAAAGTGTTTATTGTTAAAAAATCTTGTTTAGCTTTTAAAAAAAACATAATGTATATAGATAGATATAAAGATATTTTTTCTTGCCTTGAGCGCCATCTTTAAAATGGTCTTGAAGTGTAGTCTTAAACTAGTGAACTTTTGTAACTTCCTTTCGCGTCTTTTTTAAGTTAAAAAAATGTTATTAAAAAAACGTGACCAAAAAAGACGCAGAAAGTTAGTAGGTTTGAGAAGTCTTAATCTAGTGGCGTTTTAGAACATGTTGTGGAGGACTTTTCAAGTGTGAATTTGGTACATGAAAATAACGAGGGTAAAAAACACGTTATATACACAGCACCAGAAACTTCAGCAAAAAGTACATTTTTATAGCTTGATTTCTCCTTGTTTTTAAGTTATCTTTAATAAAATAAATATTACATGGTATGAGGTTGTTTTCAAGTAAAAAAAAACTTTGTTATTTCTGTTCACGTTAATTTAACGTTGATGTGATTCTTGTGCTATGTGGGGAAATGCTAAAAGAACAGCTAACCCAAAACTTAAGATGCGAAAATGAAAATATAGATGAAATAAATACGCTGACAAAAGCTAGATCAAATTAGGAAAAGATATTGCACAAAAAGGTAAAAAGAAATGAAATTGTATATCAGAAGAGATAAAGAAACTGATGAAAAAATGCGGAAAAAAGGCGGAACCTGTCTAAGACCGACTAGGTAGATATGAAATAATTAAAATAAAGGATAAGAACGGGATAGAAACTAACGTTAAAGATAATACTATAAATATCACACAGCTAGTCTATACAGCATTCTACCAAACAAAAAGGGAACCATCGCGAGAAACCATAAAGAAACTCCAAACATAAATAAAGAACATAAACTCAGAACTACAACCTGAAATAAGCAAAACGGAAATAAAGAGAGCATTAAAGAAAATTGAAAATAACAAATCACCCGGAAAATACGAAGTAATGGCCGAAATGCTAAAGTATGGTGGTAAAGCTGTAGTTAATACCATCCATATTCTCCTAATAATAAAATACTAAAAGAAAAAGTAATCTCAAACAACTGTAAAGAATCCGTAACCATTATTCTAAACAAGAAAGGCGATAGAGCAGACCTAAAAATATTAACAGAAAGACTAACAACAAAATTTGACGGATATCAATCAAAAGAACAAGCAGGCTGCACAAAAGGTTTTAGTACAGTTGACCACCTATTAATCATGAAAACACTAAAATAATGCGTTTATAGAGCACTGGGCAGTAAAAGCATTTTTAATTAATAGCCGAATAGATCACAGAAACACATACTTAATAGCCAATATATATAGCGAACCAACATCAATCAAAACCCACGAAGGAACCAAGGCAACTCGCATAAGAAGTGGTGTCATCCAGGGTGACACAATATCCCCTAAACTATTTAATCAGGCTGTCACACCCTAGAAGATGTTTTTAAAAATTTAGATTGGGGAGAAATACGCTTCACAGTAAGCCGACAATATTTGAACCACCTAAGATATGCAAACCATATCGCCTTAATACATGTGTATGAAATCTTGTACGGGTGAAAGGAGTACTCCCTCAAAATCGGGTGAGAGTCAAACTGCGCATGTGATCTTACTTGTTTTCCGCATGTCTATTGGTCCTGACGTGGGTAGAGGCTCATTCTCACTCTCACCCGTTTCAAGAATTCATACACAGATACAAGTTTAATTATGAGGTTAGGTTGAAATCTTCCTTGAAATGGTGTCAAATTGTTTGCTATTTAGAAGTGTAGAAAGGTTTTAAAAATCTCTTTTAATTCTATCACTTGTTTCGGTGCGGAACTGAATTTAAAAGTTCCTCAATGAAATATGAAAATGGAAAAAGTGCATATCAATGGAATGGAACCACTTAAGCCTAGTTTTCACCTATGCGTGCCCACCCTGCTTCAAAAAACGCATCACGTGACGAGACATGGATTTGCACCGGTTTTAAATGCAGTCATCTGATTTTTTGAATCAGTGTGGGCACGCATAGGTGGAAACCGGGTATTAACCAGTGGTGCACTAATGTTGCACTCACATTCACAATGAAATACGCTATTAGCAAAGTGTGCTGACCTGACCAGAGAAATTAGTAGGTTAATTTGTAAATTGAAGTTAAAACTTACCAATAGGCTTCAGTTAGCTGCAACGGTCGAACTCATTCTCCCTCCCCTCATTATTTCACGAATTCTCGAGTACCTATAAAAAGATATTAAAGTTTGAATCTAATCTAATCTAATATTTTTAATTCAGACTTGGCGTAGATGAAGAAACCGAAGCCTTGTCCCAAAACGGAGTACACAGCGTAAGTCTTACATATTTATTTTTAAAATTTATTTAATAAACTCACAAAAAATGCAGCAATGTTTTTTTTGCTTACTGACACCAATTTTTAACACACTTAGGTTTACAATTCAGTGGAACGCGTTTCAGGGGTATGTAAGAAATTAAATTAAAAAATATATTTGTCGTTTTTAAAAAAAATATGCATGTTCTGCTGTATAATATTTGCTTAAAAATAAGTTTTTTGGCATGATTTATATTACAGGTATCGATGTGACAGAGTGTTTAAAAGATCCTAAACCTCGCGATTAAAAAAATATTTTATTATTTATTTTATATTTTTTATTTATTTTATTTTTTTTATTTGTTTTGTATTTTTTTATTTATTTCATATTCTTTATTTATTTTATAATTTTTTATTTGTTTTATAGTTTTTTAAGATCTTAATACCTATAATAATTTTTAATGTAAAAAACATCTATTTTTTATTACAATTTTATCCAGAGATCCAGCTTTTGAGGACACAAATCTCAATTGTCAGATTAATTATTTGAACTCTCAAGCTAACTTGCACTAAGTAACTGACTGTTACCTCCGTTAATGAACGGTCTAGGACAACTGGGCGCCGCCAACCAAAATTTTTTTTTGATAAAATGTGCAGATGAAAAGCAAAATAGATATATTATTTATACAAAAACATTTTTTTGTTAAGTAAAGTTCAATCCATTAAGTCGAGTGTTGAAATTTGATAGGTGTAGTGTTTGGTAACCTGGTAACACTATAATTTAAGTTTATGGCGGATTTCTTTATTTTTAAGCCGATTTGTCTGAAACTTGAAAGTTTGCAGTGCCTGAGATCACTTAATACAGATTTATCCTCAAACTTAAAAAATTCAAAATGGCGAATATTTACTAATCGATTTGTCTCAAACTTGAAATATTACATTGCTTAAGGTCATTTAACAAATTTTTTTCCTCAAACTTAAAAAAATCAAAATGGCCGATCCAAAATAGCGGACTTTCTTATGAATGAACCGATGTGTATCAAATATAGAAATTGGCGATGTTTCAAGTCGCTGATTTTGATTTTGACTTAAACTTATAACAAAAAAAAAGTTTAGTCCGGCGCCGAGTTGGCCCGGCGACCAGTTGGCGCGGCGTCCAGTTGGCCCGGCGCCCAGTTGGAGGCGCATAGATAGCGGCGCCGAGTTGGCGGCGCCCAGTTGTCCCATTCCGGTTAATGACACACATACAGACAGCCTATTAATATTGAAATATTAATATGTTATATATTTCTTTTAAGTAACTCAGGTACACCCAAAAATTATATTTTAAACAAGCTTTTATTTTTGTTTAGGGAACTTCTCCAAGAGATGAATTTCACCCACCAAAATCAAACGAAAAAGCGCTTCTAGCAAGAGTTTGGGGTTCATTCGATACCAACTACCTCAAACCCTTGTTAACCCATTCTAGACCTACGTTGCTTGAGACGATGCCGGTTTGTTGCAACCCTCTTGCTAGGTTGCTAACCACTACCGAACAGATGACTCAGGTAGGTACCTATTTTGCAATCTTAGAAAATGTAGCTAGGTATTCGAAATTCTAGAGATACACTTATGGCGAGAAAGAATGGAAAAGTCCTTTGTATACGTTGTCAGATCTCTGTCAACCTTACAACTAGGAAGAAAGAGACAGAAACATATCTGCCAACGTAACTGAAACAGTAACGTGGAGTTCATCAATCGGGAGTAAAATAGGATAATTGGGACAAGAGAGGAGAAAAAATTATGAAATTTGGAGAACAATATAATCTTGGAAAAAAACTACTCCACAGATATGTAGTTTCGCTGCTTATATGTAGATATTGGTCGGGCTGAAGTATCTATTAAAAATAAGTATTGCCATATGGATGGTCAATCTTTGTTATTTGCAGGACTGTGCCAACAAGTTGAATTGTGACTCTGATAGTGAGTTATGTTTGGCCGAGAGTGATTTCTCAAATACTTCAAGACTTAATGCTAAAGTAAGTTACTAACCCTCCAAAGAAAATCATTCATTACTTTTCTCATTTTCACACGTTTAGACCTTGAAAGTGATTCTAAATATAATTTTTAAAAACTGGTGCAATTCCTTTTCAAATATCTTAAATTATATAGGTAGTCAGGTTAGAAATAGGCCGTAGGCATTGGCGTAGCTAGGGGGGGCAGGGGGGCCTGGCCCCCCTGAAGTCCCTCAGGCCCCCCCTAAGATATTTTAGGCCTCCCCTACCGACTACTAGTAAAAGAACATGACGCTGAAAATACATACTTTTCTATTATTATTCGGGAAATATTCAAATAAAATAGGTGCATTAAAATTTAAAATCATTCAGATAATGTTTACATTTCAGGAAAAAGCCCTTGTCTTAAACATAATTATGCATATTGAATATTTCATACATATTGGCGACATCTTGTAAAATATTATAGAAGTGTAAGTTAAATTTTTACCTTTGCCCCTCTGTTTCCGAAATCGGGTTGTAAATGTCGTAAGGTTATAAAAGACCTTTTTAAACTGTTTTTCTAAAATAAATATAATAATCTTTTTAGTTTTTTTGAGGTTAGCGTTTAGTGTCTTATGGAAATTTTCCGATTTTGGTGACAATTTCATAACCATTTTCATATTAAGTTTTCCCACGTCGTTAAATGGAATAAATTTGTCGAGCAATACCGGGAAATTTTTAATATTAATACTTTTGCTCTAAGAGCAGAAATGACCGTTTTAAAGAATTGTATTTTTCGGTTAAATCAAACTGTTGGTCATGATTCTATCAAACAACATATAGCAGAAAACACCTATCCAAACCTCTACCAACTTTTTAAAGTTGCGAGTATTCTTCCAATTTCAAGTGCAAGTCTTTCTCTGCCATGAGGAGAGTTTTTAATTGGCTTAGAACAACTATGACTCAAGAGAGACACTCAGGTTTGTCATTGTTATTCATAGAAAAAGATGTTGAGGTCGACTTAGACAGTGTGGTAGACGCTTTCAGTCAGCGACGTAGAAAACTTTCTTTGTAGAATTGCTGAATTACATACTTCCTGTGTATACATATAAATAAGTTGGTAAATGTATTATTAAATTTGTTATATTAAAATATTAGAACATTTAATGCGCGTATTTTTTTTTTATTCATTGCACACTTTGCACGACTCTTTAAAACCTATGTTTGCTTTTTGTTCAAGATAGACCGGGGCCACGGCCCCCCCTGAAAAGCAAGGCTAGCTACGCCAATGGCCGTAGGGGGTCAGCAGCCCTCAAAGTAGGACTAAAAACGTGAATTAAAATTTTCATGCGCGGCAACAACCACGCAGCACTGCATCATATGCCAAGTGCTGCGTAGGTATACTTTTGAAGGCGACGCTCACGGCCGATCGGTTGAGGACCTACTGGATGGAGAGTAACCGTTTAGGCGCATGACCATTTGGGCGCTGAATGTTTGGGCAATAGCCGTAAACATCAAGAATTAATATTGCGACGACTGTTTGGATGCCTGCCTATTCGTTTAGTCCTCGGATGCTTCGGCCATGCAATAAACCATCTGCAAACAAAAAAATTTTCTTTGACTTAAAAAATACTCTGCCAATATATGGGCCCCTAAGCTCACACTAGGTACTATAGTTATAGTGTACGTGTGAGCTAATATAACTAAAAACTGAAATATATCTTATTCAACCCCAGACTAAATTACCTTTTGTTTGATACCACACAAGCCATGTTTTGACTTAAACTCAAATTTTTGAAATCTACCCCCACCCTTAAAAAAAACAAAAACTAAAATGTATTTTGTTAAACTCCGGACTCAATTACCTTTCGTTTGATATCACACACGCCATATTTTCACTTAAACTCTAATTTTTAAAATATACCCCCACCCTTTTTTTTTAAATAAATTAAAATTTATTTTGCTTAACTGCAGACTCAATTACCTTTCGTTTAATATCACACACGCCATATTTTCACATAAACTCTAATTTTTTTAATCTACCCCCACCCTTTTATTTGGTTTGTGTTCGGTGGATTTTGTTCATTTTTAAATGGGACCATCTCGACCCAAGACCCAGCCTAGGTACCAAATTTTATTAAAATCGGCCAAGCGGTTTTTGAGTTATGCGCGTTGGTCGTTACAGACAGACATACAGACACACAGACAGACAGACAGACAGACAGACAGACAGACAGACAGACAGACAGACAGACAGACAGACAGACAGACAGACATACAGACAGACAGACAGACAGACAGACAGACAGACGGCGCAACAAAAAAGTTTCAAAATCATCTGAAACGCAAAGATATATAAAAATTTTTGAAATCGGAGCAACTTTTTTTTTCTCGAAAAAATTAGGATCACCATAGCTCACACTACTATAGTATAGTATATGTGTGAGCTAAAAATGCAAGTATATAAGTGCTGCTCTTAGTCGTGTTAATACAGCTATGTAGCTGTATCATACATCAATCGATTTGACATTTTACGAGCTATAAAAAATGTCTAACGTATCTCATATTTTTTGTCAAAAAATCTGTGTTTTTACCACGAATTTTAGCCACGAATTGAAGCTGACCTGGACGAGAGAAACAAAAAACCCTTAACCCGATTAGCCACGAAAACTGTTTGATTTTTAATTTACGGGTACGAAATTTGACATTTATTAATATTTGGCTTTAAACTCCGTTGACAGACGCGATGCCGATGTCTTGAAACGCAATCAGCGTTGATGTGACCCAACGATCCTAAACACACAGGATTGCTTATTTCCATTTAACTCTATGTTAGCGTCGCTCAAGCGAGACTAACACTGCCTGCTTACGTCACCAGCGGACCAGTTGCTTTGTTTGTATTGAGAGTTCGTGTGATTTTAAGGTTTTTTGATTTTTTTCATTAATTTGACGGTGTGGTTGACTATTTAGGAGGTAAATAAACCTTTAGAAATGTGAATTAAGTGAATTCATATAAAGAAAGCACATTCATTTATTGTTGAAATAAAAGCTTTGTGTTCCCTCTTTCAATGTAGAAATACAAATGTAATATCAAATAAATACCTTTTTGTTACTACATAATATAAGTGTATTTTATTATATCTGCAACAAAAACAATACATTATACATCTAATGATTTAAATTGATTAAACTTTTAGAAAAAATCCTACTTCTTTTCAGAGCTGTCACAAGTACATTATGAAAGTACTTCAAGAACAAGTACCAAGTACATTAAGATTTGTAAAAGTACTTGAAGTACTAAGTACATTTTCTTTTCAAATGTACTTCAAGTACCAAGTACATTATAAAAGTACTTGATTTTCCCCAAGTCTTTATTTTACAATAAAAGTATTTCAAGTACTTTAAAGATGTCAAAAAATAAGAAAAATGCCAAAAATATCACAAAAAAGTCAAAAATTTAAAAAATGTCAAAAAACTTAAAAAAATATCTAAGATGCCAAAAAATTTCAAAAAATTTAAAATTTTTTAAAAAATTGTCAAAAACCGTCAAAAATTAAAAAAAATTTCAAAGATGTAAAAAAAATGTCAAACTTGTCAAAAATGTTTACAAAATTTTCTGAAAGGTTTTATTTTTTGGAATAGTATTTGTATGTAAGTAAATATGTATTACTAAATTGCATTTATTTATTTTTTCTGAACTGATCATTTTACATACAAATGCTATAGAGGGGTAATGGCAAGTTTTATTACACAAAAAGCTGCAAAATTAACCCAGTCAGAAAGTACTATTTTTATAATAGCCCACAAAGCTGCTTAAAAACTTGTTTAAATCAAACTAAATAAATAAACATAACAAACGTATCCAAGGATTTTTTTGGGGTGTATCTAGTCAGACTAATTACATTTTCGGGTTCTTTAAACCAACCTCCATCAAACGTAGAAATTGCGTCTGCTGTAAGTCGAGTAGGTGAATCCCCCAAGAACGAGCTGCAAGTGCAATATACCTGCACAACCGTACTACCAACAAAATAATGAAGGTGCGTGCAACAGTGGCGTAGCGTGGGGGGGGGTCCGTTGCCCCGAGGGTACTGGCGCCCAATGGGTGAGAGGGCGGCAAATCTGTCGCCGACAAAAGAGAGGAAAGTAACGACATAATGACCTTTTTTTTTTTGGTCGCAAGTTTTTTGATGGGCGCCCTTTTTAGCTTTCGACCCCCGTGCAAATAATTAAGCATGTAGGCATTATTCTTTGGATAAGTGTGTACCTGATTAATTAAGATGTACCTATCAAGGTTGCTAAAATACCGGACTTCCCTGCCAAGTTGATAAAAAAACCGGACAGCTGGCAACCCTGAGGTTACCACTTGTCTTCGGTGCATTAAAGTTATATCTCACCTATATCTACATTGTACTTCAAGAATATTTTATTGTACTTTTAATGTACTTGAAGTACTTATGATGAACTTGAAGTACTTTACTTGACAAAATCAAGTACAGTTCCAAATAAATTGTTAAAAGTACTTCAAGTACCAAGTACAATTACTGGATTGCAGATGTACTTCAAGTACAGTACTTGGAGTACTTGTAAGTATTTGAAGTACAATTTTAAGTACTGTATTTGAAGTACCTGACAGCTCTGCTTCTATTCTAAAACTTTCAACTATTTGGAAAAGAAACTCCAACATATCGTCTGGTAGGAAAATTCAGCTCTCAGAGCAAACTCTTGATTTATCAAATCATTTGTTTTGAATGAATGAAATTATTAATTATATTTACTGACAGGAATAAACAATTTGTTTGCAAATAAGCAAGAAAAAAGCGGGAAAAACTCACGATTGCAATGTGTATTAAATGAAGCGCGCTGAGCAGACGTCCACTAGTGACGTAAGCAAGGCGCCGCCTACCGCTGAAAGATTCGAGCTAATAGGCAATCCTGTGTGTTTAGGATCGTTGGATGTGACCAACTGACTGTCAATTGATACTTTCATCGATCGATGATATAGCAGTTTTACTCGCCTGCTGCTGTATTAGTTTTTCTCCCACTTCGGTAGATGGCGCTTCTTGTGGGGTGTATGATTTTGTTTTCTCACTAGAAATGTAAGGTGAGAGACAAAACCATATACTTAATTTAGCAAGGGTGTCACATAGACCAAGCACTGTTCTGAGGAGTCCCATAAGGACGAAACAGTTAACTGTCAACACTTATTAGGTATCCATTAGATCTTGGACCCCCGTGAGGTTAAGCTTTCGAGCTATCCACGGAAAAATACGAGAGAAACAAAAAAACCCTTATTTTTATCCGACTAGCCACAAAAACTTGTTTGATTTATATATTATGTTGAAGACAGTTTCATTCTCTACAAGATTGGTCCACACAAGTTTTTTTGAAAAAATTGTTTAATAAAAAAAATTACTTTACTTTTAAGAAAGTACCCTTAATTTGACACCTTGTAGGGGTATTATTTGTGTGACGATATAGATGAGCGATACACCAAATTAAAGTTCTAGGCCTGTACTTTTAACGAGCCTACTAAATTTTATCAGCATCTATCTCTCAAGGGTATGTTTTGCCAAAATTAAACAATCACGATTTTAGTCGTAATTAGGAGGTTCCTGACCCCCCTATAGGGTTTATGTTCGAAAATGCTGAAAAATAGTGGATTAAAAAAGCCAAAGTGAAACTAACCCGTTTTAATTTTTTGAAAAAACACACCCTACCCCCTTGGAGGGGGTGCAGAGTGGTTCTGTACGATTTTTTCTGAAAATTTCGATGTATCACACGATATTGTATCACAAATAGGCAAGCAACAAATCATTTGAGAACTAATTTATTTTGTTTTTTTTGCAGCAAATTAATGCCATCAGTGGACACCAAGTCTAGTATATTCAAGAACCACAAATAAACAACCTATCTAGTCAGGAAGAATGTTTGTTGCTTAGTTTTTCCAAATATTCTTACTATACTCAATACAAAGTAAAAGGTATAACATTTTTGAAAACAAGATTTTTTTAACATATATGATAGATAATACCTATATTAAGTTATTAGTGGTACAGTTAGAGGATTTTAAAATTGCCGCGCTAGAAAATAAAAAAGATCCTTATTTGAAATGAGGAAAACCAGTTTGAACCAAACCAAAAAAATAGTAAACCTTACCGTTATACAAACGTATTTTTTGAAAAAATCTATGTTCTGATATTTTTAAATGATAAATTTAAAAATAAAATACTCCGGCCATTTAAAAAATCCTTGACTGTACCTATGTATCGTGAAAAATGCCATCGCTTCCCAACCACGGAATAATCAGTGCTAAAGTATTGCATTTTTATTGAAGATTTTTGTAAACACACAACACAATATATATAAATATATATTTTTTTTTAATCGAAATCAGTGCTAGGTGTGTACTATATATATTACTAACAAATTTTTATTGTATATTTTGAGCAATTGGCATCATAGATTTATAAGATGTCATGTGATATATTTTGAGTAGGAAAGACACCGAAAAAGTTACCTATATTTTCAGTTTTAAAGGGTTGTACAACCAATATTATAAAAAAATCTATAAAAAACTTAATCAGATTATACGTATAATTTCATATTTCATATAATTATTCAAAACACATACTTAATTATACATACTATGCATAAAATATTAAAATATCTACATATTTTTTGGCAAAGCTTCTAGAAAATGGCATATATTTAAAAATACATACACTGTGTTTCACGAACATTGAAACAAAGCCCTTTTTGGGTATTTAGTGTGCGAATTTGGAGAAACGGTCGGACACGTCGATTTTGTTTGCGAGGGGGGCACTTTTTGGCTATCTTGAAATTTTTGTAGCACGAACCCCCTTCGAGGGATATACTTTACCCCTATATTTTGTATAGGGAAAGTGGGTCTAGTGATACCTTGTTTTGAAGCTCTCTTGAATATCTTTACAACAATTTCGAAAATCCATCGATTAGTTTTTGAGATATTTGGTTTCAAATTTTCAAATTTAACATGGAGTGATAAAATAAAAATTAAATCCGAAAAATATAAAATTCTAGTTAAATTTTTGTTTTATCAGTCCATGTTAAATTTGAAAGTTTGAAGGTAGTTATCCGAAATACTAATGAATAGAATTTTTACACTTTTGAAAGTGTTTTGAAGGCCTCTTGAGAGGCCTTCAAAACAAGATCACTAGACCCACATTCCCTATTCAAAACATAGGGGTAAAGTATACCCCTCGAAGGGGGTTCGTGCTAAAAAAATTTTAAGATAGCCAAAAAGTGTCTCCCTCGCAAACAAAATCGACGTGTCCGAGCGTTTCTCCAAATTCGTACCCTAAATACCCAAAAAGGTCTCTGTTTGGAGGTTCGTGTATATAATTTGTTAAAAGAAGAGTTTTTTATTAGTTTTTCTACCTAGTTGTTACGCTTTAAAGGATGTACCTATGTATAGCGTGTCCTATTTTCGATGGGATTAAATGGGAAACTCACCCAAGAAAGATCTGCGGATTTCACCTGTGCTCTTTTTTAGAGCTCTAAAAATGATGTTATCCAATTTTTGTTATACCCTGTAGGTTTTAGTCGGCTGTTTGATCGTAAGATCGTAATTTCAACAAACCTTTGCATTCTGATTATTTTAGAAAATATTTAAATTCTGTAAAAATTCTGCATGCAATATTTTGACGAAAAAAAAGACGATGTAAAAATTGTTTTAAATAAAATAAACAAAAATAATAAAATAAAAGACTCAAATCTGTTTTTTATCAAGGGATGTTAAAATCCAAATGTTATGTCAAAATTTTCTAAAAGAAAGTTGCTTTGAATATATCTTTCTTATTTTGCTAGATATTGTAATTCTGGAAAAAATTTAACTTTCAATATTTAGACATAACATTTTGTTTTTGATATTTCTTATTAAAAAACTAAAAATAAAATTTTTATGTGTAATTTTTTTAAAATTATTTTGAGATAATTACGAATTTAAAGCTATTTTTATTTTAGAAAAAAAATTGGTCCCTATTTAAATTTTTTCCCTTGTTTTTCCCATAAATGACGAATACAAAAAACTACTACACATTCTGTCAAAGATTTAATAGCGTCATTTTATTCCTTAGAATATGTTGCCATGAAAATCTTTTTACAGATTTGAAATATCTTTTAAAATAATCAAGTATATAAAGGTTTGTTGAAATTACAATATTTTCCCAACTACCCCCTAAAATAAGAACTAAGGGGTATCTGATAACACCATTTTTAGGAGCTCAAATAAAGAACACAGTAAGGTGAAATCCGAAGGTCAATAACCATCGAAAATGAAACACGCTGTACCTACCAATAATTTTAGTTAATATTGTTGAATCTTTATGTTCTGTTGATATGTTTATAATTCTAATTAGTTGGGTAATTGTTAATTTTTGGGTTGTTGAAGGGCATTAGTTATAGAAAGTGCTAAATAATTAAAAGGTTTATAACTTTAACTGAAATCAAAATCATCAAAAAAGCTTTTCTGTAAATTTACCGAAGGAGTAACAACTGGCTCAAAATGTGTACATGTTTGCGCATTCCATGCTTTTTTCATAGTAATGCCGGTAATTCCAGGGAAAGGCAAGTAATGCAACCATAATGCAGGTAATGCAACCATATTGCAGGGAATGCAAAAGTAATGCAACGTATAATACTACTATTATGTCGGTTTTTCTACGTTGTCCGACGCCTATTCTCCACCTCCTTCGATTCTGACAATCATCTTCTATAAGATTTTTTTGACTCATTGATCTTTGGATTGACTGTTGCCATTCTAGTTTAGGACATCCTCTTTTTCTACGCACTATTGGTTGTCATTCTAGGAACTGCTTTGGTAATCTTTCGTCGTTCATCCGTTGTACATGGCCGTAAAATATCAATTGCCTTTTAGTGATGTCATCCGTTATGCTTCCCTCGATTCCCATTCTTTCTTTTATGATCTTATCTCTTATGTGATCTGTTCTAGATATTCTCGTTGATCTTCTTATTGCATCCATTTCGACACCTTCCATTTTTGTTTTGTATTTTTCTGTTACGCGACAAGTCTCTATTCCATACAACAGCGTGCTTTTCACCATTGTTTCATATATGTTAAATTTTACATTCTTTTTTATCTCTCTCTCTCTAATATAAAATACTGTTAAGACATCCAATAACCTTTTTTGCTTTTACTATTCTTTTTTCCCGTTCTTTACAGTCTGTTCCTGTCTTATCAAATGTGACACCCAAGTATACATACTCATTGCATGGAGATATTACTTATCCATTGTCTAGTTCTAACTCAATGGATTCGTTTCCAATACATACGTACTGTGGCTTGTCCACGTTCACTGTTAATCCCCACTTTTAGTATTCTTCCATTAACTTTCTCATCATATACTCCATGTCTTCTTTATCATTAGCTACAATTACTTATTCGTCAGCAAACTGTAGTGTCTATATAGTAAATCGTTCGTTAAGTTTTATTCTCATGCCGTGCACTTTACGTTTCCAGTTTTTAAGAGCTACTGCGATATATATTTTAAAAAAAGAGTTGGAGAGATACAACATCCTTGTTTAAGCCTATTGTTACCAGTAATTCTTTTGAAAGTCGATTTCCAATTTTAATTTTAGAATTTGACCCTTTGTATAGTTTTTTATCGCTTTTATGTATGTATGATTGATATTAGTCTGCTCTAACACTGTCCATAATTTTTCTACTGGAACGGTATCATATGGTTTTTGTAGGTCCACAAAGGTAACATGAGTCTCTTTATTTCTGGCGCTCCTTTTCTCAATAATTACTTGTTTAAGACAAAAAACAGTATCACTACAAGATCTGCCGGCACGAAACCCTATATTTTTTGTGACGAAGCCCACTTTGCTCTTCTTCTTCTTGTTCATGAAAATCATTCTCTATTAGATCTCCAAGAATCCTACCGTACAATCTACTTAGAGTACTGGTTACTGAAATTCTTCTGTAATTGTTGAAATCCAGCTTGTTTCCTTCTTTATGTATTAAGGATATGAATGCAATTTTCCAATCATTAGGTACCGGATGTCCGTTTATGCATTGATTGATAATATATGTGAAATTTTCGAGTAGTTTCTCTGATCCATATTTGAGCATTTCAGTATATATTCCCCCAGGTCCGCTAGCTTTTCCGGATTTAATCTTTTTTTGTAGTGTTCTGTCCAATGTTCTGGTTTGATGATCTGGATGCTTACTTTTTCTTTTGTTGGGTTTTTTACTGTAGAAATGAATTTCCATACTTCAGAACTCTGCCTACCCCCTACGTGTGTATTTATATCGTGGCATTTGCGCTCGTAGATTTAATTTTTTCTGTGCGTATCAAATTTCTTAGGTGTCTTCTAATGCAACGTAATGCCTTTCAATTTGTACATATATTCCCGTCAGTTGTTACTCCTCGAAATGTACAGTAAATTGCAATTTATAATTATTATATTGTCACTACAAATAATAATTCTTAAAAATAATGATCTTATAGATTTATAGTATTATATGTCCCTATCGAATTTGAATAAAAAAGAGAGACACGTATCTGTCTAAGACAGTAATAAAAAATTGTGCATAGAGCTAGATTCCCAATTTTTTATTTATTGATAGGGTAGATCTACCAGTAGCGGTCACTTCACCAATATGGGGCAATATTAGTTTAATTTAAGATTAAACCATTTGGGTCGTTTTATATTAAATCAACCATAGGTCTGGGTAGTATCTCGCCAATTTTGATAATTTTTGGTACATTTTACTCATGACAAATATCACACTTCAAATTTGTGTACTACTGTTAACATTTTTTTTCAACATGAACCCATAATCCATAATTATGAAATAAAAAAACATTTTAAATTTGTTTTTTATGTAAAATACAAATTAATCCTTCGAAAAGTATTTTAAAGGCCTATTAGATAAGCCCTCTGCCACTACCCTAGTGTAAGTACTTCTCGAGACAAAACAATTTTTTAGTACAGGTTTAAACCAAATTGGCAGTTTTTTTCAAAATTGAATAAAAAAATTACTTGCCAAAAAAATTTGAAATGTGAGATTTTTTTCATAACTTTAATTGGTAGAAAAAATGTACCAAAAATTATTAAAATCGGTAAGATGGTCTGCCAAACCTTAATTTTTTTGGGTTGATTTCCTATAAAATAACCAATTTTATATTCTTAAAATAATGCAGTTTCTTTAATAATTTCAGAATAAAACAATTTTGCAGATAACATATTTGTAATTTTTACAAATAGCTGCAAATGGCACCTATGTATGTGGCAGGAAATTGGTAAAACCAGTTTTTACACATAATTTCTCATTTTATATTAAAAATATTTTTATATTGTATAAAAGTGGGCTTACTACACGGAAAATATTATAAATACCACTTACTTCAAAAGATAAAGTTAAACTTAAATGGCTTCAAAGGGTACGTCTACCCTACAAACCTTAGACCTATTTATAAACAGCAGCGTAGATACTGTTCGGGGACATACCTACATGTATTTGTTTATGTAATCTAAATGGGTCTGGGGGCAACATTACCCCCTTGTCCCCTCCTTATCTACGTCGTTGTTTAATAAATAAACAAATAAAAACGGCCTACAGGTAATAGTTCTAGTTGTTTTAGCTTTGTGTTTGTTCCTTATTTAAATTATGTGATTTGGTTACAAATAATTTAGAAAAATAAAATATTGGTTAATAAAACTTAATGTGTTTTTTCAACCCAGGCGAAGACCCAAATACAAAAAAAATTAGGATGTTATGGATTTGTCTTCTGTGATTCTCAAGCTAATATCTTGCTTTTCTACCTAACTTAAATCTAGTGTCAATAAAAAGCGATATTTATAAAATATGCTTAGATGCTAAAATATTTAACAAAAAAATTTAATTTTATAAACTACCTATAGGTGGTATCGGTAAAGACCTAAGTGATATTTCCCCTCTAATTACAAAAATCAACAAAACAATTGAACGGTAAACCTACCGGTAGCATCATCACCTACACAACAATCAACAAATCATAACTAAAAATGTTCTTTATACAAGAAAATGTGATAAAAATTGTCTTAAGGAAATGTAAAAAGTGTTTTTTTAACCGACAATGTTCAAAAATTACTGGCTTTTCATACTTCTCAATATATGTGTGTTCGCGTTTAGAAATGTCTCCTTAGAAGAGGAAGGAACTTTTGTGAATACAGTTAGATGGCCTTATTCGGATTATTATGACCCTTTTATGGGAGTAAGTATTTAAAACAAAATATTTTAGTTATATTTAATATTTATTTCTATATAAATAATTATACCATTACTTCTCGTACACCATGTACAGGGTGGGGCATTTTCGTTGGTTTTATAGGGTACAGGCTAAACGGTAAGAGATACAAAAAAACTGACATACGTGTCCCGTCCTCTTTTTTAGTGTGTTTTTTAATGGCGCAATCAAATCTACGCTAACTATTTTGGTTTAGCAGATATAGGGTGATTCTCAAAAATTGGCGATTTTTTTTATCTCTTATTACTCGGTTATTTATCGAGATAGAGAATAGAGAATGAACCCTATAAAACCAACGAAAATGCCCCACCCTGTATGTACGTGTAAAATACTCGCGGGTAATAGGTAAGGCCGAGGGTAAGGCTTAAGAGGGAGCGTGTAAGGGTTTTGAAATAATGGAAAAATAATTTAATATTTTTTGCTAAAACTTTTAAAAATTAGTAAAGAAAAGAATTCCTTAGTGCGCATTTAAAACCTCAACCCTCAAAAATCGTGCCTAGATTACCTAATTTTTAGTAATTTTTTGATACATTATTTTGTCTAGAACCGTTTCACCTATCGCAATGGGGTTTTAAATGCCTGGTATATTTAAGTCTCTTTATAAAAGTGCAAAAAATATTTTTTCAAAATTTGCAAAACTCTGCCTAAAAAAGTGTTATTTCAAAACGCTTACAACACTAGAAAGTTATTACATATCGGGCTAACCGGATAATTACCCCCGCTCCCTAGCAAAAAAAATAATATCATTCGACCCCCCCCACCCCGGGATTTTGGCCCAGATCCGCGCTTGACAAGTACTGGATTATAGTTGTACTTCAAATAAAGTACTTGAACTACAAAGAATTTTACTTGCAGTACAACCATTTTAAAGTATAGTGGTTGTAAGGCGTTTATTTATTTTTATTTAGTCGGTTTAGAACGTTTTTCTACGCTGTCCGACGCCTATTCTCCACCTCCTTCAATCCCGACAATCATCTTCTGTCAGATTTTTTTGACTCATTGGTCTTTGGATTGACTGTTGCCATTCTAGTTTAGGACGCCCTCTTTTTTGCGCGCTATTGGTTGCCATTCTAGGACCTGTTTTGGTAACCTTTCGTCGTTCATCCGTTGTACATGGCCGTACCCTATCAGTTGCCTTTTAGTGATGTCATCCGTTATGCTTCCCTCGATTCCCATTCTTTCTTTTATGATCTCATTTCTTATGTGATCTGTTCTAGATATTCTCATTGATCTTCTTATTGCATCCATTTCGACACTTTCCATTTTTGTTTTGTATTTTTCTGTGACGCGACAAGTCTCTATTCCATACAAAAGCGTGCTTTTCACCATTGTTTCATATATGTTAAACTTTACATTCTTTTTTATCTCTCTGCTCCATAAAATACTGTTAAGACATCCAATAACCTTTTTTGCTTTTACAATTCTTTTTTACAGTTCTTTACAGTCTGTTCCTGTCTTATCAAATATCACACCCAAGTATACATACTCATTGCATGGAGATATTACTTGTCCATTGTCTAGTTCTAACTCACTGGATTCGTTTCCAATACATAAGTACTGTGTCTTGTCCCTGTTCACTGTTAATCCCCACTTTTGGTATTCTTCTATTAACTTTCTCATCATATATTCCATGTCTTCTTTATCATTAGCTACAATCACTTGGTCGCCAGCAATCTGTAGTGTTTATATGGTAAATCGGTCGTTAAGTTGTATTCCCATGCCGTGCACTTTACGTCTCCAGTTTTTTAGAGCTACTGCGATATATATTTTCAAAAGAGTTGGAGAGATACAACATCCCTGTCTTAAGCCTTTTGTTACCAGGAATTCTTTTGAAAGTCGATTTCCAATTTTAATTTTAGATTTTGACCCTTTGTATAGTTCTTTTATCGCTTTTAGGTATGTATGATTGATATTAGTCTGCTCTAACACTGTCCATAGTTTTTCTACTGGAACAGTATCATATGCTTTTTGTAGGTCCACAAAAGTAACAAGAGTCTCTATATTTCTGGCGCTCCCTTTCTCAATTACTTGTTTAAGACAAAAAACATTATCACTACAAGATCTACAAAAACATTATCACTACAAGATCTGCCTGCACGAAACCCACTTTGCTCTTCTTCTTGTTCATGAAAATCATTCTCTATTAGATCTCTAAGAATCATACCGTACAATCTACTTAGAGTACTGGTTACTGAAATTCCTCTGTAATTGTTGCAATCCAGCTTGTTTCCTTTTTTATGTATTGAGGATATGAATGCAATTTTCCAATCATCAGGTACTGGATGTCTGTTTATGCAGTGATTGATTATATATGTGAGATTTTCGATTAGTTTCTCTGATCCATATTTCAGCATTTCAGCATATATTCCTCCAGGGCCGCTAGCTTTTCCGGATTTAAGCTTTTTAATACTATTCTTTATCATTTCTTTTTCGATGATTACTTCCTCTCCATGTACTTCTATGTCTCTCCTCGGAGAGGCTGCCAGATATTCGGGTCTCGTCTCCTGCAACAGTCCCTTGTAGTGTTCTGTCCATTGTTCTGGTTTGATGATCTGGATGTTTTCTTTTTCTTTTGTTGGGTTTTTTAAAGTAGAAATGAATTTCCATACTTCAGGACTCTGCCTACCTCCTACATGTGTATTTATATCGTGGCATTTGCGCTCGAACATTTCATTTTTTTCTGTGTGTATCAAATTTCTTAGCTGTCTTCTGCTTTCCCTGTAGATTTCTAGGTCTCTTTGCTATTTAGTACTGAGCCAAGTATGTGCGTTTTTTCTCTTTGACCATTTCCTGTATTTTCTCCGTCCACCTGTTATTTCTATTATCTTGGTATCCAACAGCTTCATTGCATGCTTCCTTAAAGCTTTTTATTATGTTTATATATATCTCTTCAAATGAGTGTTCTGTGTTTATTATTTTTTTTTTACTTAGATTAGAAACAAAAAATATAATAACTATTACAACCCTCATTACAACCTTACCTCAGCTAAAAAGAATTACCCATATGTTACACAGGATACTTTGAGGGTTGTTGGGAACGTCAAAAAGTTTAAATAACTTTTGTTCAAAAGTTTTTTGTTTCTAAGTTTTGAAGAGGGGTGGCAAACTGTAAATTTTTTAAAATTTCACATTTGACAATGTCAAAAATTTTTTAGATTTATTGTGATCAAAAAATGTTCTATTGATTTTATCAAAGAATTATAGTTTGAGATACAGTGTGACCAAATCACCTTTGCAATAAGTATACATTTGTCAATTTAAAAAAGAATTATGAGCTATTTTTACAAAAAAAAACTTTACAAAGATTTTTGTACATAATATCCTCGACAATATCTTTATTAAAGAAAACAGTTTTTGATTCAATAAACAAATTTTGAAAGTAATGTTGTGTATTTTTCTTGTTTTTAAATAATTTTAACATATATATTTTAATTATTATTAATATGTATTGCATAATTCCACAAAATATCGATTGTCTGCTGTAATCATAGAGTAATAAAAAATGTTGTAATGATTAAAGATATAACAAAAAATCGAAAAAAAAAAGTTAATTTTGACACTCCATATATAAAAAACAAACAGGTTTGATGCAAAATGTAATTTTTTTCTTCTTTTGACCTCTCCTACCACCCCTCAAAGTTTAGTGCTTTATTTAAATGTATAATGTATCTGGACTATTTTATTTATAATTTTAGTTTTATTTGTCCTTTCTCATTTTTACTTATGTTTTTTATTATTAACTTTCAGTTAATTCTGGCTTTTGCCTTGGAGCTAACTGATTCACCATATGAAGGTGAATTTGGGTGGGGGATTGAGTTCAACTACTACCTTCCGCAAAATGAAAGTGAATACACTTATCCCCCCATCATAGGCCAAGAAGAAATTGAAGAAAGAGGATTTTTTAACAGAGGAGCGCTTTATGGGATGTTTGAAGCAAAATTAGACAGGTTAGTCTGAAATATCTTGCACAATCAGCAGCTATGGCTCTAATTTTACTATTATTTTATATTTATTAATAAACCTAATACCTTATTTTCTTTTACAAATCAACATTTTTTAATTATTTTTCAACACCTTTTTATTTTGAAAAATGATATGACTTCATTTAATTCTTAATCTTAATCTTTTTTTTGACTGACTATTGTCAGATTATTTCTGCATTATTTTGACGAAAATATCAATTAAAAACCCAAAACCTTGGAGCCACTCAGATGCGCCCAACTCCCCCTATCTAGAAGCGGCGCTGCATTCCTTCATTTCCATATAAATTATACCAATAACAAGGAGTAATCAGCTGAACCAAATTTGTACCCTATCCTACAGGAAATTCTTGGTCCTATAGTGTATTGTAGCATCCTGTATAGTGTCTTGTGGAGTCATGTAGACAATTTTTGTACACCTACTGTAGGCAGCTGATCACCCCTCGACTAATAATTAATTTTTAGTTTGAGTGCAAATTTTGGAGGAAAATCTTGCTTTTTGAGAATAATATGTGACATGGCCCTGTATAGCACCAAAAATACAGATGTTTTAGGAGACATAATGCACATTTTACTAAGGTAAATATGAGGGGGAATTCACTACCTATTTTCTGTACATGTATTGCGCATTACTATGAAAAATGTCAAATAATGCGAGTAATGAATAACAATGAATAATAATGAATAGTAATGAATAGTAATGAAAAATAATGAAAAGTAATGACAAGTAATGAAAAGTAATGCCAAATAATGAAAAGTAATGAGAAACAATGCCAAGTAATGAATCAAAATTGAATTTGAAACATCCAATCAAGTCAATGTAGATAATTTTAAACACGCCTCCGTTTCGAGATATAACGCAAAAACTGAAATTTAAAAATATTCCGCTTTTGCAAAACAAAGGGGTCGTTTGCTATTTGGAAACTGGGTAACATCTAAGACCACAGGTTTGGTTTTTTTCTGATAGAGATAGGACCCTTACGGCTGTGTGGCCCTATCTTAAGAAATTTTTCCATCAGTTTTCAAGATATATTGCTCTTCAAAATCTTACCTTAAAACGCTGATATCTCATAAACGACTGAACGGATTTCGATTTTCGGTTTTCTTAATAAAGCCAACTTAGCTATGATTTCTGTTGAGAAAATTTTTGTTATTCCCGACTTTGAAAAAATGGGAAGGGGAAGGTACCCTAAAAACTCGATTTAAAAAAATGGTTAGTCCACTTTTTCGATGTTGGTTATCTTCTTTTTAAAACATATATTTTGGTTTTCCTGTAAACCAACTCCAATGGACTAATTGCTGGCAATGTTTATAGGGTTTTTTCATGTGTTTTTTCTTGAACATGTGTTAGGATGGAGGAAAGAGTGGTCAAAAAGAACTTATTAACACCTCAGGAATATTTTGTAAGTGCAGACCTTTTAGAGACACCCACCACCCTGTCCCTGTTTACAATACCTTGCTAGAAAATATAACAGTGTAAATCTATTATAAATTTGTTTCTATTACCTATTATTAGTTATAAATAATATAAAGTTTAATAAAAATTCATTTACCTTTAATTAAATACACTCAACAACAGACACAAAACACTTTGTAAAGTAAAACATAACCTGTCAACCTAAATTGCAAAATAATGAAAAGTAATGTGAGGGCAATGAATAGTAATGAATATCAATGAATAAAAATGCCATAGTAGTGAATATTAATGCCAAGTAGTGAAAAGTAATGCAAAGTAATCCCAAGTAATGAAAAATAATGAAAAGTAATGCCAAATAATGAAAAGTAATGAGAAATAATGCCAATCACATTTTGTACATGTATTGCGAGAGTGAATTCCCCCTCGGGTAAATAATACCTTTAGCAAAACAGTAATTATATTTTTTAAATATCTAATCAACTTATTTGTTAAAACAAATTTTTCTTTTCAGTCCGTCATCATCCAAAAACATAAACTTGCCAAAGAAGTATTCACAAGCTGAGAAATATGGTCTGCAGCATGGACATTGTAAAAAATACACCAAAAAATGTCCCCTGGACCTACTTCGGTTTATAAGTGTACTAGGAGAAATCTTAGATAAAACATATTCATAATCCAAAAATATTTTGTTTGAGGCTTTGTATACATCATCTATGTTCAAACTGATATAATGTGACCCTTGAAAAGAACAAACCTAGATAAATAATACCTATAGCAAGACAGTAAAAATGTTTATTCTTTAAATGCACCTTAAACTCTTGTTGTCAAGAACCTTGTTTTAAAAGATTATCAATCCCTCAAAAGTAACCAGTTCACCATATTAATATTTACAAGTACTGTGTCATATGTTTACCTAAAAAGTTCTTCTTTTTATATTAGAAGCTATAGTCAGTTTTCTGTTTTATCTAAAAATTATTTTGAATTTCGTTAAAAAAAATTTTCTTGACATACAAATACTGTATTGTATGTCAAACAATTTGGAACCAAAAGACCCCCAAAAAATGGACTTTGCCAATAGCAATTAACCTAAATTCTTACCTCAATAGACCCCTCAAAGTCTAAATGACACGTTCCACATATTATTCTTGTAAAACATTGCTTAAATTTTATAAAAATAACAAAACACAAATAAATGGCTCTGCATTTTAACGGACCCGATTTGTTTATTCCTGTCACTGAACAATTTTGGTGATGTCCAATCAGAGCATCATATTTTAGGCGGGCCTCTCACTGAGCGGGAAATTCAAATTTTACCATAGATATGTAGAACTCTTAGATTAATTAAACTTGATCGGAGAATATGGAAGAGCATGTCACTAGTTTTTTGCTTCGAGCTAGTGTTACATCTGAAAAAAAATAGAGACACTAATGAAAGGGGAATAAGTTGTTTTAGTACAGGAGGAAGGAATTTTCCTACTGGCTTATTTTTGAGGTTGACTGTCTCAAAGAATAGACATTACAAATTTGATTGTGCATATTAAACTTGACCTGCACGAAAATAAATATACAATGGTTTTAAAATGACATGGTCCAAATTGGTAATTCGTCAAGGTATAAGTTTTTGCGTCTCTACAGCTCTCTACAGCTGGGGAAAAATAAGACTTACCTACTAAATACTGTTTTCCTCAAGTATTTGACTCGCAGTATTTTAGGTTAAGTAACCAACTGTAATTAGTAACCAGTTCAAATTTCACCTTCGAGAATCCGATCTTGAGAGTATTTCTCAGAAAAGGACACATTTTATGGAGTGACTATTGGACACCTTTTATTTGCTCTCAGACAGCACACGAGTACATATTTGCTAGCTAATAGACAGATAGAATTTAATGTCGGAGAGCAACTATCGAACTTTTCAAATAGCACAGCGAACGCCACTATCTTTCAAGTCTACTCCCAGGAACTCTCAGGAGGGCTCAAATTCACGATTGTACTCTCACAAGGACGTCCTCTTGAAAGTTACTCTCGAGAGAACTTTTCTGCGATTAATCTCATGTGGGAACACACCTTAGAGTAATAATGTTATTACTCCGAGGAACACACCCATCTCTGAGTAGTGGAAATATCAAACTTGAATGTACGAAGATAGACAATGGTTTTAAAACTACATGGCCTAAATTTGCACATTTCAAGTTTTGTTTATTTTTGGCTTTTTGTTGGATTCGACATAGTCATCTAGAACACAGAAGATGGGTATAACGGTAATTAACTAGAACAAAGAAGATAGATATAACGGTAAAGCACATAAACTATCAAAAAAAAATTCAAAATAAGATATATTATGAGTATTCTTGCCTTTCCAGTTTGGAGATTTAACGAAAATTAACCAAAAATTTCAATAATTAATGCTTAGCCCATTTAGCACTACAATAAAAAAAGTCTTTGTAGCATAATGAAAAACTATCAAGATTTTTTAATTCTAGAGTTCCCAGAGTGCACCACGTGGAGGCGAGCTAACTTACACTCCGCACTAAAAAAAACAATAAAGACAGTCGTTTAAATAATAAAATACAATACAAAAAAATATAAAAAAAGACATTTAAAAGAATAAAAAATTGCGTATATTAAGGACATTTTCAAAGTAATAAAAACCTACTTTCTAAAAATATTTAAAGGAACAACAATCCGTAGATTATGATAAGGAAAATATTAAAGTGGTAAAGCTTAAGAGTAAAAAAATAGGACAAAAAACTTAAAGTTAAAATTAAAACTAAATGTACCCACGTTTACGACGAAATTTAATATCATGGCAAACGAGCCACTGCACCCAAAGCGACCGCATGTCATCTTCGTCTAAAAAAATTAAAAAAATATTTTTTAAAATGTAAAATATTCTTGGAAGCAAGGTTAGTAATCATGCAATTAAACTCTATTAAAACAATAATAAAGTAACGAAGACTTGTTCGTGACCCAATTGCCATTTATCTAGGATAGAGACCTCTTTAGCCGCCTCTTACGACAGGCCTAGAGATTGCCCTGGAGTTATTATTTTTTTCCGACAAGAGCGGAGGCCCCGGTCACCCAGGCGGGGCAATTACAAGGCTATATAGAGATATATGTTTTTTTAGCAATACTGAACGTGGATATGCTAAAACTGACCCTCAGTACCTCCCTATTACCTATTACCAATGAATACAGTTTGTATTCATTGCTATTACCTACAAAAACAGAGAATAACCAATAATCTATTCCGAAACCAAGTTCTGCTACAATCCTAATCTGGAGCCAAAAAATCATTGAATAAATTAAATATTTAACAAAGTTAGTACTGCTGTCGTTTATCGTCCATTCCTAAAAAGAACTAAAGTGACTAATCATTACTTAGAATAAATGATCAACCACTTTAATCCTTTCCAAGGTTGGGATCTGCTGCAATCCATGATCATTTAATAAATACCTCTGTAATGAATTACTTAAAGGGTAGTTTTTTACTGTTTGGAATCTGGAAGTTGTGCTAAAAAGTTTATATGAAAAAATAATAAAAAAGTAGACATAATAAAATAAACACTAAAATAAATTAATTTTCGGACTCCTCCTCAGAACAGGGTATAGGTAGCCTTATACATCGATATTACTGTCTTGTTAAACATCATCAGTGCGGCACAACCAAAATGGATGGAAAGGCGTTGAAATGAAGGTGAAGGAAATTGAAAACGAATAATGTTATGTGGATACCCACTTTAAAAAACAAAATGGCAAATTCGTCGGGTCTGAAGGAAAAGTCTAACATCAATACGGAGACAGCTATATCAAAGAGTTTCTTGAGGTGTAATCAGAGACCAAATAAATTAATCGATATGTGTCTTTTTAGACATCATCAGTACGGCATAACCAAAATAGATAAAAAGGCGATGAAATAAAGGTGATGGGGGCTCGTCCTTAGAACGGGGTAGTGGTAACCGTATACGTATCCTAAGCACAGGTTTAATATTAAATAGACCGTTCTAAAGACGAGCCCAAAATTAATTTATTTAGTCTTTGACCACAGCTCAAAAAATTTATTTGATAAATAATTAAATGCTATCAAGTTATTAAAAATTTGGACTGTAGCTAATCCTACTAAGGGTGATTGAAGCAAATCGAACCAAACCATTCCGAAATTGGGTTTTGATATAATTCTTATCACGTCCGAAAAAATTATTGAATAAATTAAATAATATTAGTACCAATGTCATTGATGTCTCATTTCTTAAAAAGAATCAAAATGAATAATCATAATTTTAAAAAATGATCAGTTAATACCTGTGTAGTGTGTAATGAATTGATCAAAGGATATATTATTACTGTTGGATATATACTCCACTGAATTGATTAAGCCATAAGTTTCTCAAGAAAGAAAAAAATTTAAATATAAAATCTAAACTTATTGGTAGCGCAGTGGTAGTACAGCGGTACGAGCTTGAATCCTCGCCAGGTACATGAATGTTTGTGATTGTCAAAAATGTTTTAACTTTGTTCTAGCTTTGCTACAACTGGGCGATTGATCCGGAATGGATGGAAAGTTCCAGTATAAAAAAAGTGCATGGTTATTTCTACTAAAAGTAATAACGATCACATTTTAAAATTGTTCTCCTCTAAAATCCATAGAGTCAGCCAACTAATAATAGTAGGTATAATACATTCATTTTTTACTTATTTCCTAAAGTAGTACTTCAAATGATTATTTCTTAAAAATAATTTTAGGGCCTATCATTGCCTAAAATGAATGACACTTCAATTACTTCTACTGGTTTAATTTTTTTAAAAGACTCTATTAACCGAATTGCCACGTTATCCTAAAAGAAATAAATAAAGTAAAATAACAAAACAAAAATAAAAGAAATGAAAAACTTGCGTCCCTTTAAATTAAATTCTAAAAAATAATTTAATAATTTTTTTCGTGTAATTCATAAAATAATATCTCTGCCGCGCCGCGCCGCTGACTGCTTGCTAGCTTAAATCGTCGAAAGAATCAAGGGCTGCGGTTATAACTTAAAATAAATAACAGCTACGTTCTTTAATCCCTACCAGTGGCGTATTTAAGGGGCCCCCCGCCGAATCTACGATTTTTTTAGATATTTTCCACATATTTTATAAATAAATACAAACATAAAATAGCATAAAATACGGCCTCATGGGGTCTCTGGCTCCCAAAAACTGTCTCGCCCCCCAAAACTTGTTTCTAAATACGCCACTAACCTTAACGAAGTTGGGATTTACGGTATTATACCTTCGATAAGATGTCTACGACCGACGATACGATACAAATACCTCAAAGAAAAAGTGTATTAAAAAGTTATTTCTAGAAGCACAAAAAATATAGGTTATCCCCTTTGTGCTATAAGGCAAGGTATTAAGGAGCCATCCATAAATTAGGTACCACCTGTTTTACCAGTATTTGCCCCTCCACCCGCCATTGTAACACTTTGTCACCCTTTGGCAACCCCCTCTTAAAATAAGTTTTTTATCCTTGCAGCCTTGTTCTAGTGATGGGAAAAACTGATTTTTTTTTTAATTTACTGCTGCCAAATGACAGATTTAAAGTAGCTGCTTTTGAAACGCAGTTTTCGGAACTGAAGCTTTGGAAATTTAATGAGAAAAATTTTTATAACAAAAAAGCACGTCACTCAATTTTTTTAAAATAATAACAAAAGGGGGAAAGCGAGACTTTGAGCACCAAAAAAAAAGATCGTCATCTGGTAACCCTACATAAAACGAGTACTTTTTTACCGCGAAGTGACGGACACCTCGCGCCCCCTCTACGCTACGCCGCTTCTTTACACCAATTTTTTTATAAACAACAAATGAAATTAAAGAAAGAAAAATAAGAAAAAAGTTTTCTGCTTCGGCCGGGGATCGAACCCGGGACCTCTTGCTATCTAGGCAAACATTCTACCACTGAACCACCGAAGCCACACATATATTTTTCGGAAAACCTCTATCTATGCGGGCCGCGGTGTCGAGGTTTTCCGAAAAATTTATGTGTGGCTTCGGTGGTTCAGTGGTAGAATGTTTGCCTAGATAGCAAGAGGTCCCGGGTTCGATCCCCGGCCGAAGCAGAAAACTTTTTTCTTATTTTTCTTTCTTTAATTTCATTTGTTGTTTATAGTTTTAGGTCCTTGCATTACTTGCAATTTGGTATTTGACCAATTTTTTTGTTGTGGTAAAAGTTAGGCGCTCTTAAAAATTGATACGATAAATTCCAAACGATGTTAATGCTTGCGCTGCTCAGGCCATTTGTGGTAAATGATTTGGGCTACAATATAGGAATATATTCGCCTGGTAATTAGTAACATAACAATATATAGAATAAGTCGTAGTTTATTTTATTTTTATCATGGCTCAAAAATGTTATGGAACAAAGTCGTAAATCCCCTCTCCCCCCTCGTAACACTTTGTCGCACTTTCTGGAACACCTCCCCCCGCTTGGCGTGTTACGTAATTTATGGATGACCCCTAAGTAAAAAAGCATGCGTTTACAGCAAAGCAAAAACCAATTTTATTTTTAAATTGTATGTATCTAATTGGCTCAAGAAGGAGAAAACCGAAATTTTGAATTTAATACACTTTTGCTGAGGCATATTTAGTATAATTGAAGGGCTTATTGTAATAACATGATAAGCCACATAAATAAAGAAATTCATATTAGCCTTCTTTTCCATTATGCATTAATATGACAAGCCACAGGAGGAGTGATTTGGCTAGTCTCTCAAAGATACCTAACTAACTTAATAAAAATATTTCATATTTAAATTTATAAGTAGTAAATTTTACATATTTTTCCAAATCTTCAAAGTTCAATAACTCATTTCTTTTTACTTGTGACATATCACGATATTACAATATGCCCTTTAATTATAAAATATCAATTTATAAACAAAGTTGTAAATACATACCTATACAACAAAAATATAAACAAATTTTGCAACTATTAAATAGATAAGTAAAATAATAACACAAAGTACTTAACTAACATTGCGTTGTTTTTGCCATTTTTTGAGAAGAATCAAAGGCCCACGGTATTACTTAAAATAAATACCAGAGTTCTTTTGATTCTTTTCAAAATTGTGCTCTAACCTAATACTATATTTAACCTTTTATAATACAATCTTCGCCACTTATGAAATTCCAGATCTGCCCAAAACTATAAGAATTTAAACTAATTTTTTTCAAAACCTTAAAATATGATAAGGATGCTAGGTTCTATACTAAACCAGGACACTTGATGGAAGTACCTCTTGGGGAATTCTTATTTTGTACTAGGTGTTGTTTAACGGTCGTCCTTGTTCATTTCATTACTTCTTTGGTCGAAGCTCTCACAACTTTTATAACAGTACAAACACGATTAACAGTTCAAATCATGTGGTACATGAATGTACTATTCTAAACCAAGTGACTGTAAGTAATATTTCAACCTTTAAATTCAATCATCAATCAAAACCGTAAAGAAATATGCTAGGAATGTTCCACTCTGCTAAACCGTGGAACTACTCCTTCGGCCAGAACTCTCGCTAGTTTTACAACAGTACAGACAAATTGTACAATTCAAATCATGCACCACCTGAATGTAGTGTTCTAAACCAAGTAACTATTTTGAGAAATGTCGTAAACAATATCATATCATCATCTCAATGTATAATGCTTGTTGCTTAATACTTGAAAATAACTGTAGTTGCTGTTGCTTGAAGATCATTCTACTTTATTTTATAACTTTTTCAGGATACTTTCTTTGCCTCATAAGGTGGAAGGTTTATATTTTAGAACAGAACAGATCCGAATAAAGATTCAAATCATACCGTACGTGAATAACTATACTGTTCTAAACCAACTCAATCAAACCTATGCGATATCTTACATTCTTGAATCATTAGTAGCTGTGACTTAGCTGTCATTTTTGATGAATTTATTACTTCTTCATCCGTCGGCGCTCTCACAAGTTTTATAACAGTAGAGACACATTGTACAATAATTGAAATGGTGCATCACGTGAATGTACTGTTCTAAACCAAGTGACGACTATTTTGACAATTAAATGTCATAAAAAATATCAATTTCTTCATCGGTCATTTCTTCGTTTGATGAAAATAAGGATATAGTGACTGCTGTTTGTCGGCCATTGTCTTCCATTTCAAAACTTCTGTATCTGTCGAAGTTCTTACAAGTTTTACAACAGAATAGACACAAACAACAATTTAAATCATGCAGTAAGAGAATATACTGTTCTAAACCAAGTACAATAATTTTTGTGGGTAATTAAAAAAAATTAATTAAATCTACCAATCCTAAATCAATAGTGGCTGTTGTTCGACAGTTATTTTTATCAATTCCATTATTTCTCCATCAGGCGAAGTTCTCACAAGTTTTATAACCAGGTAGACACGTATAACAATTCAATAATGCTGTACGTGAATACACTGTTCTAAACCAAATGAATGTAATGAAAAATTTTGTGCCCAATTTCAAAATGTCTTCATCCGTGAAACCTATGTTATATCATAAATCATAAACTTTTAAATACATGTAGTCTTTTTCAGACGGAGCTCTTACAAGTTTTATAACAGCACAGA
This sequence comes from Aspidapion aeneum, assembly GCA_963576565.1. NCBI lineage: Eukaryota > Metazoa > Arthropoda > Insecta > Coleoptera > Brentidae > Aspidapion > Aspidapion aeneum. Next base: position 13,248,960 of record OY755048.1, on the reverse strand, counting down.
CACGTACAACAATTCAAATCATGTGGTACGTGAATATACTGTTCTAAACCAAGTAACAAATGTCATGAAAACAAACTTAAAATTTATTCATCAGTCGGACCAATCTTACAACTTAACGAAAATATTTATTGGTTAAAACATGTAAAAACATAAAAGTTTATGTTTGAGGGTCATTCCTCTTCTATATCTTCATCTTCGGTCGGACCTCTCACGAGTTTTATAACAATGCAGACACAAATACAATTAAAATAATGTAAAAAGTGAATGCACCGTTTTAAACCAAGTGACTATACCTCCAAATTTCGTGAACAATTTAATTCAATCGAACGTATGCGACCTTAAAAGGTAATAACAGCGCAGACATAAACTAGGCGACTATAGTGACAAATATCGTAAACAATGTCAAACTATCTTTGTCAGTCTGACCTGTACTGTACTGTACTGAATAAGGGCTTATGTTTTAAGGATTCCCCATTCTAAATCTTCTTCTTTAGTAGAAAGTCGCACGAATTTTAAAACAGTGCAGACACAACTACAATGCAAATCATGTAGTACGTGAATGCACCGTTCTAAACCAAGTGACTACAATCCTCAGAGTAATAATATTTTTATTACTCTAAGCTACAATCACATATTTTGTGGGCAATTTTAAAATTTCTTCATCAATCGGATCTATGCTATAAACCTTACAAGTGACAATGCGTATGAATCTTCTTCAGTCGAAACTCTTACGAGTTTTAAAACATTGCAGGAACTCTTACAGCTTATATCATGTAATACGTGAACGCACCGTTCTAAATAAAGCGACTGTAGTGACAAATATTATTTTTTTTTTGGGTAATACATGTAAAATCCTTAAGTGTTTATGCTTTAAAGTTGTTTTTCTCCATTCCATATCGTCTTCTTCCGTCGGAACTCTCACAGGTTTTAGAACAGTGCAGACACGATTACAATTTGTATTCAAATGATGTAATATACGAATGCACTGTTCCAAACCAAGCAACTATAAGTAGTGACAAATGTGGTGACTAATTTTTAATTTAAAAAATGTGTAAGGGTTAAGTTTGAAGGTCGGTCTTTTCCAGTCTATGCTTTCTTTCTCAGTCGGAGTTTTCAAAAGGTTTATAACAGGATAAACGCGTTCAACAAGTCAAATCATGCGGTACGTGAATATACTGTTCGAAACCAAGTGACTATAGTGGCACAAATTGTTATAAATAATTTTCAATATTGTTTGGAGTAGAAGTATGTAGAGAAGATCCATTCTATATTCTTCTTTAGTCACAGCTTTCACAAGTTTTATAACAATGCCGGCACGACTACAATTCATAACATGTAAAACGTAAATGCACCGTAAACCTGTCTATGCTACAATAGCAAATTTCCTAGGCAATTTCTAAACATTTTTTCTCAGTTCGATCCCTGCTAAAACTTAATAACTTAATGACAAACCCGCGTTTAGGCAGGTCTAGCAAAAACGTATTTACAGTTTTTCTGTAAAACTAATTTAGCGAAAAGTATAAGCTAAAGTTTGTGAAAATAACATGAAAATGGATTTATGACGTCACACAGGCCCTTCCACTCAAATCGGAGGCAAACACCCGGTGTCTTAAAACTGTGTGATCTATTAGCAATCGATCTAGGGTACTTTTAAAAAATCTTCCACCTCCAATCTCCCACGGAACATGATTTTTGACTATAAACGCCTTAACTATTATTACTGCTGGCCTTATTTTGGAATTTCCAGTCTCTAATGTGCTTTGAATGAAAACTCAGCCAAAGCCCTGTTAATACAAAGCTAATGCTCACGAGTTTTATAAAAAATCAAGTAAGAACAAACTACAACAAAAATTGCTTCTTTGTTTGATACTCGCATACAATGATTGAGTAGAAACCAAATTTCGAACTTCCATTGTCTCTATTTATTTTATTTTAAACACGACGTTTCGGTTAGTAAGTATCTCTAACCGTTTTCAAGTGTAAACTGCTTTTTAAGTTTACACTTGAAAACGGTTAGAGATACTTACTAATCAAAACATCGTGTTTAAAATTTTGTTCAAAACTTGGTTTATTTACAATGCATAAAGCTTCCTTCTAGTGATGTTGGTTGATTATGACAATACAAAGCTGAGGCATAATTTTCTCCCAATTTTCTTCATTATTAAATCCCCCTTTTTCTTTAATAGGTAAACAATGCGAACGGCCTCTGAACTTCTTTAAAATTTCTTAAAAGATTTGTAAAAAAGTTAACTTCAATACGGATATAGGTCAAATATTTTATAGACAAACAAAAAAAAAAGATTCAAACTCATAAAACCCTCTGTTTTGCATTCGCATTTAGATTGTGTGGGAAGTGCAGGAGACCCCTGGAGATTCGTACCTTTTTGCTGAATGATAAAATCATTTTAAACCAGGTAACCCAGTTAATCTAAATCTTTTGTCCATTCTACGTGGTCATCATATTTAACAGTTATTGACAGACCAGGAAATGTTTTGACAAAAGGACTTAAAAATAGGAAATCGTCACCTTCCATTTAAAGGCGCACTCAAAAGAATGAAAAGATTTCGAGAGTTGTAATCCGGGAATTACATAATTTTAAAAATAACAACAAGGAGATATTTTCTATGTGTTTTTAATGAATAGTCACAAATCCCGCGGAAATGGTAGCCTTAAGACACCGTTTTAGCCCCGTGACATTAATTGTAGAAAAACTTTCTCTACGTTTACTGTTAAGTCATTGTCCACTTAAAAAGTTTCTGAGAGGGGACCCACGTTATAGTACTGCTCTCACTGCTTCACGCCTTCTGCTTTGCGACATTAAACTCAATCTGTACAGGGTGGGGCATTTTCGTTGGTTTTATAGGGTACAGGCTAAACGGTAAGAGATACAAAAAAACTGACATACGTGTCCCGTCCTCTTTTTTAGTGTCTTTTTTAATGGCGTCATCAAATCTAGGCTAACTAGATTGGTTTAGCAGATACAGGGTGATTCTCAAAAATTGGCGATTTTTATTAACTTTTATTACTCGATTATTTATGGAGAACACCCTGTATGTAAGTACCTCAAAAAATTGAATTTTTTCTTGCGATTACAGCGATATATAACACTTAATACTTTTCTTTGTCCTAAATAGGTAAAATACAAAAAATATTTTTTTTGTAGTTGCTATGGATGGGATGAACTTTTGTTTTGCTTTTTTAACTTGTCACAAAGTCAAACGTCAAATAAGTATTGTTTTTGCTTTGTTATTATTACTTTTGTCTAAGATGAATCTTTATCAAAACTATGAAAAGTTAAACATGTTTGAGTGCTATATTGAATCTAATAAAAATAGAGATGCAGCACTTACACTATATTTTGACCGTTATCCGGAACGACGTCAGCCAGACAAAAGGATGTTTCAAAGAATGTATCACATTTTAAGTGAGTATGGGTCATTTGGAAAACCAAGAAATAAAATTTACAATAAAGAAAATAGAGAAACGTATGAAATAAACACGTAGGCTTGTGTTGCTGCTGACCCGACGGTATCTAGTCGTAATATTGAGAATGATATTGGTATAAGTAAAGGTAGAGTTTTAAGAATATTAAAAAAGCATAAGTATAAACCTTATAAAATAAGAAAGGTTCATAATTTACATCCTGGAGAAGAACAACGGCGTTTAGAATTTTGCAATTGGTATTTGCAACAGATTAATCAGAATCCCAATTTTTTTCAAAATATAATATGGACCGACGAAGCTTATATATCTAGCGAAGGAATGTTTAATCGACATAATAATCGATATTGGTCAAACATAAATCCCCATCATACGTTGGCCAGGGTACAACAAGGACGGTTTGGATTCCATGCATGGGTAGCGCTGTATCGAAATAGAGTGTTTAACTACAGCCTTTTTAATGAAAACTTGAATGCAGAAGGATACAGACAAATTTTGGAAGAATATGTAATAATAGAGTTGGATAACATGCCATTAGGTGAAATAAATAACATTTATTTTCAACAAGACGGTCCTCCAGCACATAATAGCCTTATGATAAGGAACTTGCTAACTGCCAATTTTGATGAAAATTGGATTGGTACATATGGGCCAAACCGATGGCCCCCGCGTTCTACCGACCTGACCCCCCTCGACTTTTAATTTTGGGGATTTATCAAAAATGAAATTTATAAAACACGAAGTGACAATGTAGAGGAACTTAGGGAAAATTTTATTATTTGAATTGAGAGAGTACCAAATATTGGCATCTATAACGCCACTCGTTCGGTTACAAGTCGAGTAGAAAAATGCATTGAGCAGAATGGGAGACAGTTTGAGCACCTTTTGTAACTAAGTTTATAATAACTATTCAGTTCTTATTACAAATTTATGTTGTTGTTGTTATAGTTTAGTAATATCTTAACATTCTCGTTAAGTAGGTTCTGAATATACCTATTATAAAATAAAAAAATATTGAATCAATTCATAGCCAACTACAAAAAAAAATATTTCTCCGTATTTTACCTATTTAGGACAAAGAAAAGTATTAAGTGTTATATATCATTGTATCGGTTTGGTGGTTCTCAAAAAATCTATTTTGGTTTCAGCCAGTGTTTGACAGTACAAGAAAAAATGCAATTATCTGAGATACTTGAAAACTAAAACATTTTTAATTTTTCTGGTTACGCCACTGGATTCTATGTAGAAAATCATAAAACTTTTGTATTTGAAGTTTTTTTCTATCTCCATACATAACCGAGTAATAAGAGATAATAAAAATCGCCAATTTTTGAGCTAAACCAATATAGTTAACGTAGATTTGATTGCGCCATTAAAAAATACACTAAAAAAGAGGACGGGACACGTATGTCAGTTACCCTATAAAACCAACGAAAATGCCCCACCCTACACTAGCGAGCAACTCTTTACTTGCTGGCTGACAGTTACTCTCTTTAATGTGTCTATTTTCAAGAAAAACTCTCAAGAGTACAAATACATCATGTTAAGGCAAATATATCGTGTATATATTATGATCTGTGTTTGATTGACCTAAATACCTATATATTTAGGCTAATCACGATTGACTTAAATTAACGATTTTCGCATATTTGATCAAAATACATCACCAAATATTTGAACAAAATGTTTGAGTACTTAAATCAAATAATTTAGAAGAATCAATTTATGATCTATTTGACTTAATGCGTCTATGATTACTTGACTTGCAGCACAGCAAAGTGAACTATTAATGTAAAGCTCATATACGTAATATTTACGTATATGGTAAAGCTACGTCCACACCAGAACATTTCGACGAACATTGAGCGGCGAACAAGTGCGGATTTGAGGGGAGGGTAACGTGGTAATTATCCCCCCCCCAGAAAGAGAAAATGCAATTTTTGTTAATAATTAAAGGGCAGATAGGAGAATGACCCCCCTAGAAAAAAATTGTATTATTAATATTGTTTTCGTTGACTATTATCCCCCTCTAGATTTTGACACAGATCAGCGCTTGACGGCGGAAAGAACACTAGTTTGTTTCTTGAGCGTGCCTTCGAACGATTTGGCGAATCCTGGCCATTCCCATCGCTTGTTTTTTTCCCAGATATCAAGGATAATGCGCGCGAATGGATTCGTTGGTTTGGATGGGACAAAATAAAACGGCGAACAGACATTTGAATCTTGAACAGCACAAGTGCTCCGTTCGTTGTTCGGCTCGTCAAAATCAAAAAAGCCCATTCGCGGTTTTGCACACCGTACTGCTCGTTGCGCGGCTCAATGTTCGTCGAAATGTTTAGGTGTGGATGCGGCTTAAGTGAACATTCTTAAATTACGAGTTCAGGATTTTTAACGCTCCTCCGCATTTAAAAATGGGTGCGCCACTGACAAAAGGTTCAAGATAGCTAGGCACCTGCCTAGGGGCCAAGTGCAAAATCAATATCTAAAATTAGACCCCCAAGAAATGAGCATAATTTATCAGGGGCGAACTGACCAATTTTAGCCAACCAAAACTTTTGCGTTTTGTACCATTTTTCCCATTTTTCATTTTCTTTTTGACCAAAAATATCCTCCTCTGGCACCATTTTTCGTAAAAATAATTAGGTTTTCTAAAATGTTCACCTGCGCTCTCACTATTTAAACAAATATTGTGGCGCAATTTTTTTTATATTGCAAACTTTTTGTTCTGGGGCTCCATTTTTTCCAAAAAAGAATTTATCTTTCTAAAATTTTTGCTATATTTTACAAAAAGCAATCTGCGGCTATTTCTTTGTTTCCGAAAAGTACTTAATTTTTATAAAATGCTTGTCTGTTTTTCCAATTTTACCGTAGTTTTTTTATATTGCCAAAATTTTCTTTTATGTAAGTACATAATTCTTCTAAAAACTTTCCTTCTACGTGTGTGTTCAAAATTGAGTTCTTTGAGAGAGATTTAGAAGCAAACCAAACCGAACCGTCCCCATTTCCTGAAAAGCTTATTTATTATTTCCAGTAAGAAAATAGGAAATATATAAGCAGCAATTTTTTACAAAATACAAAATATAAATTTTTTACACATTTTTTCACAAAAATTACTGTATTTTGTAATAATTTTCGCCTGCGCCCCTCCCTCCGGATTCGCCCGGACATTCTGGATTCGCCACTGCCCGAGAGCACCTATGAGGATTTCTATAACCTATGCTAAAATTTGTTTTTTATTTAAAAGAAAAGGAGTAGGGCGCAAAATTTCAGGTTTGCCTACACTAAATTTGGCCCTAGCTACGGCGCTCTGATTAGCTTACATCAAACATACATATACTTGGTTCAAATATACCTACATTCATTTGATCCAATAATTTTTGTTTCTTTGTATTTCTCCCAAATGGACTCACACTCAAAATGGTAAAAACTTATTAATTTTGTAACGCATATTTTCGTTGGGGGAAGGGCGTATTAAATTCATAAAAAAGATATATCAAATACATGTACCCATAGTTAATATTTTCGATTATTATTTTTAATTCCCTTGGTAATTATTTCAGTGGGCTTAACTGGATTACAAATGCCAACAAACTGTCATGGAAGTGTTTATTGAATTATCTCAAAATTGAAGAGTGCGAGACAAATGCAAATGTCCGTTTTTTAATTTAAATTTGAACATATTTTTATTTACTGATTTATATTTTCTTTTTTAAAAAAACAATCTTTTATTTTATGAACTTTTTGTGAGTAACGCCGCTGGTCAAAAAAATATATTTTTTACAAATAGTCCCGTTATCAAATACTTGGAAGACCTTCTTTTAAAATTAATCCCCTATTTCCCAAAAACTGACCACCCTGTACAGGTCTGACAATTATCTCTCGATAGCTATTTAGATTAGAAGAAATGTCTAAGATTAATCCTTTTTCCTTGCTTTGTGTTCAATTGGTCATTTGACACATGTCAAAGTTATTGTCAAGGAATAATAGGAGCTTGTGCTACCAGAATCTGACAATGCATTTTTGAAAATATTTGTACAAATGCTCTTTTATGGTTCCACAATTTTTGAGTAAACATAAAAATACTCTGCCAATATATGGGCCCCTTAGCTCACACTAGGTACTCTAGTTATAGTGTACGTGTGAGCTAACATAATTAAAAACTGAAATATATTTTATTCAACTCCAGACTAAATTACCTTTCGTTTGATAGCACACAAGCCATGTTTTAAATTAAACTAAAATTTTTCAAATCTACCCCCACCCTTAAAAAAAACAAAAACTAAAATGTGTTTTGTTTAACTCTGGACTCAATTACCTTTCGTTTGATATCACATATGCCATATTTTCACGTAAACTCTAATCTTTGAAATTTACCCCCACCCTTTTTTTAAAACTAAAATGTATTTTGTGTAACTCCAAACTCAATTACGTTTTGTTTGATATCACACATGCCATATTTTCACGTAAACTCCAATTGTTTTAATCTACCCCCACCCTTTTATTTGGCTTGTGTTCGGTGGATTATGTTTATTTTTAAATGGGACCATCTCGGCCCAAGACCCAGCCCAGATACCAAATTTCATTGAAATCGGGCAAGCGGTTTTTGAGTTATGCGCGTTGGTCGTTACAGACAGACGGCGCGACAAAAAAGGTTCAAAATCATCTGAAACGCAAAGATATATCAAAATTTTTGAAATCGGAGCAACTTTTTTTTCTCGAAAAAATTAGGATCACGATAGCTCACACTACTATAGTATAATTTATACTAACCAACCGAGGTTTAGACCCTGAAAAGTAGCGTTTAGGGTCCATTTTTGTTAATTAAATATTTCTCAAACGAGGCATAGTTGAGTTAATTTTCCTGGATCACCGGAAATTAATTTGTAAACCTTAAGCAAGAACTCGTGCATAAACGGTAAAACCCTAAATATGTTTTTGTTCAGCTTACAAAGGGAATAATAGCGAAAATATTGGGGGAATCTAGTTGGTTGATGCTCGAAAAGGCATTTGTAATAACAAATAGAAACCATAGCGATTAAAATGTTTGACATCGAATTTGTTTCACAGTGTCCAAAAAGTGGGCGAGTTCGTAAAATCATCGATGAGCTCATCGAGACAATACTCAAGTTCTTAAATTAGTCAGTGCAATTCGTTGAAATCCATCGGGTTCGTAAATAATTATCTGATGAATTCCACCAAGTCATCAATTGATGGCATCGAATCTTCGACGAAAGTCAATAACAATATTACAATGCGTCACAGGGTAGCGAGTAGAGCTGCGACGGATATCTTGGAATATGGTTCAAAAATCAGATGATGGAGATCTAGAGTTAATTTTAGTATCACCAGACAGCGGCGTGTCAGGATAAAATTGTAAGTCCTATATACTCATTAGAAAAATATTAAATTCGAAAAAAGCGAGGTTAAGAAATCTGATTTTATTGCGTTCTTTTTTATTTCTCGATGCTGATCGGACTCACCGAATGAAAATGTCAGATGAACGTCATATGTCAAACAAACGATGTAATCGGTGGACAAAATTAGATTACCTACTTTACGAACTCGCCCAGTCTGCTAACTGATACACCGATTTTCCAACAAAGCTTAAGGGACAAGTCGTCGCCTTAATGCAGAACTATTGAAAGTCACAAAATTAATAATATCCGCCAAGAACTATCTTCTGCTTGCACTGGTCCAAAGATCTTACAAAGAATTTTTCTTTCAAATATTTTTTATTGTTCTTCATTGGCTTTTAGAAGGGTTCATGATTCGCACCCAATGTCACTACTGGCCTTATTATTGTAGTGTAGATTCTTTGTTTGAGATACCCGTCAGAATCTTTGATTTGAGCAGTTTTTGACTAACAAATAAAAACTTACGAAATCAAAATAGTGTAAAAATATTTTTCCAATTACAAACGGTTTGAGGCTCGGTTTAAGCTAGAATAATGAAATTTTGTACGCACATCGGCCTTCATGAATGTACATATGCCTCTAGGAGCGCTCAGGAGGAAAAAAGTGTTTTTAGATTATCTCTTAATAGTTTCGTTCCATCAAAGCGTGGGACGGTTATAGAACGGTACGAAAAATCCTGTTTGCCTTCCAGGTCGACGTTGAACTGTTATGGGACAGTCAGTTTTCCGTTCCATCAAGCAACCTAAACTGGTTTCGGACTCCTCTGAAAGACAAGAATTGCAGACAGGCATTAGAAGGCGCGGAAAAATTGTATGTAAAACACACACATTTCTAGTTTACATCACCTGAGATAATAATATACCATAAAATTACATTAAACTTACATTTGTCTGAGAAAATTCAAAAAACAGTGAATAACCCAAAAAATTCAAATTTTTGTCAAAATAAATTGAGTTTCATAACCAATTTTAACACATGACAAAATGCCGGGGAAGCCACGTAAATATAGAAATATTTTTTAAATTTCCAAAAAAAAAATTTGCAACACCTGCATACGGGACTGCGGATCGTGTAGGTATACCACATGAAAAAAGCTATACTGACCATAGAGTAGCTTGCTTAGAAAAAGAAAAACTAGTTTAGCAGGTGATTGGATAGGAATAGAAACATAACGGTTTACCCTGATCGCAGCAAATCCCGGTGACCTGTGAACTAAAAGTTAAAAGAAGAAGGATAACACCGGAAGTAAAATTTTACATCAGATTTGGCGGAAGAACAAACGACTTCGCTTTAAGGCATCGACATTAAGGTCATTACTAAAGTACAAGCTACAAAATGTGATTTTCCTAACTTCTTAGAAGTATCACGATCTCTATTTCCTGAAAATGAATAAAATCGCAAAAACCTTGTGAATATTAAGGCTTTCTATAATATGTAGGTAATTTCACAAATATTTTATAAAAATCAAATTAGAAAATACAAATAAATAAATATATAAATTTCACATAAAACTTGTGATGTTAGAAAAAATAAATATATTTTCACATGTTTCGCCCAAAAATATGTGCTAATGCAAGTTCGTTTTAATTTTTGGTATATTTAGTTTATTAGGCAGTCTGTAGTGGTTTATAGTTTGTGAATACAGGGTGTAACTAAATAAGTGTAAAACATTTAAGGGGGTGATTCCTAATCAAAAAAGATAGGATCTTTCATATAAAGAAACTTCATTGGAGCATCCCTTGTTAAGATACAGCCCCTTAAAGGGGGTACATAAAATTTTCTACTACCAAAAAGACACTTAGCCGGTAATGAATTTGGTTTACCCCATGGTTGTAAGGGGTGGAAAACGCAACCCCTAAAATGTATTTCCAATGTAATTTTTTGTCTTATTATTTGTTTTCCATTTAAAAATGTATTTCCGATAGCCTGTTTCATTGTAAATAAAAAATGTCTCTTGGATTTTTTGCCCAAAATAAACCAGTTCGCAGCAAAAAATTATTTCACGAACAACTACAGAGATACATTGCCATAAATGTTATGTACCCCCTTTAAGGGGCGGTATCTTAACAAGTGATGCTCCAATAAAGTTTCTTTATATGAAAGATCCTATCTTTTTTTCGATGAGGAATCATCCCCTTAAATGTTTTACACTTATTTAGTTACACCCTGTATAAAATAAATTGATGTAATTTTATCTGCATTTTAAAGAACTAAAATTAAAAATATATTATGATAATCCTATGTAATTGTGTAATCCTTTCTGTGTGCAACTTTAATTTCGTGCTCTCGAATTCATACGTTGCCTTCGAGCCTTGCCTTAAGCGAGGCGCCAAACCTACCCTTTCTTTTAGTCACGTGATTTTGAATTTAACTCTCTCGCATATGATTACGTGCCTGAAGTAAATCGAACAGCATTCGGTTTTTGGACAGTTATTTGGTCGTTCCATCTAACCCAAACCGTTTTAAAACAGTCCTCGTACTCCTCGTACTGCATTGCGCGCGCATTAGGATTTTTTGGACGGTTCTATGACCGTCGAACTGTTTGATGGAACAGAACAAATGTATCTTCTGGAAACATGAGTACTATGCTCATGCATGAGACATCGAATAAGGCTGGATTGGACACATGGATTAGGGTGCGCAGATCACTTTGCTCTGCATCGGAATTTTAAATTGCCAGACCGTACGACACCACACTAAGGTTCAAAATTTTGATGTGATTGTGTTACGTATTACCAAAGGTCCCTTTTTAACAACAGAAAATGGTTAAAGCTATCGAGGGGGCGTTTTCCCTAATTTGTAAATCTACAGGGTGCTAAGCAAACAAAAAATCTACAATAAATTTGCCACAAAAATCAAAGGAAGTACTTAAGGCTTAATCCGATTCTAAAGACACCTTTTTGTTATTGTCACGAGGCCTCATGCTGACCTAAACTGAAATGTATTTTGTAAATATTTCTAACAGAATTTAAGTCATATTTCAGTGGCGCATACACGGAGGGTTTTGCGGATTAACCCCAACAAAGTTTATTTTTATTTTTAGAAGGTAAATTATATAGTCAAACAAGTTTTCGTGGCTAATCGGGTAAAAAAAATAAGGGTTTTTTGTTTCTCTCATATTTTTCCGTGGGTAGCTCGAAAGCTTAACCTCACGGGGGTCCAAGATCTAATGGACACCTAATAAGTGTTGACAGTTAACTCTTTCGTCCTTATGGGACTCCTCAGAACACTGCTTGGTCAATGTGACACCCTTGCTAAATTAAGTATACGGTTTTGTCTCTCACCTTACATTTCTAGTAAGAAAACAAAATCATATACCCCACAAGAAGCGCCATCTACCGAAGTACGAGAGAAACTAAAACAGCAGCAGACGAGTAAAACTGCTATATCATCGATCGATGAAAGTATCGATTGAAATAAAGAATCCATCACGTGACCTACAACACACATTGCCTTTCTAGGTCAGATCAACGCTAATTGCGTTTGTTCCGCTATCAAGATGTCGGCATCGCGTCTGTCAACAGAGTTTAAAGCGAAATATTAAAAAAATCTAAAATTTAGTACCCGTAAATTAAAAAACAAAGAAGTTTTCGTGGCTAATCGGGTATTTTTTTTTTACCCGATTAGCCACGAAAACTTGTTTGATTTTTAATTTACGGGTACTAAATTTTAGATAGTAAATTATATAGGTTTGTTTTTTTATTAAAAAAAAAATTCGAACGGAATATTCTAGAAAACTAATCCAATGTGTACCCATATTTTTTTACTTGAACCAACCATACATTTTTTGATATTTTAATTTTATTTAGGAGTGATCTAATTTTACGGCTGGTAGCATTTCAAATAATAAAAATTCATATTTTAGGAATATTTACTGGTGAAAAAATCTTGTCTTCTCCTCCCACTCGCCATCTCAAAGCGAACTTCTGCGCCACTGCTTATTTCTACCAATTTTATTGTGAAAGGTGGCAGATTAAAGTTTTATAATAGGGCAACCACTTGTAAGTGGAGTGGCCCCTAACTTTATTATTGAAGGAGTTCAAGAATTATTAAAGAAGTAGGCATTTATAAAAATAACAAACACTTGAAATATCTAGTCTGGGTAAAATTTCATTTAAAGGATATCTGATTTTAAAATTAAAAATGTCAATGAAACCAGTTTTAGAAAAAAAAACTCAAAATTAAAAAAAAAATGAACTAACCTGAACTGAATAATTTAAGTCAGTATAGGTCAAGTCAATAATTATATAAGATCAAATGCATTCAGCTCAGGTCAGTTCAAATGAAATCATATCAATTTAATAATTAATTTATATGTAGGTATATATGTCGAAATTTGTGCATTTTTGTACTAAGAAACCTTTCTAGGTATACTTTATATTTTATATATTTTATTATTATGTCTTGGAGGGAGGCAATGTCGCCACAGTTTCGTATTTTGTGCTATTTTATTCATGAAATAATATATTACATGGAAAATACCTAAATAAAATTAGGGTTGGGGGAGCTTTGGACCCGAGGCTCCCCCCTCTGGGTGAGCGTAAAATTTTTACTGAGGTATGACAAATGAATAAGGTAAGTTGGTTTCTGCTTATACCTAACTTAGTTAAAATATGAAAAGAAAATGGAAAATTAAAGCAAACAAAAATATAAAAGTTGCTGTAGAAACAAATTTAAAAACATTACCTTAACAAATGTATATAAACGTGTTAACAACAACTTTGAAAATTTAAAAATATTATATCCTCATAACTTTATTTTATCCGTAAATTATTTGTGAAAATGTTTTTAAAAAAATAGTTCAGGCCCTACGTGGTCGGATGCTGCGTTTAGTGATAGAAATACACTTGGTATGGATAGACATAAGACTCGCCCGAACATTTTACGAAAGGGAACCAACCCCCCACCCCTGGCAGGGGGGTGGTTCCCCCCCCCTTAAACGTGCTTTTTGATAGTTTTTTGCTAATAACTCAAAAACGGTCAACTTTTCCAAAAAAATTCTAGAGATCATTTTTCATGCGGATAGAATTTCCTTTTCAACGATGTACCTTAGTACCCTCTGACGGCAGTGGTGCACATTCCATTAGCGTACGAAAAAAGGGAAACATTTTTGAAATATTTTTTTTATCTTTTTATGGGGTATTTTTTATCCTTAACATTATTTTTTTTCAAAAAAATATTTTTGGTTAAAAGCCCTTTGTATACTGTTAAATACTTAATAAGCTAGACATATTTTCTTTTGATAGCCGCCTTGAAATAAAAATAAATGTGTTTGTAAAAATCCTTAAATCAAGCGAAAATTTCGAACATTCATTTTTGTAACTGAGTAAATAAAAATGACAGCGAGTAAAAAATTATTTTTGGTTAGTAATCACTTAATACTGACTTTTTCTAGTTATCCTTGTTTAAAGTAGGTGTGGGGGGCATTCGCCCTCTCACCCCCCTCAAAAGTGGCCTCTTACAGTATTTTCCCAATTATTTGCAAACTTTTACTTGGAAAAAAACAACTAAGTAACAATTATTGAGGCTGATGAAAAGTCCTCTCTAACGATGTATAACACGCCCCCTTACGTCAGTGGCGCACCTTTTATAGGCATTTAAATAAATGAGACGTGTGTAAAAAACTTGTTTTTTTTTTAATTTTCTTAAATTTTACTGTCCCACATGTCTGGTTTTAAAACTTATTTTTAAAGCTGATGAAATTTCCTTTCCAACGATGTATATCACTCCCCCCTCAAGGCAGCGGTAGATCTAGCATAGACGCACCAAAAATGGTCAAATTTCGTATACACTTGAATCTTTATTTAAGACAACCATGTTGGAACAGTATTAATATACACACTGCGTTCAATGAGAGAAGCAACATACTTGGTATGGATATACAGGATACTTTCCCAAAAAAATAACGAGGGGGATCCATCCGCCTACTCTTGGCGGGGAGTGGTTCTACCTCCCCTTAAATATTTTTTAACATTTTTTCTAATAAACCGAAAAATGTCAAAAAAACATTTAGGGTTGGGACCACCCCCCCACCAAGAGTAGGCGGATGGTTACCCGTCGTTATATTATTGGGGGGAGTATACTGTATATCCATACCAAGTGTATTGCTTCTCTCATTGAACGTAGTGTGTGTTTTAATACTGTTCCAACATGGTTGTCTTAAATAAAGATTCAAGTGTATACGAAATTTGACCATTTTTGATGAGTCTATGCTAGATTTACCGCTGCCTTTAGGGGAGTGATATACATCGTTGGAAAGGAAATTTCTTCAGCTTTAAAAATAAGTTTTAAAACCAGACATGTGGGACAGTAAAATTTAAGAAAATTAAAAAAAAAAACAAGTTTTTTACACACGTCTCATTTATTTAAATGCCTATAAAAGGTGCGCCACTGACGTAAGGGGGCGTGTTATACATCGTTAGAGAGGACTTTTCATCAGCCTCAATAATTGTTACTTAGTTGTTTTTTTCCAAGTAAAAGTTTTCAAATAATTGGGAAAATACTGTAAGATACCACTTTTGAGGGGGGTGAGAGGGGGAATGCCCCCCACCCCTACTTTAAAGAAGGGTAACTAGAAAAAGTCAGTATTAAGTGACTACTAACCAAAAATAATTTTTTACTCGCTCTCATTTTTATTTACTCAGATACAAAAATGAATGTTCGAAATTTTTGCTTGATTTAAGGATTTTTACAAACACATTTATTTTTATTTCAAGGCGGCTATCAAAAAAGAATATGTCTAGCTTATTAAGTATCTAACAGTATACAATGGGCTTTTAACCAAAAATATTTTTTTGAAACAAAAATAGTGTTAAGGATAAAAAATACCCCATAAAAAGATAAAAAAAATATTTCAAAAATTTTTCCCTTTTTTCGTACGCTAATGGAATATGCACCACTGCCGTCAGAGGGTACTAAGGTACATAGTTGAAAAGGAAATTGTATCCGCATGAAAAATGATCTCAAGAAGTTTTTTGGAAAAGTTGACCGTTTTCGAGTTATTAGGAAAAAACTATCAAAAAGCACGTTTAAGGGGGGGAACCACCCCCCTGCCAGGGGTGGGGGGGTGGTTCCCTTTCGTAAAATGTTCGGGCGAGTCTTATGTCTATCCATGCCAAGTGTGTTGTTTCTATCATTAAACGCAGCATATGGCTTAAATCTCGAATGTAGGGCCTAGAACTAAAAATGGTGTTTGCTAACTTTATATAACGTTAGCAAAACACCTATAGTAAGGGTTTATCTAAAAAAAAATGTAGTGCACAATTTGCCGTTAATTAACCGTAAATTAGTTTGAAAACAAAATATTGTTTCAAAATGGAGTTTTGCTCACTTTTTATAAGGTAAGCAGAACACCTATTTGCAGTGCATATTTAAAAAAAAAATAGTGTTTTGCTAACGTTATATAAAGTTAGCAGAACACCTATCGAAATAATGGATTTATCTAAATAACTTTTAGTGTACGATTTGCCATTAATTGCTATCTTTAAATTAAAGTTCTGAAAACCAAAAAATTTACGGTGTTCTGCTAGCTTTATTGACTCGTTTAAATCCATTATTTCTATAGATGTTTTGCTAACTTTATATAAAGTTAGCAAAACGATTTTTTTTTTTTTAAATGGGCGGCAATTTTTTTGTTTTTACTAGTTTACGGATAATTAACGGCAAATTGTGCACTAAAATTATTTTAGATAAATCAATTATTTCTATAGGTATTCTGCGAACTTTATATAAAAATAGCAAAACACCAAACGGGCACGGCAATGTTTTTGTTTTCACAACTAATTTACGGATAATTAATGGCACATTATAAGCATATAATTTTATTAAATTTCCAAAGTTGTTCTGCTACCTTTATATACGTCCTTAACAATATATTTATTTTTATCTTAACCTATAAACTCTCACTTACCCTAACCTTTTTCTTTGCCTTAGATGAGCTGTCAAAAACCAGTGGAAGCAGGTCATAGAAGGCATAGGTAGGTATGAAAAGAGGGAGTGCTGTAAGTTGATAAGGCTTCATGGATAACATTTGATATACTATAAAAAAAACGAATTGAGAAGTATTAAAAAACGTTTAGATATAGGAAGTAAGACTACCTTAATGGGCAGTGCCGCGTATAAGGGGGGCCCTTGTCCCCCTGAAGCTAAGATTTTTTTTGATATTGGACTCATGGAGTCTTGCCCCCCCCCCCCCCAAAACCTTTTTCTAAATACGCGACTGTTAATCGGTGGTAGTGGCACCAGCAAAAAACAAATGAAAAAGTAAAAAAAGGTATTTTTTCAAAATTATTTAAATCCAGAAAAATTTTGAAAGTAGATGGTTGCGGGGTTGGACAATTTTTGGAGCAAATGGCTTGGCTTCTCTACAGATAAAAACGTCCTGGCGTTTTTTTGTCAACCACGTAAACCCTCCCTAGCTTCACTTGGTGTGTAAAAAATACTTAAGAAACCGTTGAATACCTACCCAGGTTTACACTAGGCACTATTTTTGATAATTTTCTCACTTTTAATAATAATAAATACTAAAAATTCACAGCTTCAGATCTACTTCTTGGTAAAACAGGTGGTTTTCTAGGAATTTGATGTTGATCCTCCCCTCATAAGCCGGATAACCAACCAAAGCACAACGTTTGGCGTCGCCTTTGCGCCGTTGTCAAATTTTTGATCTCAAATTTTAAACCCCCTCTACAAGCTATAATCTAATTAGTGTTTTGACCTAATTAGTATTTTGCACTTTTTTTTCGGTTCATGTCACCAGTAGCGCGCCGTGGATAAAAGGGCGGGGGGGGGGGGGGTCACCATTTGTTTTTGCGTTAAATTTAGTTTTTCCATTTTTTTCTCAAAGGACGCCAGGGGCGCCAAGCACAGAAGAGCGGGGGGCATTCGCCCCCCCTGGCCCCCTATACGACACGCCACTGCATGTCACTAGAGGTTTGTCAAGTTTTAAAATATAAATATTGCCTCCAAATAAGTGATAGAGGTAATAACTGAAAGTTACCTAAAATTTTGATGTGACAAGATGGTGGACAATGGACTGCACGTCTGTGTGTTCACCATCTGTCACAACTTGTATACCTATATCAATACATTCTACTAAAACTGACTTAACTCAAACTCTTTCAGTACACATTATGTAGCTTATAATTAGAAAACTTTTAGTGTGAAAACCAGTCTATGTTATTTTTAAATAACCAGTCTTTTAGACTACGCTTAATTTTAATAAATGGCTTGTTTTTAAACTTATTCGGTAACATATTAAAAATTATTGGTATTTGATATATTGATCCATAGAAATTTAAATAAAAAATAAAACAACTTTACAAGAAAGTCCCACGGCGATAACAGCCAATTTTTACCTAAAGAAAATTCATTCCACGTAGAACGTTAAGTTTTAGTATCAACAGTGGTAGTGAGTGACACAATACGGCGGCAAATTAATTCGGTAAATTTTTGAGTTATTGAAAAAAATTCGTTTTGTTTTTGAAACATAAGTATTTATAGATTTGAGACATATGAAGTTGTCCTTTCGTTAACGTTATTATTTTCCTTATAATCTGATTTAAGTAGAAAAATCAACATTTTTCCCAAGCCAAAGCTGAAAAAAAGTTGTGTCATAAATATCGCTTGGCCGTAAAATGCTAAAATGTAAAGATTATCCCTTCGGCCTTCTGTAACAAAACTGATCATAAAATTGAATTTATTTTTTAGAATTTTTATATGTGTTACCATTATCCATCTTCGTAATATTTTTTTGTGCAATAAATTGTGTGTTTTTTAATTTTTGTCCCATCTGTAACGTTGATGTCCCTTCTGCAACTCATAAAATATCTGATATTTTTATCAAGTTTGCAAGTTCAGTGTTATTTTAAACCAATTGTTTTTAATTTTAAGTTGTTCTTTAGATACAGTTTAGGTAAAATAATAAATTATTGGGTGTAAGTAATATGACAAAAATTTCCGCGTTACCGAAGGAACAAAAAAGTACCATTCCAACAAAATCTCCTTATAAAAAACGCAACTCAGATATGGTGCAACAACTAGATAACTCGAAATGTATGCATTTTGAGTTATCCAGTTAATGCTGACTTATTTTTCATTCTCTCTCTCTTCTTTTTAATGCAACATCTAGAAATAGATAACTGCGAAAATGCACATTTTATAAAAAGACATCTTGAGATTATCTCAAAACTATCAATTTCAAATTTTCTAGTTGTTGCACTAAGGGATATCTTACTAGATTTTGGTGACACATAATACTTAGTTTCAAGTCTGACACGTTCAGTTTATAGCAATTTTTGCTAATACAAAAAAAATGCCGTCGAACATTTAAATTTAAAAAAGAATAATTTCAAAAAAATTATATAAAATCTATATTTATGTTTAAGAAAACACATTAAATTTCCCCACTTTAAGGTTGTGTAATTTGTAAGCACGTTTGAATCCTAGAAAAGGAGACATATTCCTACTAGTTTTTTTCTAACAAAAAGAAAAATAAATCTTTAACAATGATTAAAATGTGGAGGTTTGGCAACAAGCAATGGTTTTTGAGCACCCTGACTTTATAAAGCTCGACCTAGAAGTGCAAAATACAGCCCCGTAAGGGGAGGACTTTGCACGAAAATCGGGCGGAGGTCAAGAAGGCACAAAAAATTATTTGTTTAATTTATTTTTTTACAATGTTGCAGTGACGACGATAAAAAAAGTCGTTAGAAGCAAAGATTAACTGTTATTATTTTTGTTGGAAAAACGCCTTAAAAATTCAAAAAGTGCAAATGTATTTGGAATGTCAAGCTTCCACATGAAGTTTGTAGTACAACTACAATCCAGTACTCGTACTTGTAACTAGAAGTATTTTTAAAATGTAGTTTGATAAAGTAGTTCAAAATGTACCTTAAGTACTCTAAAATGTATTTTCAGTATAGGACTAATTACTTTTATATATACGTGAGAATTGAAGTACATTTGAACAGAAAATGTAATTAAAACTAGAAGTCCTTTTACAAATCTTAATGTACTTTGCACTTGTACTTCAAGTACTTTAACAATGTACTTTAGACATCTCTGCCACCATATAATTTTTTTATGTCAAATCAAGTTGCATCGGTTCAAAACAAAAACTGATTTTCTATGCACAAAGCAATATACGCTTTAAAAGAGGATCAATGGTTTATTTTATTAGAAAATTTTGAAAAAAACGATTTTTACATTTCTTTTTATTTATTTATCATATATATTATTATTGTTGTTATTATTTTATTATCTAAATCTTATATGTAATCCTATTAAAACATAACTACATTAAACTTCTAAATAAACCTTAAACATTACAGACTATCTATTATACTATATACACTTGCGGCATCATAAAAGTTTTACACAATACTTTTGGTTGTAATACCTTGGTCTATTTTCACAAACAAAGACCCTTATTTTTTTAAAAACTATTAAAGAATATGTCATTTTGTATTTTATTCTGACAAATAAGTAAAAACATGTCAATATATAATTCGGTAGTTAACCACGAAATTTCAAAAATACCTATATTTATCACGTACCACTTTTATGATACGAATAGTGTACATAGGGAACATTCTTAAATTATGTAACCAAAAAATTCAGGATTTTTGACCCCCCTCCTATATTTAAAAAAAACAGTAAGTGGAACGCAAGGCTAAACCTCCCCTTCCCCCTTAAGTGTTACGTAATTTAAAAGTAGTCACATACCAAAGATTAACACCAACTTATATTTGTACTTTTTTTAGTTGGGATCTGTGAACATAATTAGAGCCTTACCCAGGAACATTCGGGGGGTGATTAAAATACTCTGCCAATATATGGGCCCCTAAGCTCACACTAGGTACTATAGTTATAGTGTACGTGTGAGCTAATATAACTAAAAACTAAAATATATTTTATTCAACTCCAGACTAAATTACCTTTTGTTTGATACCACACAAGCCATGTTTTGACTTAAACTCAAAGTTTTAAAATCTACCCCCACCCTTAAAAAAAAACAAAAACTAAAATGTATTTTGTTAAACTCCGGACTCAATTACCTTTCGTTTGATATCACACACGCCATATTTTCACTTAAACTCTAATTTTTGGAATATACCCCCACCCTTTTTTTAAAATAAATTAAAATGTATTTTGTTTAACTCCAGACTCAATTACCTTTCGTTTGATATCACACACACCATATTTTCCCATAAACTCTAATTTTTGAAATCTACCCCCACCCTTTTATTTGGTTTGGGTTCGGTGGATTTTGTTCATTTTGAAATGGGACCATCTCGGCCCGAAACCCAGCCTAGGAACCAAATTTCATTCAATTCGGCCAAGCGGTTTTTGAGTTATGCGCGTTGGTCGTTACAGACAGACATAGACAGACATACAGACAGACAGACAGACATACAGACAGACAGACGGCGCAACAAAAAAGTTTCAAAATCATCTGAAACGCAAAGATATATAAAAATTTTTGAAATCGGAGCAACTTTTTTTTTCTCGAAAAAATTAGGATCACCATAGCTCACACAAGTATAGTATAGTATATGTGTGAGCTAAAATTTCAATAAAAATTATCGTGTTTTGCAATTTTTTCCCAGTTGTGTTGCTGAAAAATCTCTTACAACACAGTTTATTAACTATTTCAGGGAGGGATTAATCCCCCTGGATGCCGCCCCTGAGTACGACTTTGAAGAGAAAGTTTAAATGTAAGGCGCACTCTATGGTATTTGTACTATACTTTCTGTTTTTGGTTATATGTATTTCGATTATGTAGTCATTGGTTATATCGATTACATAACCGAAAGTATGGTAAAGAAAAGGTTATTTTTTTAAAAAATTATTTTTATTCGTTTTATTTCATTATTATTTTAGTTCAAGGATTTATAATAATCCAAGTATATTTTTGATGATAAAATATTACCATATTTCGTTACATCAATACTAAAATGCAACTTGTAAATTTTACCATTTCTACCACAAACCTAATAAACAATATACATTTTAATATGTTAATATTGTTTTAGAAAATAAAAACAATAGTATTTCTGAATTATTATTGCAGTATTTATAGCGCCCTAAAATACTGGCCATGCCAAAGCTCGCCAAGTGAGACAGGTTGACGCGATTCCACCATGTTTGAGACTTTGAGAGCAACGCAAGTGTTAAGGATCGTTGGTTTGAGAGTGCTTTAGATTATTAGGCAGTGTTGCCAACTCTACGGATTTATCTGTAGATCTACGGATTTTGGATTTCGATCTACGATATCCGATTTTGGATTCAAATCTACAGATTTTTGGCAATTTTACTAAAAAACGATAAACATCGAAACACAACGGCGGCCGCGCCTCATTCCTCCTTATCAGTCCTCAGTAGGGACCTATTGCAATAGTGCCAGGCACAAATTGTGCCGGGCACTATATTGACAGTTTCTCATTATAAGAACAGCTGTGTCCTTTCAAAATTAGGCCTTTGTGTATTATACGGGCCGGATTTAATAGTGACGCCACTATTAATGGAAAATAAATGACGGGATTTATAAATTCGACTTTGGTATGTCAATTTTGAAAGATCAACTGTCAGTTTGTAATGCGAAACTGTTAATATAGTGCCCGGCACAATTTCTGCCTGGCACTATTGCAATAGGTCCCTATTATCTTTACTTTATTTCCTACATTTTAATCATTTTGTAAAAAAGGTTTTGCTTGGATCAGTGACCTTATTTTTCTAGACATCTAGCGGACGGTCGTTGCAACATTATTTAGAACGAATTGTATTACTTCGCGCGTTGTTTGATGGGGAGTCAAACAACGCTTCGCGCCACGAAAGTTAAACTATGTTTTACGTTATGTATGTTGCACTAGAAAATATTAGTGTTTGTACGTACCTTAACTAAATAAAAAAGGTAAAAAAAGTACGTACTTTTTATTTCTTCTAATTATAACGGTTTATCCGTTTAAAAAATTGGCGGCACTGCAAAAAAGTTTATTTGGATCCGTTGGAACGGAGCAGTAGGTACCGTACCGTTCTCGTGCAATTCCGAACCAAAAAAGTTGTGCACTCTTGTCACTGTCAAAAAAGAAAAAAATCAAACCAATATAAACTTTTTAATTGTAAAAAAGCACCTTTTTTTGTTTTTAGTCTTCTTTGAACCTACGGATTTCTACAGATTTTTCGCATTCACGCTACGGATTTTCGCTTTCCAATAGTTGGCAACACTGTTATTAGGCCACGGATCACCAAACAAATGGTGATCCGTGATTAGGCCATATTCCGACACGGTGGATAGAATAGACCGGTGTTCGGATCTTATATATATATAAACAAATAAATTTTTTTGGAAACAATGTATAAAACAAAAAATGTCTAAAATTAAAATAAGATGTTTTTTCCTTTTCATAGGTCGTACACACCGTATGTCACCACCAATCTCTATATATCGTATATTATTCATTGGTCACCACTCGCGGGTTAACTAGGCACAAGCTTTTTTCTGAATTTAAATATAGTTTTTTACTTATTTAGTGTTTTTTAGACATTTGCTATTTATTTTTATACATATATATATAGGGTGTCTTATTTGCCATGGGTCACTATTGCTATCTCGGTAACTATAAGAACTATACAAGGTTGTTTAAATTAGATAAAATGAGCAGTTTTTGGGGAACATTACAAATCGGGTTTCACATTTAAAAAAAAAAACTATTGTATTCCCAGCTACAAGGGTTTTTTGAAAAATTGCTCAAATGTATTTTATTAAATATCTCAAAAAGTATAGATTTTACAAAAAAATCGTAAAGGAATTTCTTTTTGCATTTTTGACGTTCTTTAATATGGTATTTTTTAAGAAAATTTACCACGTCTAGTTTTCGAGATATTACCATTAAGTTACTGTTTTTAGATACGGACCTGTATTTTTTAGTCCATTTTCTAAAAGAACTTTTTTATGATTTTATTTATTTGTATTTTAATGCTAAAAAAATGGCATTTAAGTTTTTTGGCACTTTTACTGTTTATTCATGAAATATGTGGAAAATATATACAAAAATCTTAGGCCCCGGGGCCCCCCCTGGGTGCGTCCATGCGTAACACATAAAAAATGTATGGTCCGATGAAAGCCGTTTCTAAAATAATGGATGGTACAACAGGAACTGGCATTATCGGTGAACACAAGAAAATGAGCATTTTCAAAGAGAACGGCATTTCAAGAAAGTTTCGGGATAATGTTTTTTCTTCCAAGAAACTTTCACCCGGCCAACAATCCTAAACACACAGGATTGCCTATTAGCTCGAATCTTTCAGCGGTAGGCGGCGCCTTGCTTACGTCACTAGTGGACCTCTGCTCAGCGCGCTTCATTTAATACACATTGCAATCGTTAGTTTTTCCTGCTTTTTTTTGCTTATTTGGAAACTAATTTTTTATTCCTGTTAGTAAATATAATATATGACACGAAAACTAATAGAAGAGTACAATAAGTGGGGACTAGAGGTTAATCTCAATAAGACAGAGTATATGTGTACCGGTGGAATGAAACAGGATCTAATCTTAAATACCAGGCAGCGAATTCAGTCCTGTGATGAGTATAAATACTTAGGTCTAAAAATTACAGCTGACGGAACACTAGACCAAGCTATAAAAGATCGAAACGTACAAGGAAGAAAAGCAATAACTTTATTAAATGGAATAATTTGGGACCAAAGTATATTAAAACATAACAAAAAGCTTATATATAACACCATTGTAAAAAGTATTATTACATACGGCTCAGAAGTATGGCCAATCAAGGATAGAACAGAAAAAATGCTTTCCGCTACGGAGATGGACTATTGGAGAAGAGCAGCAGGGAAATCAAAAAGAGAAAGAGTTACAAATCAAAGAATAAGAGAAATTATGACAGTGGTTGAACGTACTTTAGTGGATGATATAAGAACAAAACAACTGGTGTGGTACGGACATGTACAAAGAATGAATGATGAAAGACTACCTAAACAAATACTACAATGGAAACCAACTGGCCGAAGAAAACGAGGACGGCCAAGGAGAAGCTGGAGAGAAGGAATAGACAGTGAAATAAGAATAAGAGGCCTAGATGATGAATTATGGGCAAACAGAAACGAGTGGAGATTGGGTATCGGAAGACGTAGAACGTTGTGAAACCGATAAATAAATATATATAAAATATAATTAATAATTTCATCCATTCAAAACAAATGATTTGATAAATCAAGAGTTTGCTCTGAGAGCTGAATTTTCCTTACAAGTACTTCAAGTAATATACTTGAAGTACATCTGCAATCCAGTAATTGTACTTGGTACTACGTATTTTGTCAAGTAAAGTACTTCAAGTACATCATAAGTACTTCAAGTACATTCGAAGTACTTCAAGTACATTAAAAGTACTTCAAATACAATAAAATATTCTTGAAGTACAATGTAGATATAGGTGAGATATAACTTTAATGCACCGAAGACAAGTGGTAACCTCAGGGTTGCCAGCTGTCCGGTTTTTTTATTAACTTGGCAGGGAAGTCCGGTATTCTAGCAACCTTGATAGGTACATCTTAATTAATTAGGTACACACTTATCCAAAGAATATGCCTATAGGCTTAATTATTTTCACGCACCTTCATTATTTTGTTGGTAGTACGGTAGTGCAGGTATATTGCACTTGCAGCTCGTTTTTGGGGGATTCACCTACTCGACTTGCAGCAGATGTAATTTCTACGTTTGATGGAGGTTGGTTTAAAGAACCCGAAAATTTAATTAGTCTGACTAGATACACCTCAAAAAATCCTTGGATACGTTTGTTATGTTTATTTATTTAGTTTGATTTAAACAAGTTTTTATGCAGCTTTGTGGGCTATTATAAAAATAGTACTTTCTGACTGGGTCAATTTTGCAGCTTCTTGTGTAATAAAACTTTCCATTACCTCTCTATGGCATTTCTATGTAAAATGATCAGTTCAGAAAAAATAAATAAATGCAATTTAGTAATACATATTTACATGCAATACTATTCCAAAAAATAAAACCTTTCAGAAAATTTTGTAAACATTTTTGACAAGTTTGACATTTTTTTACATCTTTGAAATTTTTTTTCATTTTTAACGGTTTTTGACAATTTTTAAAAAATTTTTAAATTTTTTGAAATTTTTTGTCATCTTAGATATTTTTTTAAGTTTTTTAACATTTTTTACGTTTTTTAACATTTTTGACAATTTTCTCATTTTTTGACATCTTTAAAGTAGGTACTTGAAATACTTTTATTGTAAAAGTAAAAGACTTAGGGAAAATCAAGTACTTTTATAATGTACTTGGTACTTGAAGTACATTTGAAAAGAAAATGTACTTAGTACTTCAAGTACTTTTACAAATCTTAATGTACTTGGTACTTGTACTTGAAGTACTTTCATAATGTACTTGTGACAGCTCTGAATAGAAGTAGGATTTTTTCTAAAAGTTTAATCAATTTAAATCATTACATGTATAATGTATTGTTTTTGTTGCAGATATAATAAAATACACTTATATTACGTAGTAACAAAAAGGTATTTATTTGATATTACATTTATATTTCTACACTGAAAGAGGAAACACAAAGCTTTTATTTCAACAATAAATTAATATGCTTTCTTTATATCAATTCACTTTATTCACATTTCTAAAGGTTTATTTACCTCCTAAATAGTCAATCACACCGTCATATTAATGAAAAAAAGCAAAAAAACGGAGACAAAAACGTCAAAAACACCTCTCCAACTCTCGATACAAACAAAGCAACTGGTCCGCTGGTGACGTAAGCAGGCAGTGTTAGTCTCGCTTGAGAGTTAAATGTAAATAAGCAATCCTGTGTGTTTAGGATCGTTGGCACCCGGCCACAGAGATCGTCGTTGTACCAGGGTTTTGAATAATTTCAAACCAAATCAGTGGATCGGAAATTCTGAAATAACGGACCAATACGTTGGCCCCCCAGGTCACCGGACACAACTCCTCTGGAATTTTCAATATGGGGTCTTATCAAAGATAAGGATTATAAAACTCTTCCTCGAGATTTGGATGACATACTTCATAATAAATAAGGTAAGCCTGTAACCAAATCAACCCTAGGATTCTAAGCAAAATCTAAAATATAATAACGAAAAGGGCGCACCTCTGCTTGCAACAAAATGGTGGACATTTTCAGCATTTAGATAAGTAAGCTGTTTTAACTTGAAAAAACGTGTTAAAATAAAAATAAATATTCTTAAATAAGTTAAATTTAATTAATAAGTAAATAGTTTAAATGTTTTAAAAGTTAGTAAACAGTTTTTTTTATTAAACGCATCAGTCTGTTTATAAAACAGTCAATTGTTTTGTTGGTCTTAAATCTAATTTTTCATTATTGAAATACGCTGTCATGTTGGTTTATACTAAATTTAACAGATGTATTACGCATCATGGATTTGTATAAGCAATTGTTTTTTTTTGCTGTCCAAGCCACCTATGATAAAACGGTAAAAGTGCCAAAAAACTTAAATAACATTTTTTTAGCATTAAAATACAAATAAATATGGACATGTATCACATCGTTAAAATCATAAAAAAAAGTTCTTTTAAAAAATAGAATAAAAAATACAGGTCTGTATCTAAAAAAAGTAAGTTAATAGTAAAATCTCGAAAACTAGTCGTAGTAAATTTTTTTAGAAAATACCAAATTGAAGACCGCCAAAAATGCAGAAAAAAATTTTTTTACGATTTTTTTGTAAAAAGTATACTTTTTGAGATATTTGTAATAAAATAGATTTGAGTAATTTTTCGAAAAACCCCCGTAGCTCCGGATATAATAGTTTTTTTAAAAATGTGATGTGAAACCAGATTTTTAATATCCCCCAAAGACTGCTCATTTTATCTAATTTGAACAACCTTGTAATTCTTATAGGTAGTTGCCGAGATAGCAATAGTGACCCATGGCATTTAAGACACCCTGTATATATTAGATAAGCATGGCTTTGTCAGTGTTCACTGTATCTATGACAATAAAGCTACTTTTGAATCTAAATCTGAATACCTCCCAAATAATATGCAATCTAAAATTTAGTAAGCACACACCACCTACATGTAGCAAAAATCTTAAAATTTTGTACCTTAAATGAACATAACGTGCATGGCAATTTCAAACTGTCATTTTAAAATGACAGTATTTTCTGTTTATATAAAAATTCTTGGTATGAATAGAAAAATGGAATAAAAATGCATAGGATTAGCAGTGAATTTTCTAATTACATTATTTTTCTTATTATTTCATAAAAATGACAAAGATGGCCGAGTACCGGTTGGGGGCCGACTACTGGCGTATTTACCCTACAAAATTTATTTAAGTATAATAACATTTTTATAACATATTTAAATATTTCACAACTAATAAAAATCTCCAAAATTTTTTAATATTTTTATCATTTTTTATGAATTTTAATAAGTCAAAAAAATTTTTATTTAAATTTTAATTTTATTTAAAATTTAAGAAAAGATTTTTTGAAAACTCACATATACCTATACAAATGTAAAATTTTATGAAATTTTCAGTATATAATTTCTTCTTTTTGTGGGCAATTTTGAGATGATAAGCTTCCCGTTAATTTTTTACATAGGACATTTTAATTCTAAAGACTCTAATTTACTCAAGGGTCAAAAATTATCTTTATATAATTTTCTTGGCGCTTGTTTGAACTGCGCGTTTTTCTGCGTGTCATTTTTTCTGTGTCCTTTTTTCTTGGGCGAATATTTCCTTATCACTTTTTTCCTGTGCTTTTATTGACGGTCACCATTTCCCATTTAATGGATGGAAATGGACAAACAATATCTCCATGCAATGAGTATGTATACTTGGGTGTCACATTTGATAAGACAGGTACAGACTGGAAGAATTGGAAAAAAGAATAGTAAAAGCAAAAAAAGTTATTGGATGTCTTAACAGTGTTTTATGGAGCAGAGAGATAAAAAACAATGTAAAATTTAACATATATGAAACAATGGTCAAAAGCACGCTGTTGTATGGAATAGAGACTTGTCGCGTAACAGAAAAATACAAAACAAAAATGGAAAGTGTCGAAATGGATGCAATAAGAAGATCAATGAGAATATCTAGAATAGATCACATAAGAAATGAGATCATAAAAGAAAGAATGGGAATCGAGGGAAGCATAACGGATGACATCACTAGAAGGCAACTGATATGGTACGGCCATGTACAACGGATGAACGACGAAAGATTACCAAAGCAGGTCCTAGAATGGCAACCAATAGGGCGCAGAAAAAGAGGGCGTCCTAAACTAGAATGGCAACAGTCAATCCAAAGATCAATGAGTCAAAAAAATCTGACAGAGGATGATTGTCAGGATCGAAGGAGGTGGAGAATAGGCGTCGGACAACGTAGAAAAACGTTCTAAACCGACATAGTAGTAGTACCATTTCCCATTTAACTTCCCCCCCCCCCACCCGACTTTTTCTCCAGAACCGTTGTTGCACACAATGACATGTTGTCGATGTCAACTTCCTTTTTTTTGACGTTTTATATAAGCACATGCCCAAACCTTACAGAAAATACATGCTTTAGTTGTTCTTGTTTGTATAGTTTTTATCATCTAGAAAAAATATTGTGAATTTGATCCCCCTCAAGCCTTCAAGAGTATTTACGTGCAAACTTAAAATTCTTAAAAAATTAAATTATTCACCCTGTAAAATTTAGTTTGTCAAAGAGCGAACATCAAAAGGAAATTCTTTTAATTTTCTAAATAAGGTGCGCCATTCTGACGTCAGTGTCGGCGTCGCGTCGAACCTTTGAGCTGTGCAAAATACAAAAATATATAAAGCTCAAAAATAATGAAGTTAGCCATACCCGGCGTGAAAAGTAGCTTTATTGACACCCTTTATAAAAGCGATACGTAATTTTGTAATACAATTTGTACCTCGCATGTAGATAGAGCACTGTAGCTGTAACTGTTTTTGAAACATAAAAGGCACTCTATAATTCCATTAAAGTCCACTAGAAAAGCATAGCAAATTCGATTCCTCTTTGTTTTTACCCATCCCTACTATTACTGTTTACCTCCTACGTCTTGCATACACACAGTGTGTTTGTTAAGCGCCCGAAATTCGTCAATTCACGCCACGCGATGAAGAGATTTTTTTGGCCATAAACATAATAAGTAGAAGAGTTTCAATTATTATACGTGTGATCAGTGTGGCAGCTGGTGACGTTATAAATTGGGGGGGGGGGCAGAAATTTAGATTTCATGGAAAAGGAGATAAAAAAACTTA
This sequence comes from Aspidapion aeneum, assembly GCA_963576565.1. Taxonomy (NCBI): domain Eukaryota; kingdom Metazoa; phylum Arthropoda; class Insecta; order Coleoptera; family Brentidae; genus Aspidapion; species Aspidapion aeneum. The sequence goes on along the minus strand of OY755048.1, from coordinate 13,218,800 downwards.
CCTTAACAATTTTATTTTAGCATTTTACAAACAAGCAGCTACTTGGTTTAGTTTTTAGTTTATTTGTTTATATTAATATATAATATGATTAGCACTAGTTTCAGACTCATCATGGCCCTGTAGAGCAACCTCAAAAATCCTGCAGAATGTTAAACAGTCTATTAACCTACTAAGTATATGTCTATTCTTTGCCACATTTTCATTATGTTCGGTAATGTTTTGTCTATTGGCACTATTTAATTGGCACCTAATATCAGTCTTACCTAGCATAGAAAATTCTATGTGGTTATTTAAATAAGTAGCACTTACTTTGTGTCTTTAACTTTCACACATTCCCTTAGCCACCCACGCAGGATCACTTCGTGGATTGTTCATAATAAGACAAATAAAGCAAAAAAAAGCATTTCGTTTTTCACAACCTCACAACTAGTTTTCAGCATCGTATACATAACTTTTTATTACTTGCACTAAAATTTTGGTTATTTTTTAGGATTTTTAGGTCCGGTCTATGTGGCCCTAAAGATTTTATTTGTAATCGAAGTTCATATGTCAACGTATTTAAATTTGCACAGTTAATTATATAATCGACGGTATTTATTTCCATATTAAAAACAAACAAAACCAACATCATGGAAATCTGCCGCAGTACCTACAACCCATTCCAAAGAAAGGAAAAAAGACAGATCCGCTAAACTATAGACCAATTGCTCTACTTCCGGTGATATCAAAAGTAATGGAAAGAGTTGTGAACAATCACCTAACCAAGTACTTGGAAAAGTACAAAATTATCAACGGCAAGCAATACGGATTTCGAAAATAAAGGTCAACTGGCGATTTACTTACATATGTCACTCACTTATGGCAAAAAGCGATTGAGTTGCGGGGTGTAACAAGGTATATCTAAAGCATTCGATAAAGTCTGGCATGACAATCTGCTCAACATTACTCAACAAGCTCAAAGCAATGGGATTGTCGCCGAAACTTTGCACTTGGTTTGAAAGTTACCTTGAGGATAGATCCATTTATGTTGCACTGGATGGCCAGAACTCCAACTCTTACCAAATAAATGCTGGTGTGCCACAGGGAGCAATCCTTTCGCCAAACACTTTTTCTGATTTACATAAATGACCTCATAGATAAAACAGTAAGTCCACTTTATTGCTTTGCAGATGATGGCAATATAGTCTCCTTTAAACTAAACTAACTCAAATATCGCAGATAAATAACGACCTGGAGATAATAGAGGACTGGGGCAACAAAAACCTTGTACAGTTCAACGCACAGAAAACCCAAGCAGCCCTGTTTTCAAAAAAGACCAGCACCGGTGAGCCAAACATCATGCTATCTGGAAGTGCTGTCACATTGCAGAGCCAGTTGAACATCTTAGGAGTCACTGCAGAGACCAACATGTCTTGGCACAGTCACGTGGCAGATATAGCTAAAAGGGCGTCCCAAAAGCTTGGGGTGCTATTTCGTACATCTGTATACACCAAGCCAACTGCTGACACTCTACAAAGCCCAGATTCGACCAACTATGGAGTACTGCTCACATAGATGGAGTGCGGCACCCAAACATACTATAATGCTTTTGAAGACCGTGCAAAAACGAGCTATCAAGCTGATCAATGACCCCGCACTTACCCGTAGCTTGGATAGTCTAGAACATCGAAGAACTGTGGGCGATCTATCTCTCTCCTACAGGTATTATCACGGAAAATGCTCTGAAGAGTTGGCACGTATGATCCCCCCGGGAGTGGCACCTACTAGGCGAACACGTCAAACAGACGGAAACCATCAATTTACCGTCAAAATAGAGGCACCAAGAACCACATTATATCAGAATTTATTTCTCTGGAGAACAGCATCGCTGTGGAATAAACTCCCTGCGACAGTTTTCCCTGCAGGTTACAACCTGAACCGTTTTAAAACCAACATACACCAACATTTCCGCGCACTTGCCGCTTCTCGAGCGTGATAGGGTCCTCTTTCGAAGGCGCATAACCGTAAAAAAAACAATGGACACGCGACCGGCTTTTAACTACTGACCCAAATCAAAACAAACTCATACGTCTTCACTAAGGATAGAACCGGCAACACGTAGGAAGGGCAACGAACGTTTTCGCACGATGAATATTGCCGACGTCAACTAAACCAAACATTCCTCCCGCAACCGTGCGAGAACAGCCACCCATACATCGCTGAAAAAGGGGTGAAATTGAAATATTGTCCCGCGCGGTGCTGCCGGCTTGTAATTATTTACGCTCAAAAATTTACCCAATTAATCGCCTTTTGTTAACCACAGACTAAACTAGACATGTCGTACGGGATGATTTAACTTTTTTTAAATAAATCAATTAAAAATACTGTTTGTTGTCTAGTTTTGGGAGGGCACTGCCCCGTTGCCCTCCCTGTAGCAGGCCCCACTCCGTGAGATATTTTATTTTTTATTTAGCTTATATTTGCATGTTTATGGTTTTCTTTTCAACAGTGAAATTAAAATAGAACTCGAAACCGTAAACCGATTTGGATGCAATTTTTTGTGTGTTAAAGATCTATTTTTCATATAGTGTCCATAGCTATTTTTGGTAAAAATCCGTTAATTCGTTCTGGAGATATGACTACACTCTTGTAAAACCAGTTTCAAAGGATTTAACCCCACATATTATCTATCTATCTATATTTCTATTTAGCCTTCTTTGGTCCATCTTTGGACATAGGCCTCCCCCAATAACTTTCGCTCTTCTCTGTCTGTCGCCGTGTTCATCCATCTAGTTTCCGCATGTTTCTTCAAATCGTCCCTCATCTCATTTGGGGTCTTCCACTACTTCTTTTATTTTCCCAAGGTCTCCAGCTTACAATACATTTGTTCCATCTATCGTCTTTCTGTCTGATATTATGACCGGCAAATTTCTATTTTAATTTGGCTCCTTCTCCTCTGATATCACTTACCTTTAACATCTGTCTTTTCATTTATCTTTGGGCTTTTGTTACCTTATCCATGTTTGATTTTGTCTCCAGGTCTGGTCTGGTCTGGTCTGGTCCAAATGACGTTCACTGGATTAAAAAAGCACAGTAGTACACATTATTTTCATTGGACATTGGACGTCAATTGTATCTCCGATGTCCAGCTATGGACAATGGACGTTCGGAATGTCCAGACGTCGACGTGTAATGGACATTCAATGAACGTTTTTGTGTATAAAATCTTGTTAAGAATACTTACACTCGCGCTAGTAATCTATTGTAATTTCTTGATAAGATGATGTTATCACTCCATATCCTTGTAAATTATTGAGCTTCTGCTTGCGTTCCACAATATTAGGGCCTAATGTCACAGATGTGAATCCTACTTAATATGGTGTCGAGTTCCACATAAGAATGGGGGTCGTTTTACAAAATATAACAAATGTCTTCGTACCGCAATCCAATTCTTGAGCCATTGTTACGTTAAATGTTTCTTCAGTTACCCTTAAATTTGTATAGACACACCCCTCTGTTTTATAAAGTGACACCTTTCTACAGGGGGTGCCAATAATGGCCTGAAATAACTTTGAATGTTGTTAAAGAAAAAGAAGCCTTTGAGGTATTTGTCCGCAAATTTTCGCCAGTCATTTATTAGAAGTTTCATAAAAGATGTTTTTTAAAGATTAGATCCGTTTAACTCTTGCTGTGTTGATCTGGCGAAAGAGACAAACCAATTGGAAATCCATCATTTTGCGCGCAAAACTTATTTTGTGGTAAGTAAGCTTTACAATCCTCCTTTTGGGAAATCAAAATCGGTAATAAACCTACCCTTGGTCAAATTATCGCAATCAAATCGTAATCCGTAGAGACACCACCATTTTCCACACAAAAAATGTTACACAAAAATATTTTTTTTTTTCGAAAAAATTATTTTTGTAAATGTAGTTTTTCGAAAAAGTACTTTTTAAAACAAACATTTTAGATTTTTAAAAAAATATTTGTAGAGTATAAGAAATGAATAAAATTGCAAACTGAAGCCACGGCGGCGGCGAATTGCCCCGGCGGCGAATTGGGTCGGTGGTAAGTTGAGTCGGAGGAGGATTGGTTCAGCTGCGAATTGTCATATCCCCTAAAACTATTTTTTAAATATATTATATCACATCAAATATAGGTTACAACATCGCTTTTTTACGAAATACGAGTATTATCTAAGAAAAACGAAGAACAAACATTTTCTCGACGCAAACAATGCTATTGCTTTTCGGGTCAGCATACAGGGTTACTTAAAAATGTCACGAAGTTTTTAATGATAATAACTATGTTTTTTGATACGGTGATAAATCAAAGTTTTATTAGTATTTTGATTAAATGTAAATACACGACACCACTGGCTAAACTAAAAAAAAATATATAGATTTAATACGTCATCAGATGATGCAGTATTGCCGATTTCGGGTAGAAACAAAATAGTATTTTATTTAACGCTAATATCATAAAAAAGATAAATAAAAAGCATTCGAACAAGGTCTCGTAACTAACAGGTTCCAATTTACAAAAAACTGAGGGGCAGGACTTGCTCCGAGGAGGCCAAGTCTGCAAATCCATAACTCAACGCCTCGGAGTGCCCTATATGTTTTTAAAAATTACTTTCTTTTGCTTTTCAAAATATTCCAGGTAAAACCTTTTCAAATTGTCAGCGTGAATATATTTCTACATAATTATGTCTAGCATTAAGTGGTCACTGAAATTTTTATTTCGATGATTAGTAGTGCTTAAACTCTATAAACAGATATACGCCTATTAAATAATAACATAGAATATCCTTAATATCGGTTAGACTTGTTTGATCAATGATTAATAGTTTAGGGTCCTCTACAATAAGATAGAGAACCCCTCTTCCATGGGAATGTAGTCCACATAGCCCAAAACCAAACCCGGCCCTGCCAGCACAAACTCCGTAATATGACGTCATACCGCTGTTACCACGATTTGTAAAAGTCGTGGGGAAAGGGACCGTTCATAAATTATGTTCGTGTAATGAAAGGTTTTCGAATGATGTAATCAAAAATTCACAGTACAAAACGACGCGACGCGGACTAATAAGCGTAGGACAAAATATCACAGGTCAACAAAACTAAAGTACTATATATTTTGCAACTGGTCACAAGTTGAACCTGATTTATTATTTATACAATTTGAAGAAGATACAGGAGGCGACAACAGCGTAACGCATGAATTGTTTACCAACTAATGAATGAATGACCGCCCAAAACGAGTTTACATAAGTGCAGAAGAAGAAGAAAAAAATTTTGTTTTAAGAAAGTTTTGGTTATAAATTATACGTGCAGCACTACTTTTCATGTGTACCTCGTAAAAAGTTTCATTAAAGTTTTGTTTTAAAGGTAAAAAGAAGAAGAGAATTAAACACAACACTTTTACCGTTTTAGCAGTGCAATATCGTTTGAATTGCCCCCATATCTCCGAAACTAGTCATAGGATGGAATTGGGCCCATGACAACTATTGATCAGTAAATTTTATCGTTATTAGCACCGTGCACTAGAAACTCATTACAGGTTTGCAGACTTTTTGGATATCCCCCGTATAGGAAAATAACAATTTTTTTCTAAAAATATGCTTAATTGTATACGCTTTTGAGATTAGTCCAAAAAAAACTTTAAAAATCAAACCACAACATTCTTACCGTTTTAGTGCAATATAGTTTGAATTGCCCCCGTATCTCCAAAACTAGTCATAGGATAGAATTGAGCCCATGACAACTATTGATCAGTAAGGTGAGACGAACAACATATTAAAATTTTATCGATATTAGCCGTGCACTAAAAACCTATTACAAGTGTGCAGGATCCATTATTAAATTTCTTTAGCCCATCGGGAACTAGGTAGTTGAAGTAGCTATTGCAAGAAACATGGCAGCCCTGATCAAAATTATCGTTTGACATTTACGTTTTACTAAACTTTTAGCCTGCAACATAACTACAACTGAATGTTAAAACCATATGTAGTTTAAACCCAGTTAAGTTGAGGTTTTGTATACCTTTGTGAGGCTCGTACGGTTTAAATGCCAAAGAGCTAACCACAGCTACAGCGTACAAGGGCGGATCCAGAGGTGCTTCTCGGGGGGGGGCACTTTAGGTGACATTCTCTGTTGGTAAAAAACGGTATATAATTTTTGAAAAATTTTGAATTTTTATTAGCAAAAACCTTAATTTTTACTCATTTTTTGTATAGTCAAAAAATTCTCGGGGGGGGGGGGGGGGGGGGCAAGTGCCCCTATTGCCCCCCCCCCTGGATCCGCCACTGACAGCGTATGCTGATGTCCAAACGGTCAAATAATATGGTTAATTCAGAATTAGTAAGTAACTATACCTAGCTAGGTACATACATATGCAAGCAGATAATTGATTTTAGTATCCCGTTTCCCTCGAACACAGAAAGGAGGTTTTGCATTAAAGAAAACTCCTTTGTAATAGTTTGAAATGCTTCTTAGGTTTTATTAATTTATTCATTTGATTTGAAAATATTTCTTGAGGTAGTTGTAAAGAAATCTATTCCTTTGTAGGTGATTGTCACTTATTTCTGTAATTTAAAAACAATCAAGTTAGTTTTTTGTGGATGATTGTCACCAGCGGCGTAGCGTGCCTCAAGGGGCGGAGGGGGCCGACAGCTAAAAAGGCGCCCCTCAAAAATCTTGCGACCAAAAAAAAAACAAAAAAAAAGGTCATCATGTCTTTAGTTTTCTTTGCCGCCCTCTCAATTTGCCGTTGCCGGCCCTGCTATTTAATACAACTTAGGGCGCTTCGGCCAACCATGGGACGCCAGTACCCTCGGGGCGGGGGGGGGGCGCCGAACCCCCCGCGCCCCCCATTCACACTACGCCACTGATTGTCACTTATTTGGTCATTTTGAAACAAACAATTTATATCCTTCTGGATGATTTTCATTTAGACATGTATGCGGTTATTAACAAAACAATCAACTTAGTTTTTATTGATGATTGTTACTACTTGTATTTTAAAGTCAACAAAGTAGTTCTTTGTGGATGATTGTCAAATATTTGTGCAGCTGTAAAACAGAAATTGTAATTCTGTGTTTATTATTGTTATCTACTTACAACAATGCAGGGGCGTCTCGTCCATAGGAGCGCTGGTGCGCGCGCACCCCCAGCAAAAATAAGAAAAAAATAAATACAAACTATTATTAAATAATTACTTTTGTTTTTTATTTATTTTTTAATGATCCCGATCCCGCTAGTGGCATCTATCGGCCATTAACGGAAGTAATTAATATCTTTTCGACTTGACGCTTGCTGCCGCATACGGTGGCCTTCGATCGCCTCGCCTCGCTTGAATCTAGAGATATGAGAGGGCGGGCTTGAATCTGGAGGTGCGCGTGGATTCGGCGTTCCTCTTTAATCCAATTTTTGCCACGCAATTGGATCGGAAATGCTCGGGATATCGGCCGAGAAAAGGGCGAGGTGGTGCGCTAAATCAATACACACTTGCATCGTTTTTTTCTAGTTCTCAGCTGATTACTGTTTATATTATCGTTAGTATGCGTGTCTTGGGCGTAATTAAAATTTATTTACGCCGTTTTTAAGTGAATTTTATGCTGTTTTCGGCTTCTTGTTTGTAATTTTTGGGTTAATTATTATCTACAAGTGTCGAATATGTCTGAGGCAGTTATAAGTTCGTGTTCGTGTAATCCTGGAAGTAATTCAAGACCTAATTGTGTACAAAACATTATAGCAAGCTTTTCCTCCTTTAATTTAAATCAAAAAATTGAAATTAAAGATTAGGAAGGCCGACTCCAGAACTAGAATTATCGCAAACTTGCTCCAAAAGAAAAGGTAGGAATTTTAAAAGATACTTTAGAAAATATATTTACCAAAAGAACAACTGGATTTGTGGATGTGATGTTACAATCTCTTTATTTTGTTTTCCATGCTTATTATTTTTCAATGCAAGCATGGATAAAAGCTGGAGCCGCATAGGTGTAACTGACTTAAATCATCTACAGGCAAAAATTAAAAAGCATGAATTTTTGAATCAACGTATACGAACATTACAATATGAAATGGTATTTGAATCAAAAGCTAAGATAAAACGGTTTTGTACATTGAATTAATGTTATCCATCGTTGGCTAAAAACTAATATGTATGTATACTGTAGGTAATTTTTTTTTGTGTAGGCATATTTTTATTTATTGGAGACCTGCTTTTTTTTACTTTGACAATCTTATTACCTAGTGGGCACCATAAGTTCTTTTATTTGGCTACAAATAAGTATGCAAATTTTTTTAACTTTATTTATTTTAAATTTATTTCGACTCACTTATTATAGCGCACACCCATTCTTATACTTCACCAGCCGCCACTGTAACAATGTGAAAATTCTAGTTCTCTATGGATAATTGTTATACATTTATTTGTGCGATATAAAACAAACAATGTGAAAATTAAAATAACTCTCACTGTAATGTATAGCAGAACCAGAAAATCATCCAGTTTATTTATCAATATAAATAAATCTTAAAAATAAGATGATTTGAGAATGTTCCAAGTAAAATATTAAAGAAAATCCGGGGAAAATCAGACTGATTTTGCCTTTTTGCTCCCGCTATAATAAGCTTGTAGTTTATTCAATTTTTACCTAGTAAGGACACTTTAAACAGATTGAAGGCTCTGTTCAATGAATTTTTCCATTTAAACTGAAAAACAGCAAAAACTAGCAGAAAAATATGTTACTTCAAATTCTTCAGAAAAACAGCTTCGTATACAAGAATAGCAAATTACATAACTAAAGCCTCTTCCGTGACCACGATGGCATCATTAGAAATGGAGGAGAATTGGAAAATTTACGCTTACCTTATGATCTTGCCATAGCACAGTGACCTGTCAAAACTCATAACATAATAATGTATGCCTATGGCAAAACTATGCACGGAGGAAATCAAGCGACTAGCGATATCATATTTGAGAAGCCAATTTTGGATTATCAACAGCAAACAAGCAGTACAAAATAGATTGAAAAACTGCGTTACTTGCGCACCAAACAGCAGAACAACTAATGGAAACCAAAATTTACCTCAGCACCTACTACTACTATGCCGGTTTAGAACGTTTTTCTACGTTGTCCGACGCCTATTCTCCACCTCCTTCGATCCTGACAATCATCCTCTGTCAGATTTTTTTGACTCATTGATCTTTGGATTGACTGTTGCCATTCTAGTTTAGGACGCCCTCTTTTCCTGCGCCCTATTGGTTGCCATTCTAGGACCTGCTTTGGTAATCTTTCGTCGTTCATCCGTTGCACATGGCCGTACCATATCAGTTGCCTTCTAGTGATGTCATCCGTTATGCTTCCCTCGATTCCCATTCTTTCTATTATGATCTCATTTCTTATGTGATCTATTTTCCATTTTTGCTTTGTATTTTTCTGTTACGCGACAAGTCTCTGTTCCATACAACAGCGTGCTTTTGACCATTGTTTCATATATGTTAAATTTTACATTCTTTTTTATCTCTCTGCTCCATAAAATACTGTTAAGACATCCAATAACTTTTTTTGCTTTTACTATTCTTTTTTCCAATTCTTTACAGTCTGTACCTGTCTTATCAAATGTGACACCCAAGTATACATACTCATTGCATGGAGAAATTGTTTGTCCATTTTTTAGTACTAACTCACTGGATTCGTTTCCAATACATAAGTACTGTGTCTTGTCCACGTTCACTGTTAATCCCCACTTTTGGTATTCTTCTGTTAACTTTCTCACCATATACTCCATGTCTTCTTTATCATTAGCCACAATTACTTGGTCGTCAGCAAACTGTAGTGTGTATATGGTAAATCGGTCGTTAAGTTGTATTCCCATGCCGTGCACTTTACGTTTCCAGTTTTTTAGAGCTACTGCGATATATATTTTAAAAAGAGTTGGAGAGATACAACATCCCTCTCTTAAGCCTTTTGTTACCAGGAATTCTTTTGAAAGTCGATTTCCAATTTTAATTTTAGATTTTAACCCTTTGTATAGTTCTTTTATCGCTTTTATATATGTATGATTGATATTAGTTTGCTCTAACACTGTCCATAATTTTTCTACTGGAACGGTATCATATGCTTTTTGTAGGTCCACAAAGGTAACATGAGTCTCTATATTTCTGGCGCTCCTTTTCTCAATTACTTGTTTAAGACAAAAAACATTATCACTACAAGATCTGCCTGCGCGAAACCTACTTTGCTCTTCTTCTTCTTGTTCATGAAAATCATTCTCTATTAGATTTTTTCTTTTTGGATGTATTGAGGATATGAATGCAATTTTCCAATCATTAGGTACTGGATGTCCGTTTATGATTTGGTTAATAATATATGTGAGATTTTCGAGTAGTTTCTCTGATCCATATTTGAGCATTTCAGCATATATTCCCCCAGGTCCGCTAGCTTTTCCGGATTTAAGCTTTTTAATATTATTCTATATCATTTCTTTTTCGATGATTACTTCCTCTCCATGTACTTCTATGTCTCTTCTCGGAGAGGCTGCCAGATATTCGGGTCTCGTCTCCTGCAGCAGTCCCTTGTAGTGTTCTGTCCTTTGTTCTGGTTTGATTATCTGGATGTTTACTTTTTCTTTTGTTGGGTTTTTTACTGTAGAAATGAATTTCCATACTTCAGAACTCTGCCTACCTCCTACGTGTGTATTTATGTCGTGGCACTTGCGCTCGAACATTTAATTTTTTTCTGTGCGTATCAAATTTCTTAGCTGTCTTCTGGTTTCCCTGTAGATTTCTAGGTCTCTTTGCTCCTTAGTACTGAGCCATAGACCTCAGCACCTCCATTTACAAATACAGTGTTAGATTACTTCGGGCCTATACAAATTATAGCCACTAAAGGAAAATGACACTTGTTTTACAAAGGCTATATCTCCTTTTTCGTCTGCCTAGCTACCAAGCCATTCATCTAGAGGTCGTAAGCCACGTGACCACAGTAGCAGTCCTAGCTGCCCTTCGACAATTTACAGCTAGTAAAGGTCAGTCTGCCAATATGTACAGCGACAACGGAACTACCTTCGTCGGAGCATCAATTTTTGGAACAGAGTTGTGACACTCCCTAAAAAACTACATTATTTGTTTGGCAAAGGTATGATATAATTATCCACTAATAAATAGATATTTTTTTATTAATGCATACTTTAATATACCTAACTTTTCAATTAAGTAATAATCATTCACAAAGAAGAACATTGTTAGTTTTAATATTTAAGTAGACATAAATAATAATTCAAAAAGACCAACACTGCTTTTAATTTGCATAAATAAGTGACAATCATCGAAAAATAATATATTTTTTAATTATTGCATACTGAAGACTGGGACTAGAGGTTAATCTCAATAAGACATAGAATCAATCAAGAGAACATCAATAAGACAGAGTATATGTGTATCGGTGGAATGAAACAGGATCTAATCTTAAATACCGGGCAGCGAATTCAGTCCTGTGATGAGTATAAATACTTAGGTCTAAAAATTACAGCTGACGGAACACTAGACAAAGCTATAAAAGATCGAAACGTACAAGGAAGAAAAGCAATAACTTTATTAAATGGAATAATTTGGGACCAAAGTATATCAAAACATAACAAAAAGCTTATATATAACACCATTGTAAAAAGTATTATTACATACGGCTCAGAAGTATGGCCAATCAAGGATAGAACAGAAAAAATGCTTTCCGCTACGGAGATGGACTATTGGAGAAGAGCAGCAGGGAAATCAAAAAGAGAAAGAGTTATAAATCAAAGAATAAGAGAAATTATGACAGTGGGTGAACGTACTTTAGTGGATGATATAAGAACAAAACAACTGGTGTGGTACGGACATGTACAAAGAATGAATGATGAAAGACTACCTAAACAAATACTACAATGGAAACCAACTGGCCGAAGAAAACGAGGACGGCCAAGGAGAAGCTGGAGAGAAGGAATAGACAGTGAAATAAGAATAAGAGGCCTAGATGATGAATTATGGGCAAACAGAAACGAGTGGAGATTGGGTATCGGAAGACGTAGAACTTTGTGAAATAATCGACATTAATAAAAATCATCCATGAACATGTACGTTGTTGGTTTTTATATATCTTAAATAAGTGACGATCATTCACAAAGAAATACAAGCTTTCCTTAAAATTGCACAATCTTTTTAAAGTGGCTAGAGTGGCGGGTTCGATCCCCGTCGGTTGCCGAGGTCGGGTGCGGCAGACATTTATAGGATTCCTGGGTAGTGTAAAATGTAATATTGTCCTACCCCTTCATTCACGCCGGTAACCAGGCCGGATGAGGTCGGATATCTCGTGAAGGCGTACTTTGTTACACACTCCTTCAGTCGGTAGGCCATTCTAAGGGACAAAAGGACCAGATAAAAAAATACCCGGTCTGGGGTTCCACCCGTGCAATTAGGCGGCAAAGAGTCATGGTTATCAAATGAGAAAAAAAAGTATACACAGGAACTACACTGCTTGTTTTTAAATTAAATCATTCACAAAAAAGACCTAAATTGTTCCATTTAAACTGAACAAGTTTTTAAATTGCAGAAATAAGTGACAAATTATTCACTAAGAACAACATTGTTTCTGGTAAATTGGCCAAGCAAGTAAAGTAACAATTATCGACAAAAACCAAATTGTTTGTTCTAAATTACACAAATTAAAGAGTGTTATTATGGAAAGAACTAGGTAAATGTTTTGTGTCTAATACTACACAAATATATCACAATCATTGACAAATAGCTAAATTGTTGATTTTCATACTGCTCAAATAACTGGCAATCCATAAAAGACTACATTATTTATTTTTGAATTGTAAAAAGTGAAATTGTTTGGTATTATCATGCGGGAATCCGGTATTTAAAATTCTTGTGTTTCGGGATTCTGGTACGTACTTTGGAATTCCGGTATTTAAGAATCTCACTATGGCATACGGACCTATTTACTCTCTACACACTTTTATACAATGCTGATAGATATGTTTTTTTGTACTGACTAAGCTGTACTCTTGGTAAACCTTTGGCAAGAAATATATAGGGTCGTAAAATGAATTCCCAATTATTAATTTGTTCAGTAAGCGGATTTACGGACCGAAATCATCCCTGATCAGTCTTTAAAGACTGCACCCTATTCGAAATGGAAAGCCACCCCTTAAGCGACGTGTGTTGTATAAATGGGAAACCTATAAAAGTATGTTTAGCAACGGTGAGATTTTCTTCGTTTTTTCAACCCCAAACAATCCGCACAAAGGTCGATATATCTTATAATTACCCCGCAATAGTGATTAGATTTGACTTTGTTGGCTTTAGAGACACGTGGCCACATCTTCAATTACATTTTGATAACATGTTTGCAATTACTTAAGAAAAATGTTTTTGGGCGTCTTCCCAAAAGGCAAATTTTTGAAGTGTAAACTTCTTTAGGCGCATTTAGCAGTTTTTGTGGATAGTGAATTGAACTGAGCCGTCAGGCTCGGCTATGTAACGCTCATTCGGGTGAAGTCGGCTCGAGTCGACTAACTGTGAGAGGAACAGTCAGCAGAGCGATATGATGATGCAGATGATGGTCGCGCATTTGTTCCTTATTCTATTTTTTTTTAATATTATCTCTGGTTTGGATTTTCCGTCACCCTTTTTTTCAGGTAGAAAAACCTCTTCCTCCGCATTTTATTTCGGGTTCCTTTTAAATCTATCTTTTTGGCTTATGTAGGTAATCTTTGCTGCTGTGACGCATTAAAATTAAATTTTGTTAAATTTGTAACTTTTGCAATTTTTTAATATAAAACAATGAGAATTTCTAGTTGCTTTCCTGGGTGAAGTGTCTAAAGTTCAGACGAGTATAAGATGCATAGTTTTCCGAGAAATTTTAAGGTAAGTTTTCTTATTTTCTCATTTGAGGTTAGATTGGCATTTGATAAAATTTGTGTATTTTTACCTTCTTATCGCTTACTTTACGGAACTCTGAATACAGGTTTCCAATGCCTGGTAGGTGCCTTATTTGCCCATCAACTAAGTATCTCTTTCATTTGATATTAAGTAAAAGGGAGACAAAATTAACACTAAATTTGTGCTTAATTGATGGGTAAACGAGGGATTACCCAGCAGCGTAATGTACTTTGAATATATTTATTCCTTAATTTTAAATCTTTATCTTACCATAATCTAGTACATACGTGGTTATAAGTGGATTTTTTAAATTTTTTTCAGCTTTTGGATGATATGTGCGACCACTGATAAGCTATGTATATACTGCTTTGAAACATACCCTACACAACTGACAGCCAAGGCGAGGAGGTACTTTTAAATCACGTCAGATTTTCGTCAAACTGGTAAAAAGTACACATTTAAGAATGATTCTCTTCACGAACAACTTTTTCATTATTTATTCACTCATCACTCACCAGAAATGTTAAAAGCAAATTTAAGTATACTAGATAGTGTTTGGTTTTTCATTATATTTTATTTTACCAATCAATTAGACTATGTATAATTTCATTTATAGTTAGTCATTAATTTAGTTTTTATTTGTAGCTTTTTGTATAATAATAAAAACACATTTAAAAAATGTTTTATTTATTGTACTTTATATATCATTTTCAATCTGTTTATATCTTATAAAGACATTGTATGTCTTTATAAAATATTGACTGATTAAAAATTTCAAAAAAACTTTAAAATTAAAGAAAATTTATTATAAAAGGTGATTCAAATTTCCCGCCTCAACTTTTAGTTCGTCACTAAGCTCAGTAGTGGGCGCCACAGAGTTAATGATCTGTCAAACAGCCGGAGTTGCCTATCTAATAAAAACTCACTGAACCGCAGCAAAAATCCTTTAACTATGGTCAGTATTATTAATTTCGCCTTGTTGAAGTTTACACCTCTGTCGTGTGGTCTTAAGCACACAATTTTTTTTTTTTGAATCCTATTCGGTCAGTTGATCAAAATGTACAGGAGTGCTTGTACAAAAAGGACAGTAATATTCGTTCGGTGATCTTGAGACTATAGGGTAGTTAAATATCATAATATATTCCTTCTTGCGGTACTTAGGTGCCAAAAAATAGGTGTTATTTAAAAACAACACAGGCTAGGCTGTAAAATGATCTATTAAGATGCAAAAAAGATAAATTTGTATACCTGGTTGGGAATAAAATATGGGAACCATTTGTAAAATGATATTTTTTCCAAATTTTGCATTGAATCTGGGGGAATTATGTAAACAGTAGCGCCTATTTAGCACATATTTTATTAGGTGTCTGCTATTTTGACAAGCTATTGCCTTTTTAAAAATTGCCACTTAAGAATTCATTGTCAAAAGCTCTTCTTTCATTCAGTAGCAAAAAAAGAATGAATTTTATTACCTATTTTGGATACAATGGTGAAAAGAAATCTTTTGTCACATAGGATTACAAAAGATTAGATAAATATAAATATCTAAGCTTTAAACTTTTTACTTTTTTCTAAGGCGGTCAAAGCAAACTATATATTTTTTTACTCCCGTAGCAGACCACGTATAAGTTCCAGCCAAAATGGTTTTAAACCAATGCTTTGCCATGCCCGGATTTGAGAACATGTAACGGGGTAACAACACCCCCATAATAAGGTATGTTTGTGGCTCGTCTCTGGTTATATGTACAGTTAGCTTATATATAATTACGCCCCTAAAAAAGTGCACAAATATTTCTTTTGTTGACCATTAGGTTTCCTTCCTAGATTTTGACGCAGATCCGCGCCTGTGCGTTGATTCATTGGTCATTAATCAGTGTACTTATTGGCGAAAAGCAACTGTATTTGCAACCGTTATACCAACCAAATTCCCACTGTCATGTCGGCACCAGATTCGTAAGCACACTTTGAGCTGCTCACAGCAAGCCGATAGAGCGATTTTGGTAAAAGTTATAGTTGCTTCTGCAGTTGCAGCTCGGTAAAGAGTACATGACTTTAAGTTGTTTATCCAATCTCTTAACCAGGATACAGACGAAATTCGTGAGCTGTTTTCGAAAAGTTTGCAAACACGTTCCGAGGTTGGTGTACACGAGTGTTCGGGAACAATTCTAGAGCAGCTTAGCAGTTTAATTAGGCTCTGAGTCGAGTTGGTAAATTCAAAGGGTCTGTTTGCGAACACGTGGCGGGCTGAGTATGTTTGTGGACGTTAACTGTTCGACATTATAAATAGAAACAAACGTGAAATTTCGTACCCGTGAATTTAAAAATCAAACAAGTTTCATGGCTAATCGGGCAAAAAGGAGTTTTTTGTTTCTCTCATATTTTTCCGTGGGTAGCCCGAAAGCTTAACCTCACGGGGGTCCAAGATCTAATGGACACCTAATAAGTGTTGACAGTTAACTGTTTCGTCCTTATGGGACTCCTCAGAACACTGCTGGTCAATGTGAAAAATCTTGCGAAGTTAATTAGACGGTTTTGCCTCTAATTAAATGTAAATAATGAGAAAATTATAGCAAGAAGCGCCATCCACCGAGATACGAGAGAAACAAAAAACAGGTAGGTCACGGACTATAGTTGTTTTCTTTTATTTGCATTCGATCTTTTCATTGATCGATATTGTATAGCAGTGTTTCACCTGCTTTTGTTTTTTGTTTCTCTCGTATCTCGGTGGATGGCGCTTCTTGCTATAGTTTTCTCATTATTTACATTTAATTAGAGACAAAACGGTCTAATTAACTTCGCAAGATTTGTCACATTGACCAGCAGTGTTCTTAGGAGTCCCATAAGGACGAAACAGTTAACTGTCAACACTTATTAGGTGTCCATTAGATCTTGGACCCCCGTGAGGTTAAACTTTCGGGCTACCCACGGAAAAATATGAGAGAAACAAAAAACTCCTTTTTGCCCGATTAGCCATGAAACTTGTTTGATTATAAATAGATTTAAATATTTTTATTATTTCGAACTTGAACGCTCAACGAACTCGGCCGAACTGAGCACAGGACTGAAACATTTTCTTGGATGATCGATGGGTGCGGGAGCTGCTCAAGAGCTGTTTTCGAACAGTTAGCGAACTTTTTATTTCGGTCTGTACCCACCATAAATCAGCATATTCATTAGCGAGCTGCAACTACAACCAAATTCCCTCAGCGACTCATAGTGTGCTCGTGAACCTGGTGCCTACAGAAGGAATTTTGTTGCAGCAACAATTACAGTTACAGCTCGTCAATGAGTAAGTGCGCGACTTTAAGCCAAAATGTTGCTTTTTTTCTATTGACTCCTATTTTTGTGTTTTTGTATGTATGATAAAACATGTTAACAGAACTGAACAGAAGTTTCATAACACTGTCTGGCATATTCCAAAACTATTTAAGGCTAACTTATAATATTTGGCTCCCCCAAAACCGTGTTTGCTCGTAGTCTCGTAAATATTTTGCATAAATTTTGGCAATAGACCGTGCTGTGTTTTAAACTCATAGATAAACTATTTCAAAAACTGATTTAGAATTTTAGCCAACCTATATCCATATTAATTTATTATTAAATAGATACATTATTATTTATATTTTTATTTTCATATAAATTCTTTGAATTCTGGTAAATTTAAAGATTCTTCTTCTTTTATATTGTAGTAAAGAAAGTTTTTAGTATTCCCAATTATGATTTTAGTTATGACAACTAACATAATCTTCTTGTTTTTTTTATGTTATTCGTAGCATATGTCGGTAGTACAACATCTGGAATATGCGCCAAATAATTTACGCTCTTATTATTTTTGTTGAGTAAAGTGGGGAAATATGCCGCCCTGGGTAATACACCGCAATCTTATATATTCTGTTTAAGGGAACATTTGGCATCAGGGTTCTCCTTAACATATCTGTGTAAACTAGCAGGTGTATGTAAATGGGTTACAGAGCATTTTTTTCTGTTTTTGGAGAGAAGACAACGCCGTTTAAAGGTAAGAACCATTTAAAAAATATTCCTATATACCTACTAGCAATTAAAGTTTTAAGTAGATTTAGTTAATTTAAGTTCAATTTTAATAGGTTTATCTCAAAACGTGGTTTATAACCCAACTTATTTTGGCGCAACACTATGTTTATAACTATCTTAAATAGGTGATTTAATTTTGTATTTCATACAAGTCAATTTGGGGAATATGCGTAACAATTTTTAACTGCGACATATTACCCAGAAACCCTTTTTCCTTTTGTTTCAGATGCCTCGAGGTTATGTCAGGATTGGGTTCACGAGATATGTATTCCATCGTTTAAATATTTCCCAGATTGTGTTCCATTAAAGCTACTGGTGTAAAGACATATTCTATAAGCCTATCTTCTATATGTTTATACTTAATATATGTGATAATATAGCTGATTTCTTGCGAAAATAGTATGTTGCCATATTCCCCATCATATGGTGCCATATTACCCATGATGCGGAGTAATATGGCAAAAGTGCATTTCGGAGTATTCTTGCTTGTAACATTTGTGAATGAGCCAACTTTATTATAGTTAGGGACGTTAGTTACTAGAATGTGAATCTCTGAATTTTAAGTTACCATATAACCCCGGTTTACTCTTTATCTACCTCTTTAGGTTATTTTGGTCCAAACTAACTGTGTTCCCTTTAGCTGCTGTCCCTAATTCAATAACCCAACCTAACACAGAGTGGCAAGGGATAATTTTAAACAACTAGTAGTGTTCAAGCATTACATATGTTGATTGTTTTATTACAAGTCGACAGAGAAAGTAGAAATGGGGGACCAGAGTTGAGGCGATGCCACTGGCGTCGCCAAGAGAAAAAGCTCCAACCAATATTTGCGAACAGTTGGAAAACTGGGAAGGTGGACAGTTAGGAAGTTTAGGGTGATTTGGTAAAATAGATAAAATTGCTCGAAATCAAGAGAACCCGTTTTTTTGGTCATCTCTCTCCCCTTCCTCTAGTAGTAAGTCTTTACGACGCCACACTATGATTCAAATGGACCTCATAGCAAGAATTAATTAGCTTTTTACATTGTTTACACTAGTTAATGTGGCTTTGAGTGCTCATAAAAATGAATTTTTCTGCTGCTTGCATTTTTGTGGCTGTTATCAGTCGAAGTTTTGTCCTTAATTACTTCCGTATATTATAGCAGTAAAAATTCTGTGATAAACCGTTTACGAAGAAATTATTTGCGATAATGCCCATAGAAACTGTAACACCAGTATTTACTAAGACCTTAATACTTAGCATTTTAGACCGGGTTCAAGTATCAAGTCTATAGACTTGATACCGACCGGTTTAAGTATATTTTTTTAATACTCATAGGTCAAATAACTGCAAAGATTCGGTTCACCCTAATGTGCAATATGATAGTAAGCATTTCTCTGTGAGTTTTATCTCATATAAATTCAAATTAACTTTAAAAATAAGGAAAAACCCCATAAAAAATTTTAAACGAAATGTCATTTTTTAGAAATTTAGTCCGTGCAGTCGTAGGTTTCCCGTTGAAAATAGTCTCAAATTATAGTACTACCCCTGAGGGGTGGTTTAAAGTTCGAAAAACAATAAAAATAATCCATGATTGAGAAAAAAAAACGTTATACAAAAATTTTCAAAGCTAAATAATACATAAATAACTTAAAACTATGTCTGTAGATGCATTACCGTATTAAATACGTATCAATATTTAAATATTGTAAAAAGCACAAGATATATTAGAATCCGGTTTCAATTACACATCCATCAAAACAAGTGAACATCGGTTTAATCATCGCTAACAACTCGTCTAAAAAATTACATGTAAAATATAGCGGACAGCTGACACTGACTTACACCGTTTTTATTCGACATCTCCTAGTGACGTTTGGAGCTTTAAATATGGCTATCATTTTTAAACCAAAATATTACATTCTTTTTATTTATTTTTAACTTTTGTGTAGAAATAATATCTTTGTTACAACGAAAAATGATGACCCATATAGCAAGGTATTTATGAACAATTTATATAAATATTAAAAACTATTGCATTCACGGGAAAAATTAGTTAAACCTTCAACTAAAATCTAGACTTGTAGACCTAGGATTGTAGCACTTAGCATTGTAGACCCTTTAGTAAATACTGGTATAAGAGTTTCAATCTGAAATCTATGTAATAGTGCCGAAAAAAGGCACCGCTTGGCACCTTATGGAATCTTATTTTGATGTGTCCCGATATGTCTGCTTTAAAATAGTATAGTGTCATTAAATCCCTGCATATCCGAAATAAGTTTTTCTGATATTTTTTGAAATTATGACACCAATATTTCTTATGGTAAATTATAAAGGCCGGATAAAAACTGGCTAAAATTTATGCATCTGGTCAAAAAATCTTGCTTTTATTAGCAAAGCCAAACTAAAGGCCTTAGTTCTTTAGTTTTTCTATCACAGGTATACTAGTGATCCAAATTGAAATGCAATAATCCACAATTGCATTTAAACTAAAATTACTAAATAAATTTAAAAAAATATATATAAACACATTTTAAATAAATAAATAATATGAAAATGCAAATGTAGTGTTGGAATAAGACTTTGCGACGCCGGACTGTGGTTCAATTCAAACATATTATTTTTAGTTCAAATTATAGTATTTTGAATGAATAAATTATTTTTTTATTTACCTACATGTATACAAAAATATTTACCCTTGTTAAGGCGTTGAGCGCCCATGAAAATGAAATTTTCCGCCGCTTGCATTTTTGTGACTGTTATCAGTCAAAGTTTTCTCCTAAATGAATTCCTTTAATGGTGCTGTCAAAAACTCTGTAATAGTTTAAAAATAAATTATTTGTAATTATGCACAACTAAAAATAATGCAAGTTTTAATCATTGTTTTAGTAATAATTGTTAAGTATTTAATAAGCCACATTTATTCTCTGAAATCTGTGTAAGTTAAAATCGAAAAAAAAAGACACTGCTAGACACCATATGGAATCTTATTTTTGAGATGTCCCGATGTGTCTGCATATCCAAGATATATTTTTTGAAATTAATTTTATGGTAAATTATGAAAACCAGTTAAAACTGGCTAAAATTAATGTTTATAAGACTGTGTGTTTTAAATTTAAGTATTTGGTCAATAAGTCTTGCTGTAAAAAAAGCAAAGCAAAACTACATACATTTTTTTGCCGCTATATGCTTAGCATTTCATATTGTTACTAATATATCAATATACAGTATGTCCCATTAAGTTGGAATCATAAGGAAAACTTTTTTATTATTAATTTTAGGAAAAAAGTTATTCTTCATAAAAAGTTCTGCATTATCTAAAACCTAGAATACAGTCATCAAATATCAAATATTTTCAGTGATATACGAGGTTTGTCAAAAAATATGAGTTTTGCTCAAGAGTATCTAAAGTACCTTTAAATTCTATATCGAAAAATGTCAAATCAAAACTAAAGCCCTTCATCCCTTAATTTAGTTAGGAAATTTTAAAAAAAAATCAAACATACTTTATACCGATCATAGTGCTCCGAATTAAAAAGCAACAGTTCGAAAATGTATTTATACTAAAATTAATAAATAAATTTAAAAAAATAAAATTTAAATAAATTTTAAAAATAATAATAATATGGAAATGAAGAGTACCCTTTTGTTGCTCATTATTAGTTAGAAAAGTTACCTTTGCCATGATATATTTTTTTCATATTTTTTGACTTATCTATATATCTTATGGTAAATTATGAAAGCCGGATTTAACTGGCTAACATTTAAGCATCTCGTCAATAAGTATTTCTATAAAAAAAGCACAACAAAACAACATGCATACTTTTGCCGCAATAAGCTCAAAAAAAAATGTATAAATTTCGTCGTTTTGTTTCCGGCATTTCTAGAGGAGATAGAAAAAACCTGACCCACACTTGCAAGCCTAATTTTCAAGAAATAAATAATGGGTAAAACCGCAGCTTGATATATCAAGTCCTTTTTATAATAATAAGTTGGTACTTTTCTATGGAAATATCTATTTTTATTCGATTCTTGAAAACTGCTTAAAATTTTCTTTAAAATGACGTGTCACGCTCAATAATTAATTTTAGTTTTTTGTTTTAAATTTTTACTACCGCTTTGTTTTTGATTCATATCTTAACTTGATTATTTTAAAATACTTCAAACCACGTTAACAGAAAATATATAAAATAAAAACATTTTATAAACTAACAACAATTTTATGTAATAGGTATCTTAAAAACAAAAGCGACAGATGGAATTTATTTGGTGAGTTGGATTCCTTATAAAACATTCTATAAAAAAGCATTGTAGACCAAAAAAAAAAAATTATAAATAAAAAAGTTATAAGCCGAACCCTATATTGCCTCGCCATTCGGCATTTGGGTTACTCTCTGAATTAAGGTAATCGGAAATTTCAAAATTGAATACCTAGACGTCTGCTATTGCTTCTTTATCATACTTTCGGTGTCGCATCGCAATATCTAAGGATCGTTGATCGTTTATTTAGTTAAATAGTATAATTAAGAGTACAATAACTTTTTGTGTCTGTTAGTATAAAAATGAAGCCAAATAATGACTTAATATGACTCCATTTGGACGATCAAAGTTAAAGAAAGTTTGTCTCCCTAAAGGACCGAAGAACCGAGTTACGCGAAAAATTGGTAGGTATACAAAAAAGATCAATGCCGTGGGACGCCACTGATTTGCGATGTACAAGAAATTAGCTTATACTTATATTCATCACACGGTATTTACCGCTATTAGTTAATAAGAGGGTGCGACGCTCCCCCGAGCCTTTGCAACCTCCCCCGACGCGGACAGATCGGCAAAGACTTGAATAGACCTATTTGCATATATAACTTGTATGTAATTCGATAGGCTTGTTCGTTGTTATGGAAGATAAGCGAGTGTCAATTTTATCCCCTTATTGTGGCTAGACTTATAAAAACAAACTTCCGACAGGATCTGCTTCTTTTTGTTTCTACGTCGCTTTTCTAAAAACCGATTTTTTTTTTGAGCTGTTAAGGTACTTTTTAGCAATTTTAGGAGAATTTTAAAGGTGCAAACCGCACCTTGATACCTTAAAGCCAGTGTTTTTGAAAAGTTTGCATTTTAAGATAACACTTAAATATCTGAAAAAATAGAAATAACCTGCAAACAATATATCAATGTCTAAGTCAAAGTGACTCTTAAATCGGTAATTAAAATCGCTAAAAGTTTTACTTGAAATATTTACTTTCATCCTATATATGAAAATTTCATTTTGACATAACTTGATTTATAATTCTTTTAAAATAATAAATCCAACGGTCAAACTGAATTTTTATCCGTTACTTTTTCTTTTGGAGATATTACTTGAAGGAAATATTTTTTTTATAGAATTACCCTCT
Organism: Aspidapion aeneum; assembly: GCA_963576565.1. Classification (NCBI taxonomy): domain Eukaryota; kingdom Metazoa; phylum Arthropoda; class Insecta; order Coleoptera; family Brentidae; genus Aspidapion; species Aspidapion aeneum. The sequence goes on along the minus strand of OY755048.1, from coordinate 13,195,470 downwards.
ATTCGATATTTCAAATCAGCATAGAATTTCCTTTATTTAATTTTATTTATTTATTTATTAATTTTTAATTACTTTATTATTCTTTTGTTTTCGAATATTTTCTTGATTTGCATTTTGAAAAGGAGGTAGAAAAATACCTCACAATAACTAAAAAACTAAAATACTAATCGAGAAAACAACAATTTTTCGTGGCTAACGTTTGTAGTATTTTTGGCTCACAACCCGACCCGATGGGTACGTGTCATCGCCTGTTTTTTTGTTTTTACTCTGGCAGTTTTATTTGTATTTGGTAGATGTCGCCACTTATTAATATCGTAAGATGAGATTTATATACCGTCTCTCTCGCTTTACAAAAGTGTCACATTGACCATGCAGTGTTCTAAAGAGTCCCTTAAGGACGAAACAGTTAAATGTCAACACTTAATAGGTGTCCATTTGATCTTGGACCACCGTGGGTGTACAGCTTTTAAGCTGCCCACCGAAAAATACAAGAGGAACAAAAAATTTTTTCTATTCCCGATTAGCAACAAAAAATGGTTGTTTTAATTATTCACGGGTACTAAACTTTACGTCTATTAATCGAGAACAAGAATATAATAAAATTTAGAAATTACAAATCAAAGGTGAGAAGAATGATCAGTGATAAGAAGAATCAATCATGGATGCAAAAGTGCCAGAAAATAGATTCTTACTTAGGAGGTAGGAGAAGTACCGAAAGCTGGAAAACTATAAGATCGATCAAAAAAGAAACATGCAGAGATATTATTTCACCAATACCAGACAAAGAATGGGATGAGCATTTTAAAAAACTTTTAACTGAAGATAGAGCAGAATTCAAGGAAGACGAAAGAGACAATATCATTAGAACGATGGGATCTCCAGTACCCCTCACAATATCTGAGGTCAAAAACGTGTGCAAAACCTTAAAAAGCGGTAAATCTGCCGGACCCGGAAATATCCCAGCTGAACTTATTAAATATGGCACTGAAGAATTGTTTTGTAGATTACGGAATCTTTTCCAAAGATATTTAAATGGAGCTGTAGTACCAACTGAGTGGAAAACGTCATATATATCCACAATACACAAAAAAGGAAGGAAAGATATATGTGACAATTATAGAGGTATATCTGTAACTAGTACGCTAAGCAGAATATATGGCAAAATAATAAGAAATAAAGTGGAGAGCGAATATAAAGATATGGAGGCAGAAGAACAAGCTGGTTTCAGGGCGGGTAGATCGACTTCAGATCATCTCTTTTGTATAACCCAAGTTATTGAAAAGAAAATGGCATACGGACAAGAGCTCCATCTGCTTTACGTAGATTTGCAGAAGGCATATGATAGTATACCACTAAATCTACTTTGGAAAGCGTTGGAAAAGACAAACATAAGCGTACAACTAATTAAGGCCATCAAAGAGTTATACCGCAATAGTAAGGCAAAAGTTAAAATAAAAGCAAAACTAACCAAAGGCTTTCAAGTAAATAAAGGTCTTAAACAAGGTAGCTGTATCTCGCCTACGC